>SJYA01002663.1:314403-367821 GCA_006410615.1 Neotragus moschatus
ACTCTTCGGGACCCCATGGACTGTAGCCGCCATGGGATTTCTGTCCATGGGATTTCCCAGGCAAGAATACTGCAGTGGATTTCTATTTCCTCCTCCAGGGGATCTTCCTGACCCAGGGACTGAATCCAGGTCTCCTGCATTAGGCAGATTCTTTATGTCCGACCCACCAGGGAAGCCCCAGTGAGACCGTAAGGATAAACAACTGCTGCCTGCTTTCCCCGTGAAAGGCAGGGAGACACCAAGGAGACGCTGCAGGCTTCTCTGCCTCTGGAGCTTAGCAAGGCTCTAAAGGCTAAGAAGACCTTTGCGGCCAGTTTGGAATTTCAGGGAGCCCCAAAACTGGTTATCTTCTTGGTGAGGCAGAGAAAAAATAAATCTTAAAAAAGAAATAGGCACATTGTAGAGAGCAAACATACGGACCCAAAGGGGAAAGGGGGCTGAGGGGCTGGGGGACTGGGGTTGACATGCTCACTGCTGTGTATAAGATAGATGACTGTTGTATGGTAGTGTTACTGTCACCCTGCTTATCCAACTTACATGCAGAGCACATCAGAGAAACGCTGGGCTGGAGGAAGCACATCAAGACTGCCGGGAGAAATAGCAATAACCTCAGATATGCAGATGACACCACCCTTATGGCAGAAAGTGAAGAGGAACTAAAAAGCCTCTTGATGAAAGTGAAAGAGAAGAGTGAAAAAGTTGGCTTAAAGCTCAACATTCAGAAAACGAAGATCATGGCATCTGGTTCCATCACTTCATGGCAAATAGATGGGGAAACAGTGGAAACAGTGTCAGACTTTATTTTTCTGGGCTCTAAAATCACTGCAGATGGAGATTGCAGCCATGAAATTAGAAGATGCATACTGCTTGGAAGGAAAGTTATCACCAACCTAGACAGCATATTAAAAAGCAGAGACATTACTGTGCCAACAAAGGTCGGTCTAGTTAAGGCTATAGTTTTTCCAGTGGTCATGTATGGATGTGAGAGTTGGACTGTGAAGAAAGCTGAGCACCAAAGAATTGATGCTTTTGAACTGTGGTGTTGGAGAAGACTTGAGAGTCCCTCGGACTGTGGGGAGATCCAACCAGTCAATCCTAAAGGAGGTCAGCCCTAGGTGTTCATTGGAAGGACTGATGCTGAAGCTGAAACTCCACTCCTTTGGTCACCTGATGTGAAGAGCTGGCTCATTTGAGAAGACCCTGATGCTGGGGAAGATTGAGGGCAGGAGGAGAAGGGGACGACAGAGGATGAGACGGCTGGATAGCATCCCTGACTCGATGGACATGAGTTTGGGTGGACTCTGGGAGCTGATGATGGACAGGGAGGCCTGTCGTGCTGCAGTCCGTGGGGTGCAGAGTCGGACACGACTGAGCGACTGAACTGAACTGAACTGTGGAGCACAGGAAGCTCCACTCGGTGCTCTGTGGTGACCTAAATGGGAAGGAAATCTGAAAAAGGGGGTATATGTATACACATAGCTGGACTTCTCTGGTATCTCAGATGGTAAATCTGCCTACAATTTGGGAGACCTGGGTTCAATCCCTGGGTCAGGAACATATGGAGAAGGAAATGGCAACCTGCTCCAATACTCTTGCCTGGACAATCCCATGGACGGAGGAGCCTGGTAGGCTACGGTCCATGGGGTTGCAAAGAGTTGGACGTGACTGAGCGACTTCACTTTCACTTTCTTTCATAGCTGAGTCACCTTGCTGTACAGCAGAAACTAACACCACGTTGTAAAGCAACTATTCTCTGATAAAAGGTAATTAGAAAAAAAGAAAAGCCTGGACTCCAAATGGTACAGCCGCAATATGGTAGAACTTCTATCAGTCAGGCTCCTTGAAGGTCTATGTGGAGCAGAGCTCCCTGCTGACACCTACTGGTCATGGACAACTTCAGCAAGAAAAAGATTTCATAGCATTCAGCCACTGAGATTTGTTAGTTACATTTTGCACAGCATAACCCAGCCCATACAAAGTCCAAATACAAGTCTCCTGCGTTGGCAGGCAGACTGTTTACCGCTGAGCTACCAGAGAAGACCGTGTGTGTGTGTGTGTGTGTGTGTGTGTGTGTGTGTGTATGTGTGTGTGTAACTATATGTGTCTATGTGTGTCTCTGTGTGTATATGTGTGTTACGTATGTGTGTTGAGAGCTGGTGCTGAGGTGTGTTCTTGCCCTCAAGAAGATTAGGACAAAGTTGGTGCTGCAGAGCCCCGTCTACTGTGAACCCCCTTTCCCATCCTTGCTGAAGCCTGGAGCTACTCCTCCTCTGAGAGCGTGGTCTTCCCATCCCACCTTGTCTTTCAGTCTTCCTCTTGAAGTGGGACTGAGCCCCAGCTTCCCTTCTGCTTTACCCCCAGAGACAGGCACACACTGTTGCTTTAAGGGGCTTCTGGGATGCTCTGGGCAAGCAGAAGGCAATGACAAATGGCTAGGGGTGGGTGGAGTGAAGAGTTTCCGGGACTCACAGAGTTCTCATTATAGTCCAGATCCTAGTTCTGTGGTTCCTGACTCTCCTGTGAGTGGGTCTGGACGGATGCTTCTCAGGAGGCTTTCAAAAGCCCACAGTCCCCTGCAGAGCCCTAAGGATCCCCACTCCCAAGTGGACCACTTGCCTCATAATCCCCAGGCATCCTGCTCCCCTCAGGGCTGGGTATGAGGGCTCAGTGCCAGGCACCACTGGCATCTCCCCAGATCCTCTGACTCCAGGCTCCAAACCTCAGCATTTTCTGCCAGATGGGGCGCAGTTCTAATTCAAGTAAGCTGTGCCCTCGTGAAGGTATGAGCCAGCGGAAGACAAGAAGAGCTGAGAGATAAGACTTTAAAAGCTTTGAGCTTGAGGTAGGAAAGGAGAGAGGCTGAAATGAAACCTCAGGCCACTAGATCTCTGTCTGTCATCAATTCTTATCTTCTTCCCTAAGGCTGATGAATTTGTCATTGAAAAGAGTCAGCCAGACCGTAGTGGAGCGAGAGTTCTGGGTACCCTTTACTGCAATTTCTATTGCCATGGTCAGTGCTGATGTCCCTTCGATGACCTGCCTCTGGGGAGTGCCTGAACATTCAGAATGCAGGGCAATGACCTGCCGTCTCTAGCTGCAGAAGAAGGAGGGGAGTCCAGTTGTTTGTGTCTGCTGTTCTCTTATCCTGTGCCTGGTAACTTCATATTCCCCACAAGCCTACCAAAGGATGACAAATACTTCTCTCATTCTCTCTCTCCCTCCCTACCCACACACATATATGCCTCCTCCCTCTTCTCTCTGACTCTGACTCTGTCTGTCTCTGTCTCTCTCTCACACACGTGCCTACGCACACTCATTTAACAGGTATCTGCCATCGAATAAAGAAGACAGAGTCTGTGTTCTCACAAAATGTATAATCCAGTGGTTAGAGTTGCATTAAAGAAGTGTGTACCTGCCACAGAGAAGAACAAAACTTGACTCCATGTTGGATCTGTTTCTTCTGCTTTAATCTTAGCTTCCTGTTGCTATTGGCACTCTCATCACTGAAAGGATGCTGTCTATAGCTATAAGCACATATAATGGCCTGCCTCGGGGAACCCTGCCACTCTGCCCGATATCTAAAGTGCCTTTGTTCAGTCTCCAGGGAGACACCCTGACCCTGCCCATCTGTGAGTGGCTACAGGAAAGAAGGAATTAACACATCCCCATTTAACACATCCTGTCCCCAATGCTGGCCAAGCCAGGAGATGTTTTGTTAGACTCAGGACCATTTAACTTTATCACCTCACCTCCTCCTCTTCTCTGTTCTATAAAAAATCGGCATCCAGACCCTGGTAAGATGGAACTCTAGGACACTAGTCCACCATCTTTTCAGATGCCTGGCTTCTCAAATAAAGTCACTGTTCCTTGCCTGAGCACCTCATCTCTTGATTATTGGTCTGTTGTGCAGCAAGTAGCAGCTGCTGCTGCTGCTAAGTCGCTTCAGTCGTGTCCGACTCTGTGTGACCCCATAGATGGCAGGCCACCAGGCTCCCCTGTCCCTGGGATTCTCCAGGCAAGAACACTGGAGTGGGTTGTCATTTCCTTCTTCGGTGCATGAAAGTGAAAATTGAAAGTGAAGTCGCTCAGTCGTGTCTGACTCCTAGAGACCCCATGGACTGCAGCCTACCAGGCTCCTCCACCCATGGGATTTTCCAGGCAAGAATACGGGAGTGGGGTGCCATTGACCAGGTTGCAATTGTATTGTGTCATCATGGAGCATCACAGGGGGCTCTAAGAGAATTTAACAGGATCTGGGCACTTGGGGAGGCTTCCTGGAGGCAGTGACATTTGTGCAGACACGGTGAGAAGCAGTTATTAAGAGAAGGCAAGGACTAGGGAGAGGGAGGGAGCAGCATATGTGAAGGTCCTGAGGTATCAGTGAGCTTCTTGTAGTAGAGAAGCAGCTGAAGGAGGGACAGGGTAGGAGTGGACATGGCAGGAAATAAAGCCAGAGTGGGGAGCAGAGGTCAGGCATGAATCACCGTGGAGGCCCCGCAAGGATTTTGCCCTCATTCTAAGAACAGTGGGTGGCCTGAGAATAGTTCTAGGAAGAGGGACACTTGGTCAGATTTGCATCTTTTAAAGAAATTTTATTATTATTATTATTTTGGCCACACTACACTGAATTTGGGATCTTAGTTCCCTGAGAAGGGATCGAGCCTGAACCCCTGCAGTGGAAGCAGGAAGTCCTAACCACTGGACCACCAGGGAAGTCTCCAGATTTGCATCTTAAAGCCGCCTGGGGAGAACTACAGGAGAGCAAGGTGGACGCAGGTGTCCATTCAGAGGGACCGAGGTGGTGGTGAGGATGGAAGAAGAGAAGGGGGACATGCAGACATGCTTGAGTAGAGCTAATGGGACTTGGTGGGAACTAGTTTTGGGTGTTCTGAGAGAGGGGTCTGCCAGGGACAGCGCTCAGGGTTTTAGCTTGAGCCATCAGGTGAGGTTGGGACCGAGAAGTCCTTCACTGAGGTCAGGAGTGGATCTGGGGACAATCGGTCATTGGTTCAGACTTGACATGTCAAGTGTGAGATGTCTGTGGGGTACTCAAGGGGAACTTCTGTGAGATCCATGGCATGGGAGCTCAGAAGAGAGGCAAAATTGTGGGGATGTGTGGGTGACTGAAGTCCTGCAGCAGACTGACGGCCTGGAAGACAGCAGAGACTGCAATAAGGGGGCTCCAGGGTTTACGTCCTGAGGGAGGATGAACTGGCATGGAGGGGCATGGAGGGGCAGAGGGCAATCTTGGGAAGGGTGCCAACCGAACCAAGGGAAGTTCTTTCAAGAAGGAGAATGTGTTGGACGCCATCAAGAGCCGGGAAAAGCAAGTCAACGCAGATGGATAAGCAAGCCTGGGGCTCAGCATGTCAGAGTTGTGAACAGGCCCAAACTTCCGCTAGAACAAGTGTGGTGGGGGTAATGGAGGGAACAAATGTTGGAGCTGGCACAGGAGTGAGCAGGAGGGTGTGAGACAGACGAACTAAGGTCTTGACAACTCTCCAGAAGTGATGGAGGTGGGGGAGCACGAGGACTTCAGGAAAAGGGCTTCTTGTTAATTTCACTTGCTGGATTTTTGTTTTGTGTATGTGTTTTTTTTTTTTTTTTTCATCTAGGAATGACTTGAGCAGTTGGGAGGCTGATAGGATGGATCCAACAAAGAGGGAGAAGCTGGTGAGGATAATGGGGGATTCTAGAACCCTGAGAAGGTTGGGAGTGGGGTGCAGGGGGAGGGACTGACTGCTACTGGGAGGCGGGGGTTGAGGGGGCTCCTCTATGGGATCAGAGTGGGAGGACAAAGCCTGAGAGCAGATGAAGGCAAGTCTGTGGATGCCAAGGAGGTTCCTGTCTGGTGGCTTCTGTCCTCTCTGCGAAAACTGAGGCTAGCTGATACTCAAAGAGTCGGGGAGACAGAGGAGAGGGCAGAGGTTTTAAAGAATAAAGAAACTATGAAACTAGTGAGTTTTAGCTTTTTCATAAGCAAGGTTTAGGGATAATGAAAGGACTCCTGTTATCACAAATGGCAACATTTCATTTTTTTATGACTGGGTAATATTCTGTCCAGGCTTCCCAAGTCGCTCAGCAGTAAAAACTTTGCCTGCTAAGCAGGAGATGAGGGTTCAATCCCTGAGTCAGGAAGATCTCTTGGAGAAGGAAATGAAAACCCACTCCAGTATTCTTGCCTGGAGAATCCCATGGACAGAGGAGCCTGGCGGGCTATTGTCTATGCAGTTGCAAAGGATTCAGACATGAATTAGCAACTAAACAACAACACTATTCCATTGTGTATATATACCACATCTTNACGGGTCTTAGGAAAAGACCGCAAGGTCTAACAACTGCATATTAGGGAGGGAGGGCGGAGGCCTACAGGCACACAGAGAGCATTTTATGTTTAGTTTTTCTTTGTCCTGCCTTAAAGTATAAATTTGATTTCATTCATCACTGTGCAAAAGCTTTTCAGTTGGATGCTGTTCCATTTGTTTATTTTTGCTTTTGTCGCCCTTGCCCAAGGAGACATAATTAAATATATATATATTGCTAAGACTGATGTCAAAGAACTAACCGCCTGTGTTTTCTTCAAAGAGTTTTATGAACCTTGAAGGTATTATGCTCCGTGAAATAAGTTAGAGAAAGACAAACGCTGTATGACTTCACATATAGATTGAGTTTAAGAAACAAAGCAAATGGACGAAGAAAACAGACTGAGACTCGGAGACACAAACTGATGATCACCAGAGGGGAGGACAGTGAGGGCGGGCAAGACAGGTGAAGGGGACTGAGAGGTTCAGATTTCCAGCTGTAATATAAAGAAGTCACACGATGAGATGTACAGCATGGCTGCTGCTGCTGCTGTCGCTTCAGTCGTGCCTGACTCTGTGCAACCTCATAGGCGGCAGCCCACCAGGCTCCCCCGTCCCTGGGATTCTCCAGGCAAGGACACTGGAGTGGGTTGCCATGTCCTTCTCCAATGCAGGAAAGTGAAAAGTGAACGTGAAGTCGCTCAGTCGTGTCTGACTCTTTATAAAAATAAACAAGTAAAGTAGGCAGAGTCTTAACTGCTGGACCACCAGGGAAGTTCCGGCAAATGCATCCTTGAGAGCACGTTGTACAGACAGCCCCAGGGTCTGTGACAGCTGTTGCCATGCAGCAAAGATTGGATATTTGGGGTCTGGACTTAGCAAGAATGTTAGGCTCCTTCTCGAGCTTGCTGTGTTATTACCCTTGCTCTACATCACTTCTCACACATCCTGGGGCTCGTGGGAGCCAGCAGAGTCTCTCCGGTTGTTGTCAGCACCAAGCCATATGGTGGGAAGAACAATGAATTCCCCGTGTGGCTGAGCCAGTTCAGTATACTTTTCTGTTAAGTGGAGGAACATAGCCACCTCCTTCCAAATGCCATGAAAACAGGCCACATAGTGTGTACTCTGCCCTGGGGAGTGGGCAGGGGGTCCTCTCACCCAGACACTACCTGTCATACAGACAAACAGCATCTAAAATCCTCCCTGTTTTATTGATCAGCTCTTCTGTATTAGGCACCACTGGGGCAATAGACAGAAATAAGACTGTCCCTGGAATTAAGGGACCAACTGGGGAGGCAGACACATCATCAAGTGAGGTTCACCAGCAGGGCGTTAAGTTCTGGATGACCAAGAAGACAGAGCATCAGGTTACATACACCACCAGCCCTCCACTGGGTCTTCCAGGAGCCTCCCCATCACTCTGCTTCCATTCCCGTGCACTCTCTGCGCTTTCTCTCTACCCCTTTCCCTCTGCTTACTGCAGTCTGACTCCCCACCCATAACTCTCCAGAAAGCTCATCCCACCTACAGTGTCTGTGACCTGAAATAACTAAATCCAACAGCCCTATTGGTTTTTTCCTTCCCTTCTTCCTTTCTTTTCTTCTGTCAACGTTTAGCTCAGTTTCCATGTCCTCTGTCTTACCCAGCTTGGACTGCTATAAAAAAATGCTGTAGACTGGGGCGTTTGAACAACATGCATTTCTTTCTCGTGGTTCTGGGGACTGGAAACTCCAAGATGAAGGTGCTGGCTGGTTCTCTTTCTGGCGAGGGTCTTCTTCTGGGCAGGCAGACGCCAACTTCTCCTTGGTAGAGAGTGAGCTCTGGGCGCCTCTTCTTATAAGGGTGCTAATCCCATCCTGGGAATTCTACTCTCATGGCCTCATCTAAACCTAATTCCTGGACTCCTCAGGTGATCCAGGGGTTAAGTATCTGTCGAATACAGGGGTCACAGTTTCAATCCCTGGTCCCGGAAGATCCCACATGCCCTGGGGCAACAAGCCTGTGTATGACAACTGCCGAGCCTGTGCTCCAGAGCCCATCCTCCACACTGGAAACCACCGCGATGAGAAGCCGCCCTGCAGCTGGAGAGTAGCTCCCCGTCACCGCAACTAGAGACGGCCGGAGCGCAGCAATGAAGGCCCAGCACAGCCAGAAATAAAAATTAATAAATAAAGTGCTTAAAAATAAAAACCAAACCTAATTACCTCCCAAAGGCCTCACCTCAAACTATTATCAAGTTGGTATTCTACACGAAAGTCCAGGAGTTAGGTTTATGAGGCCATGAGAGTAGAGTCCCCAGGATGGGATTAGCACCCTTATAACTAGAGGAAGAGATCCCAGAGCTCACTTTCCTCTCCCAAGAAAAGACAGGAAGAAGGTGGTGTCTGCCAGCCCTCAGTCAAACTGAAGGCGAGGGCTTCAGCATGTGAATTTGAGGGGGCACAAATGTCCAGTTCATAGCACCTTCCTTCTTCCACTGACTCCACGTTGTCCATCTCCTGCGGCTTTCCTCCTCTCTGCGAACTGTCTTAGGCTGCCCAGTTGGCGTGTCCTTCTTAGGGACGGAAGCTCCCTGGGCAGGGGCTTAGTCCTGGGCCCTGCTCTTGCCTCATCCATGCACCATCCCTTAGACATCCTGCTCCCTCTCAAGGCTCCAGTGACCATCTCTGTGCTGACAGCTCCCAACAACCAAGCTACCCTCTCTCTCCCGACCTTCAAACCCACTCCTCCAAACACCACTGGCTGCACATAAGGCCGCTCTATCGCCTTGTGTCTAAGACTCAACTGATATTTTTCCTCCCTACCCCAGCTCCTCTCCTCCTCCCAAGTGTTCTGTCTTTGTTGGTGGCACCACACCCACCCAACTTCTCAAATCCAAGACGTGGAAGTCATTCTGAGCTCAACTCTACTGCTCACTCTCAACAATCAAGCCTGGGTATTTGCCCATTTCCTTCCATCCCTGCTGTCCGCCCATCATCCTCTTTCTCCCAGATTATTGCAGCAGCCTCCTAACTTTTATTTTCAGGTTGGCCCTTCCCATTCTTCATCATGTGGTTGAAATGATCTTTCATAACTCAAATCATTTCATTCTCTTGCTTAAGTCCTTTAAATGGCTCCAATTGCCATTGGAGTAAAGCAAAGTCTATTATTATAGAGGTATTTTAGGACCTTACTGAAATCCACATTGAGTTCTGTCTTGGTCCCACAGGAAATTTCAGTTTATTTACAGCGTAGAAGTAAGGAGAGGATTTCAAGATCGGAAGACTTGAGGTTAGAGAAAAGCTTCTTTTTTCCCCTGCCACCTCTTCAACCTCCCCTAGAAGCAAGATCAAACACCATTCAGATGTTATTCACCCTGATTTCAGTCTGATGGTGAGGGGATTTTTGTTTATAATCTGGGAATTTCTGGACACATTTATTTTTTGAAGGAGGATGGTCCCTCCTGGAAGGCCTTGCCTACAACTGGAAAACTGCCTCCAAGCTAGGGGTATTTTAGCTCCTTCATCACTTCCCCTGAGGCTGAAATCGTTGATTATCTGAGATGAGATCATCTGAGGTCAGCCTCCCTGACTTCATACCAGGGGGTTTGGTGGGAAGGATTTTGTCCTAGGATTGACAGTGAACAGAAAGCCAGCATGATTTCTACACAAAGAACATTTTAAACATTGCATGTTCTGTTTGCTGTAGTATGTGGAATATACCTTTTCCGAGGAGGTTTACACTTATCTTGCCATTGCTTGTTTAAGTTCAATAACACAATGTGATGCAAATCCTATGACCGACGTGGAACTTGTATCCAGAGCATATTAAACAACTCCTGCAACTCAATGATAAAAAGACAAGCAAGTCAATTAAAGATGGGCAAAGAATCTGAATAGACTTTTCAGCAAAGATATGTGCAAGATAGAATATCTGTCTATCTATCTGCCAGTCTTCATCACCATCTCTCTGTTCAAGATGGTCAAGAAGCACACGGGAGAACACTGAAAACATTATGCTGTGTTAGAGAAGCCCGTGGCAGATGGCCTCATGTTGTATGATTCCATTTATCTGAACTGTCCAGAACAGGCAAATCTGTAGTTTCTAGGAGCTGGGGGATTGCTTAGCAGAAAATCAGGAGTGACTGTGTGCTGGTGGGTATGGTGCTTCTTGGGGGGTGGGTAATGAAAATATACTGAAAGTAAACAGGGACGGTGGCACAACTTTGAACATACTAACACCCACTGAATTGTATACTTTTAAAAGGGTGAGGGACTTCCCTGGTGGTCCAATGGCTAAGACCCCATAGTCTCAATGTAGGGGGCCAAGGTTCCATCCTTGATCAAGGAATTAGATTCACATACCACAACTGAGAGTTCACATGCTGCAATTAAGACCTGGTATAGCCAAATAAATATTTTATACATTGTAAAAAAGGAGGAATTTTGTGGTATGTAAATTACATCTCCTAGGGGCAGTGTTAAAAAATCTGCCTGCAATGCAGGAGACCTGGGTTCCATCCCTGGGTTGGGAAGATCCCCTGGAAAAGGGAATGGCAACCCACTTCAGTATTCTTGCCTGGAGAATCCCATGAACAGAGGAGCCCAGTGGGCTATAGTCCATGGGATCACAGAGTCAGACAAGACTGAACGACCAACACACACACATACACACACACACAGGCACACAGGGTTATATATATATAAAGAGTGACTGGGACGGTATTGAACCAAGTCATAGAAGAGCGAGCAGGATGGGGGGGGGCTGTGGGGAGACCTGGAACATTCTGACTATGTGGGTGGCTGGGGTAGGATTGTGTCCTGGCAGGATGTTCTTGGCCAGGATGTGGAGTGGGTTTGGACTGGGAGGAGGTGGGGACCGTATTTATCAGGATGAAAGATATGACCTCTATGCTTAGTGAACCGGAGAACTTCCTGGTCCTGACCTTAGCACCATCTGCCACATGCCCAGATGAAGAGGCGTCCTAGGCACTGAGAAATGACTCACCCCTCTCCATGCTCATGGTCCTCGTGAAGATGGATTATTCCCCAGCTGCTTGTGTTGCCAGCACCATCTGGGTGGTGGCCTGGGTCAGGGTGCTTCTTCCTTGAAAGGATCCCAGCAGTGTGTGGGTCCATGGGCCTTGGCTCCTGGCCACAAGCTGATTGGTCTGCAGTCACTACCAACCTCAGCTAGGGCATTTGAGTGTCTGTCTGGGATGCAGACACAAACAGATACAGGTGGGTCTGTCTATGGCAGTGGCCTTGAGATGAATCTCAGATTTCTGGGTCTCAGGTCTCTGACATTGTCCTGGCCCTGCCCTTCCTGAAGCCTGGCGGTAGCGGGGTGGTGGGTAGAGGTGGGGTGAGGGGTCACTATGCCCGGAGCCACCCTATCTCTTCCAGGATATCTTCTTCTGAATGTTCCCCATGGGTTGGAGAGGCGTCATCCTCCAGACGNTCAGGTCTCTGACATTGTCCTGGCCCTGCCCTTCCTGAAGCCTGGCGGTAGCGGGGTGGTGGGTAGAGGTGGGGTGAGGGGTCACTATGCCCGGAGCCACCCTATCTCTTCCAGGATATCTTCTTCTGAATGTTCCCCATGGGTTGGAGAGGCGTCATCCTCCAGACGAGTCTTCAGGGCAGTTGAACCCCATGTGGCCTTGAAATAGAGTGGGAACCATATGGTTCCACCTATGTCTTTTGCCTGCTTTTTGCCTCTGGGAAAACTTTAGCCAAATAATTAGCTTAATCAGAGAAGTGAGAACATGCAGACAGAAAGGAATGCAGTCGAAGCAGGCCAGTGCCCACTGTGTTCTGGAATTGGGCATCTTTGTGATTTCTCTCTTCAAATCCCCTAAGCCTAGCATCTGGGGCCCATCAGGATACACCCTGAAGGACTTGGCACTTCTTCTTNTTTCAGTTTCATGCATTGGAGAAGGAAATGGCAACCCACTCCAGTGTTCTTGCCTGGAGAATCCCAGGGACGGGGGAGTCTGGTGGGCTGCCGTCTCTGTGGTCGCACAGAGTCGGACACTACTGAAGTGACTTAGTGGCGGCAGCAGCAGGGAACTGAGATCCCACTTACCTTGAAGCCAAAAAACCAAAATGTAGAACAATATTGTAACAAGTAATATTGTAACAAATTCCATAAAGATTAAAAAAGAAAAAGAAAAAGATGCAATAAGTCTCAGCCATTTGGGATATCTGAGGGACAACAATGAAGCATTTTCTATATCTTGCAATGAATTCCCCATAATAGATGATTATATGTCACACTCCTCTGCAGAGGATGCTGATTCTACTGTATCAGGAGAGGCAATTTCTGGTGTCAAATGAGGTGGAGAGCGAATGCGAGTTTTCCTAAACTTTCTCCTGTATGTTCAACTTTTGCACTGAACTCATTAGAACTGATTTATGGGAAGTCATCAGAGACATTTCCAAGTTGATGAAAAGAAGGTTACATTCATTCGTCAGAAAGACAAACTGAGTGGGTTCTCCATAAAAAATATACACTCAACAGATAAAAACGCTTGGTACATTTGTCTATGCCGTACGGTCAGAGCGGCAAAGTAACCCTGTGCTGAAAGGTGTTAAATCACTCACAGACAGGCACCAATTTTATTTGGTAGAATTTGTCATGTTTTGCAAAGAGGATGCTTGATCTGTCGGTCGCCTAAGTGACTTATGTCAGGAAGATCTGTGTGCTGATATCTCAAGGGAATGACAAGTGAACCATTTCTAAAAAGCTCCAAGTTAGAGCTAAATCCTTAGAGCATTCATACAATAGACCTGGGACTTCCCTGGTGGTCCAGTGGTTAAGACTTTGCCTTCCAATGTAGGGGGTTTGGGTTCGATTCCTGATCAGGGAACTAAGATCCCACATACTTCACAGCCAAAAACAAAAAACCACAGAACATAAACAACAGGAGCAATATTATAGAAAATTCAATAAAGACTTTAAAAATGGTCCACATCAAGATACATAAATAAAAATGTTAAAGAAAAACAAAGCAAACAAAAGGAATAGACCAAAGGCTAAGTTGAATTTATTCTCAATCTCTCTCTCTCTCCCTCCCTTCCACCCTCCTTTCCATGCTAGTCTGTTTTAGATATTGAGCTAAACAGAGCACTGGTCGTAACCTCAGTTTAAAGGTCCTGCCTTTAAGCTGCCCTTTGCAGATACTGGCAACAAGCCCAAAGTGGATAACCAAGCACAGATATGAAGATGTCTGTATGTCTGCACTGAGGCTGCTTTATTTTTGAAACTTTCCATCCATTTCTTTGTCTCCTCACACACACGTCCATTGTCATTAATTTGTGGCATAGCTCTCCAGAGTGTAGATACAAAGGTAAATTTTTTAAAGTCTTTCTTGACTTAGTTACAACATTGCTTCTGGGCTTTTGGTTTTGGTTTGGTTTTTTGGCCTCAAGGCAGTGGGATGTTAGCTCCTGGACCAGACCAGGGATCAAACCCTCACCCTCTGCACTGGAAGGTGAAGTCTTAACCACTGGACTGCTAAGGAAGTCCCCACAAAGGTAAATTTAAATTCACATTGTCCCTTTTGTATAGAAAAGATAGCATATTATTCCTACCGTTCTGCACTTTGTTGTTTTTGGCTCTCTGATTCAGCAGAAGAGAAATTTATTCCTGCTCCCCCTGCTCCATCCAGTGACAGACTATTCCATCCTGTGGAATCACTACACTGTTTTCAATTTTTTATAAAACCAGTTTTCTTTGGATGAGCATGTTGGTCATTTCCACTCTTTTAAACTTAAAACTACAGTGAATAGAAACTAAGTTATTCTGTGCCAGTGCTAGAGTATCTGGTATAATTTCCAGAAGTGGAATTGCTGACTGATAGAGCAAAAGCGCTTATAACTTGCATGAAGGGTGCTAGATTCTCCTTCGGGGCGATGTGGTACCAATTTCTGCCACTTCCCAGTCGCACACGGAGTGCAGGGAAGTGGGGAAAGTCGCCCCCTGGTGGAGGCAACCAGGCATGCATTATCTGTAGAAAACTTAAAAAGCTGATACTAAAATCAACTGAAATTTGATGTGTTTTCTTTCTGACCCCATGAACTGACCCCATAGACTGTTGCCTGCCAGGCTCCTCTGTCCATAGGATTCTCCAGGCAAGAATCCTGGAGTGGGTTGCCTTTCTCTTCTCCAAGGGATCTTCCCAAAACCAGGGATCGAACCCAGGTCTCCTGCGTGGTGGGCAGATTCTTTACCAACTGAACTATGAGGGAAGCCTGGAAAACTGGCAGTTCCTGATAAAGGACTTTTTCCCTCCCCCAGATCTTTGACTGATCTAAATTCTAAATAATTTCAGCAGTCACTGTTGGATTTTAATAATCTACGTGTAATCATTGGGTTCTGTCTATGTGGAAATTAGCCTGGAGGACCCATAGTCATGCTGTTAGCCCCCTTCGGAGTCAGCTGTTGGTGCAGAATGAGAGACAAATGGTTACCAAGTCAGGGTATGCTTCTGACCTGGAGGCCTACTTCTGATGCAGTCCTGTCTTGAGCCCACATGGTCCTCCATATCCTGGGCTTAAACAGGACTTCCCTGGTGGTCCAGTGGTTAAGACTCTGTGCTGCCCAGAGAAGAAATATTGTTTGACATTTCTTATATGTGGACTNCAAATGGTTACCAAGTCAGGGTATGCTTCTGACCTGGAGGCCTACTTCTGATGCAGTCCTGTCTTGAGCCCACATGGTCCTCCATATCCTGGGCTTAAACAGGACTTCCCTGGTGGTCCAGTGGTTAAGACTAGGTGCTGCCCAGAGAAGAAATATTGTTTGACATTTCTTATATGTGGACTCTAAAAAGAAATGAAAAAAAAAATGAACTTATTTACAAAACAGAGACTCTCAGAGAACAAACTTATTGTTGCCGGGGGGAATGGTGGAGGAAGGGATAGTTAGGGAGTTTGAATGGACATGTACACACTGCTATATTTAAAATAGATAGCCAACAAGGACTGATTGACTATAGTACAGGAAACTCTGTTCAGCATTATGTGGCAGCCTGGATGGGAATGGGGTTGAGGGAGAGCTAATACATGTATATATATATGACTGAGTCCCTTTGCGTTTCACCTGAAATTATCACAACATTGTTAATCAGCTATACCCCAAAATAAAATTTAAATAGACTGCTCTTCCAGTGCAGAGGGTGTGGTTTCAATCACATGGAACTAAAATGCCATGTGCCCTGGAGTGTGGCCAAAAGATTAAAAATACAAACACAAAACTAGGATTATCCAGTGACTGTAAAGATGAAAAAATAAAACTCAAGTTACTTCAGTTCTGTCCTTCTGTGTGACCACTTAAAGCTTCTACTTGCATTTAAAACTTTATAAAAATTAGTCTTGGAAACAGAAACTAAGAGAAACTGCATATTTCTTATTACCAAGACAGATGAATAGGTAAACATTTAAAAATGCTTGTTAATGAAATGAAAAAGCACTGAGCTGTGATATTTGTGTACTGCAGGTTCATTTCTGTGCCTCCTAATCTTTTTTACTGATATGATTCATCAGGGGTGTGAAGTTCAAGAAAGGCCCTACTAATAAGGCTCCCTTTGACTTCATTTTTACTGAAATTAATTAATACATATAACAGAAGAGGCATTATATTAACATATGATCTTCTCAGGGTGTCAAAATCTGCCTGGTATCTACTTCTCCTCCAGCAAACATGAGGAGGAGCCCAATAATGTCAAAAGTGAATACTGTCATTATGTTGTAGGATGTCTGCCAAGCTGAACATTGGATAAAAACGCCTTGGTGTACCCTTATTTTATATTTCTCTTGTCACGGGTTATGGTGGACATTTTTTCCTATCTTTAAATGCATCTCCAATTTCCTCCAGCTTTTTAAATTTGGGCATTCCTTTTCAGTTCTTTTTCTTGTTCCCTCTCCTCTTTTCCTCTCAGAAAGTCTCCTTCAAACCCTGGTACCCAGAACAATGAGACCCTTTCAGTGGCTGATCGCTCAATAGAGACCAAGACCATCTGCTCCCTTGCTCTGGACACCACTTCTATGAATACAGCCGCAGCATCCATTATTTAACAGCTTCCTCAACTGCTGGCTGATGTTGAGTTTAGAGTTCACCTAACCTCTTAATTCCCTCGGATAATGACACCGCCCCGTAGCCATGTCATCCATGTTTCTATACATGTGCACTTAGCTTTGGAACCCAGCCAAGGATGCCTTGTATCATGTGTAAGCTTTATTAGATTTATGCCATTATTCCAGCTTGTGGACATTATTTTGCTTTTTGCTCCTGGCACCTGCAGAAGCCTTTAAGGCTTCCAGCATCATATCAATGGCAAATTGAATAGTCAGAATCATCTGTCCTTATTCTGATCACTAAAAAATGGGGGAGTGATGTCAAGGCTAGATCCTTAGGGAAGATGAGGAAATAATTCCCTTCAGTTGACATTATGTCATGAATGAGCACATTGCAGGAATGATTTTGACATACTTCTTAGTACTTTACCATTATTTAGAAAGAAATACATGCTCTTCATAGAAAATTTATAGGATACAGGAAAATACAAATATAAAGTAGAAAATGAAAGCTCCTCTCCAGAAACAACACTGTATCATTGTATAATGTTAATATTTCTTTATAATATGTATCTGTGCTGTCTGAGAGAGTAACTCCCAGCCACATGTTGTTATTAAACCCTGGAAAGTATGCTGGTCCAAATTGAGATGTGATGTGAGAGTAAAATACACTGGAGGGAGTTTGAAGACTTAGCATGGAAAAAAAGTTGTAACTATTTCATTAATAATTATTTATACTTATTACATTGTTAAAATCATCTAATTTTGGAATATTCGATTAAATTATTTTATTCAATTAATTTGAGTTGCTTCTTTTTACTTTTTTAATTTGGCAACTAGAAAATGTTAAACTACATGGTGGCTCATTATATTTCTATTGGACACTGCTGCGTATTTTCTGCACACTAGACCCTTTTGTGCCGTGCTTAGATGCTTAGTCATGTCTGACTCTTTGCAACCCTATGGACTGTAGCCCTCCAGGCTCCTCTGTCCATGGGGATTCTCCACTATTCTCCAGAATACTGGAGTGGGTTGCCATGCCCTCCTCCAGGGGATCTGCCCAACCCAGATCTGCCCTGGATCGAACCCAGGCAGATTCTGTTTTTTAGACCCTCGTGGTTTGAATATATCTGAGGTATCTTTTTTTTTATGTCTTAGTTTATTTTTAATTGTAAGATAACTGCTTTACAATGTTGTGTCGGCTTCTGCTGTACAACAACACGAATCAGCTATATGTATACACACACCCCCGTCCCTCCTGAGCCTCCTTCCCACCCCTCACCCCCATCCCACCCCTCTAGGCCACCACGCAGCATGGAGCTGAGCTCCCTGTGCTGTACAGCTGCCCACTAGCCCTCTGTTTTACACTTGGGAGTCCATATATGCCAATGCTACTCTCCCAATTTGTCCTACCCTCTCCTTCCCTCTCTGTGTCCACAAATCCATTCTTTACATCTGTATCTCTATGCCTGCCCTACAAATAGGTTCATTAATTCCACTTTTCTAGATTCCATATATATGCAGTAATATACAATGTTTGCTTTTCTCTTTCTGATTTACTTTGCTCTGTGTGACAGACTCTAGGTTCATCCACCTCACTGCAACTGACTCAGTTTCATCCCTTTTTATGCTGAGTTATTTATTCCATTGTATATATGTGCTACGTCTTATTTACATATTCTTCTGTCAGTGGACATCTAGGTTGCCTCCACGTGAGCAGTCTTGGGGCTCGTGACATGGATGGGTTATCCACGTCTTCTTTCAGGTACGTATCCAATCACACATGCTAGAGGAAGTAACCTAAAGAAAAATGTCCAGTAGCTCACCACCATCTTAGCCTCTATAACTCTGGTAGGAGCTAAGTCCAAGTGGGCTCAGAGATGCACAGTCATCCAGGCCTGACCAATGACAGATTCCACCCTCCAATCAGCAGTGAGCATGTGACCCAAATTAGCACAATTGCAGTCAGCTCCTGGACCTGTACAACTCCCTGAAAAGAGATGCACTGTTTCCATCAGGGTGGCCTGTAGAATAAAACCCTCTATCTGCTGGTGACTGTTGCTAACCACACACACAAACACAGCAATGGGGAGGGAAGCAGTACACGAGATGGTTGGGGACAGACCACCTTGTTTGTGCACCTGGATACAACCATTCCTGAGGCTGGAATCCCTTGGCTTTTCCATTAAAAAAGTCAATATAGTCTATTTCCCACTTTTCCCTCTTAATTCAGTTTTAGTGACATTTATATCACTTGCAACCTGAAGAGGCTTAACTAGTACATGTACTGTGAGTCTTTTGTGCAGAAGCAAATGCTTTACCTGGTAAAAGAGTCTGGCGTTGGTCCAGCATCTGTAACTTATTGGCATCGCTCCTCTTGACTCATTCTGTCTATACTGTTAATTGCTCTGAAATAACAAATGCATCTTTTCTTGGGATATTCATCACCCCACCTTTCTCCATACACTGTGTCCCAAGCCAACTGCTATGTTGACAATGTAAATGAAGAAAAACTGCAATGTTTTCTTGTATTTTTATGCAGTTATTCAACATTAACAGCAAAGATAGAAGGTGGTGAAGATATCAGAACTTACTCCTTGACCAAACCAAGGGTCTGTTTTATCTTTTCTTGTCCCTGTCCATGCCCATATTGTTTCTTTTTGTTGTTGTTTAGTCGCTAAGTCATGTCTGACTCTTTGCCACCCCATGGACTGAGCCCACCAGCCTCCTCTATCCATGGGACTCTCTAGGCAAGAACACTAGAGTGGGTTGCCACGCCCTCCTCCAGGGGATCTTCCTAACCCAGGTTTCAAACCCACATCTCCTGCATTACAAGTGGATTCTTTACCACTGAGCCACCAAGGAAGCCCCATATTGCTCATACCTGGGGCTATTTGAGATCACGCTATCTGTGAAGAACATTTATAATTATTAAACTCATGATTGTATCTTGAACATTATGACAGATGTCAAAAACATTTGAAATGCAATCTGTAATGACTGATGATAATTATGTTAACATGATATCAGTTTCCCCTTCTTTATTCAGTAGAATTTGGGAAAGTGGTTCTTAATATCCAGTTGGATTTTTGGTTCTATGTTTTATAGTTTTAACTGATTCATGAGTGTTAAATGTGTCTCCTGCAATTCCTACTTTTTGGATCATCAGTTCAGTTCAGTTGCTCAGCCGTGTCTGACTCTTTGTGACCCCATGAATCTCAGAACGCCAGGCCTCCCTGTCCATCACCAACTCCCAGAGTTCACCCAAACTCACGTCCATCGAGTCAGTGATGCCACCCAGCTATCTCATCCTCTGCCGTCCCCTTCTCCTCCTGCCCCAATCCCTCCCAGCATCAGAGTCTTTTCCAGTGAGTCAACTCTTCGCATTAGGTGGCCAGAGTATTGGAGTTTCAGCTTTAGCATCAGTCTTTCCAAAGAACACCCAGGACTGATCTCCTTTAGGATGGATCATAAATTTTATATATTACGATATGCAATATTACATAATTATGATTATAATTTATATGATCCAAATGGATCTTGTGTTTTTATTATAAAATTTAATGATTTATGTAATCATTTTTATAAATGATTAATTGTAACATGAAAATATAATGTCATGTACAGTTCAAAGTATGATTATGTATATTTGTACATATACATACACACATATATATACATGCACAGTGCTATTGATTCAATAAGCATTCAACCTCTCAAGTTTCACGTTTGGTCTGTTTTATCTATAATGCATTCATAGTGCTGTGTTAAATCTTCCAATACCAAGGGCAATGCCAAAGGACTTTGTCAAGGCTTTCATTTATGCATGTTCACTATCAGCCAACAACTTCTAAAATCATTCCAAATAAACATACAGTGAAAAATAAAACAACCCAACCCTGCTTTGTGGGGCACATTTAGCTTCAAGGTAAGTCCCTCAGGCCCTTCTTCTAATCAGAACCCAAAATCATTCTAAAGGGATAATTTGACTCCGATTGTAACTGTGATCCTGGAAAATCATTTAAAAACCATTCAAAGGACTTTCCTGGTGGTCCAGTTGTTAAGACGCGTGCTTCTACTCCAGGGTATGTGAATTTGAACTAAGATACTGCATGCTATAGGCAACTTAAATCTTTAAAAATCATTCAAGAAATATTTATTGAGCAGCCACTCTATTTTAGGTAATATGCAAGATTTTAGTTCTTCTTTGTATATCAAATAAGTTTGCTTTGTTTATTTTTATCTTCTCATTTTGTGTATGGCTTCATGGCTATTATGCTTTTTATTGTTGATTATACCTCTCAACTTAAAAGACTTCTCACCCGACTTACCAGTTATCGGCTGCTTTCCTCTCAACTTCCCATATATCCTTACTCTGCTTCATGTCACTGGAGCAGGCCCCTGTAAACACTGGATGTAATATGTGTTTGCTGTTGCTGCTTGAATGAAGAATTTTTCTCTTTATCTCTGTAAGTCAAATATTATGCCTTTGTAAGTCAATCAGCTCAGGGACTCCTTTTTCTCAGCACAGTCTTGATGATATGACTCCATACAATGCCCTTATTGTCAATATAGTGATCGTGGTATTCACTAATTGGGCTGTCTATTTCATAAATAACAAACAAACATTTGCTCAGGCTCTTATATGTACACAGCACTTTTGGGGAGGAACCTTGGGAAAGCATCGTAAATTCATTCAATCTAAAGTCTTCACTGGGACTTCCCTGGTGGTCCAGTGGTTAAGACTCCGCACTTCCAATGTTGGGGGTGTGGGTTTGATCCTGGCTCAGACGGTAAAGAATGGCCTGCAATGCAGGAGACACAGGTTCAGTCTCTGGGTTGGGAAGATCCCCTGGAGAAGGGAATGGCAACCCACTCCAGTATTTTTGATTGGAGAATGCCATGGACAAAGGAGCCTGGTGGGCTACAGTCCATGGTGTTGCAAAGAGTCAGACATGACTGAGCAACTAACACACACTTACTAAGGGCTTCCCAGGTGGTGCTAGTAGTAAAGAACCTGCCTGCCAGTTCAGGTAGACATAAGAGACACAGGTTCAATTCCTGGGTCAGGAAGATCCCCTGGAGGGGGGCATGACAATCCACTCCAGTATTCTTGTTTGGGAAATCCCATGGACAGAGGAGGGCTGCAGTTTATGGGGTCACAAAGAGTTGGACACAATGTTGAAGTTACTTAGTGTCCATTCAGGGAACTAAGATCCCACATCCCAGACCCTGCAGCCAAAGAATAAAGTATTTCCTATTTGTTAGACTCTAGCCTGGCTATTGAGGCGACACGAGTGAAGGCAGGTGGGTAGCTTTGGCTATCTGAGGGGAAGGCAGACAGCACAGAGCCCAGCAGAGGGCAGGGCCTTGGTATTGCCAGTGAGTCGGTGAAGGAGCGGAGTACAAAGGCAGGCAGACACAGAAGCTGTAGCTGTGTCACGCCGTGAACCGCATACATGCACCAGGGCAGTGGGACCCAGGCCCTTCCAGAGAGAGGCACGGGGGCTTCCAACGGGGACCCGCCTGCTATATCCCCAGAAGGTGGTCTGCTCCACGCCACTTTTAAGAGACTGTTTCCATGACCAAGCAAGGCAGACCTGGCAGCGGGCAGGCGGTGACGGGTCACAGTGGTGAGACGACTTGGGCTTTACAGTCGTCTGTTGTTTTATCTGTTTTTAACTTCTCATTTTGTATTGGGATATAGCCAGTTAACAAGGGGATAGTTTCAGGTGAACAGCCAAGGGATTCACCAGACACATACATGTATCCATTCTCAGTCATACATATACATATACATGTATCCACTCCCCCAAACTCCCCTCCCATCCAGGCTGCCACACAGCATTGGGCAGGGTTCTGTCTATACAGCAGGTCCTTGTTGGTTATTCTTTTAAATTATCTTTTAAACTTTATTTAAAAAAACTTTCTGTTTATTTTTTATTGGGGTACAGCCTATTCGCAATGTTGTGATAGCTTTGGGTGGACAGCAAACGAACTCAGCCACACATATACCATCCAGTCTTTTAGATCGGTGATTTCAAACTCAGAGAGGAAGCCTTAAAAAGTGATTGCAATAGAAAAGGGAAAACGGAAAAGAAATGGCTTGTGCCTAAGTGCGAGTGATTCATGGACTGCCATTTAGTTTTTAATTCCCAGCAAGCTTGCTTCATCTTGGTTCCTGTGCCATCAAAGGAAATATAACGTGTGATTTCATCACATTTATTCCCAGTGATGTTAAATAAGGCTGAAAGCTCTGCTGCACATTGATGTGCACTTGGAGCATGGTCGGAAGCTTAATAAAGCTAATTTAAAAGGACTCAGGCCATAACATCTATCTTTCACCCAAGTCAGAGGGAGAACTTGGATGCATTCTTTTGAGCAAATGCATCCCCTTCCTTAAATAAAGCTGCATGGTTCACTCCAGCTTTATCTGTAAAAACGCATACCTCCTAAAGTTTATACTTTAATTTCTAATTCTGTGAACAATAATACGTACACAAATGTAAGGCTTAGAGGCTGTCTAAGTGGAAAATCACAAGAGTCCTAAATGTTAGGGATTAAACTGTCACTTCATCCCTTTCATTTCACAGACGCAGGATCAGGCCTGGGCATGAGAAATGACTGACCCAAAGGAGACAGTGTCTAGCTCCTGAAGGCCCAGACAAAAGGGAAAAAGGGGAATTTGGAAAGCAGTGAGACACTCTGCTCAAACAAAAGCAAGAACAAAATAAGGGTTCTTCTTCAAACCTAAAATGACTTGAAGTTTAGATGCTAGAGCAATTCAAGAGGCATTTTCCTTTAGAAATAGTTTACTTCATTTGAAGCCATTTGTCTTCTTTAATCCTCTTGGGCATGAATTTAATATCTTTACTCTGAAACAAATAGCCCCTGTAAGGCTCAAATAACAAGAAGGATATTACAGTTTACCAGGTCCAATAAGATCATGAATTATTTTGCTGGCCATTCTCTGAGTCAGTTGAAAAGTTATGGGTTGAAAATTAAAGTATTAACTGCTCAGTTCAGTCTGATTCCTTGTGACTCTGAGGACGGCAGCCCACCAGGCTCCTCTGTCGATGGAATTCTCCAGGCAAGAATACTGGAGCAGGTTGCCATTTCCTTCTCCAGGGGATCATCCTGACCCAGGGATCGAACCCAAATCTCCTGTGTCTCCTGCATTGGCAGGTGAATTATTTACCATTGGTGCCACCTGTGGTAAATAACTTCTTACTGACTTTAAAACTAATATATCTTCTTTATAGAGAATTTAGAAAGCAGGATTTGGCCACACATCAGGCTGAGCTTCCATGGAGAAGGTGGCTCTCCTATTAGAGCTACATGGAAATGGTAGAGAGAATGTAACCAAATGATGGGATGTAGTATTCAAGTTCCCCTCACCTACCCTGCACTGATGTGGCGGGAACTCAGCACAACACACACACAACATGATGGCAGACGGGCTTCTCTTATTTTAAAGGTGTCCTCTCTTCACTGTGAACTAGAGCGAAGTAAACTGGTCCAAGAAGGACTCTGTGAACTCAGACACATGAAAAAGAGGTGTCAGTTTAATGTTACTGGCTAACCTGCTGCCCCTCCAGATCTCTTGAGTTCTCCCTCCTCCCACCCTCTCTGTCTCCCCCCCCCCTTTCCCTTCCTCCTGGGGGGAAACTGACAGAGGATACAAAGCAGGGAGGGATCAGGAAGATGCGTTGGAGAGGCATGAAGGACTAAGAGTTGAATGCCTTCCAGTGGCTGGGGGTGTGCTGCTGAAGGTGCTAGGAGAGATGGATGGGGCAATTTCAGAAATTTCCCCTGNAGCATCTTTTAATTTTATGGCAGTAGTCACCATCTGCAGTCATTTTGGAGCCCAAGAAAATAAAGTCTGTCACTGTTTCCATTGTTTCTGCATCTATTTGCCACAAAGTGATGGGACTGGATGCCATGATCTTAGTTTTCTGAATGTTGACTTTTAAGCCAGCTTTTCACTTGCCTCTTTCACTTTCATCAAGAAGCTCTTTAGTTCCTCTTTACTTTCTGTCATAAAGGTGGTGTCATCTGCATATCTGAGGTTATTGATATTTCTCCTGGCAATCTTGATTCCAGCTTGTGCTTCATCCAGCCTGGCATTTTGAACCATGTACTCTGCATATACAGTGATGTGGTACTGAGTCATATACATGATGTGGTATTGGAGAAAGACCCTTGAGGGTCCCTTGAACAGCAAGGCGATCAAAGCAGTCAGTCTTAAGTGAAATCAACCCTGAATATTCATTGGAAGGACTGATGCTGAAGCTGAAACTCTAATACTTTGGCCATCCGATGGGAATAACTGACTCATTGGAAAAGACCTTGATGCTGGGAAAGATTGAAGGCAGGAGAAGGAGACGACAGAGGATGAGATGGTTGGATGGCATCACTGACTTGATGGACATGAATTTGAGAAAGCTCTTGGAGTTGGTGATGGACAGGGAAGCCTGGCATGTTGCAGTCCATGGGATCACAAAGAGTCAGACACAACTGAGCAGCTGAGCTGAACTGAACTGAATTGAACTCTGGATGCAAGTTAGATAAGCAGGGTGACAGTATACAGCCTTGGTGTATTCCTTTTCGAATTTGGAATCAGTCCATTGTTCCATGTCTGGTTCTAACTGTTGCTTCTTGACTTGCATACAGATTTCTCAGGAGGCAGGTAAGATGGTATGGTATTCCCATCTTTTTAACAATTTTCCAGTTTGTTGTGATCCATATAGTCAAAACCATTAGCATAATCAGTGAAGTATATGTTTTTCTTAGTTACAGTATATCACAATTTAACTATCCATTTTCCTGTTCACCTGTGAGATATTTCTGGGTTTTTGTTGTTATAATATNAGATGGTATGGTATTCCCATCTTTTTAACAATTTTCCAGTTTGTTGTGATCCATATAGTCAAAACCATTAGCATAATCAGTGAAGTATATGTTTTTCTTAGTTACAGTATATCACAATTTAACTATCCATTTTCCTGTTCACCTGTGAGATATTTCTGGGTTTTTGTTGTTATAATATTACTTGAAACGCTTATATACCATCTCCTGGTGCATTCATGTAAAAATTTCTCCAGGGTATATACTTATAAGTGAAATTGTTAGGTTATAAGTCATACACATTTCTAGCTTTACTGGATATTGCTGAATCTGTTTCAAAATAGTTCCCTTCATTGTCTCAAGGTGGCTGCAGCAGTTCCAGACATCACATCCAAACACACCAACGGTCACATAGTCTTTTCAAATTCTTCTTCTTGGAAATGAGAGATTTCTCAGAGACCCATTACGACAGATTTTGCCTTAAATCTAATAAACGGAGATTGTCATATTCCTGTCTCTAAACCAAGCATTGGGAAATGGAAGCTGTTAGGCCTGACCTTCTTCTCCTTCTTTAAGATTTATTGGTTTATCTTTGGATGCACTGGGTCTCCGTTGCTTTGTGCAGGCTTTCTCTAGTTGTAGAGAGTGGGGGCTACTCTCTAGTTGGTGGTGCACAGGCTTCTCACTGCAGTAGCTTCTCTTGCTGCAGAAGCCTGTTGCACAGGCTCCAGAGTGTTCAGGCTTCAGTAGTTGTAGTGCATGGGCTCAGTAGTTGGGGCTCTTGGGCTTAGCTGCTCTGCCGTATGTGGGATCTTCCAGGACTAGGTATTGAACCCACGTCCCCTGCATCAGCAGGTGGGTTCTTAACCACTAACCCACCAGGGAAGCCCAGATCAAAGTGTCTTAACTTCTGCATTATGGCTGATGTTTGGAGCCAGGTACCTCTTTGTCGTGAGCAGCTGTTCTGTGCTTTGTAGGATGTTTGCAGCATCCCTGTCTTCTACGAACCAGATGCCAATAATACCTTCTCAGACGCCACAATAAAATTGTGGTCAAGATACTGCTGGATATCATCCAGGATGGGAGGAAGGATGAACAAAATAGCCTCTGCTGAGAACCATCGGTTTAGACTTGGAGTGGAAGAGACAGAGGGAATTCAGCCATCATGACCACCATGACTCCAAGCAAGGGTCAGGGCAACAAGCATGTGAGTCTCCCAGAATAATGTGCGAAGTGCCTCCATGCAGAACAGTGCTGTTTCTATTACAGGCTTCTTCCTAGGAGATGCTGGACTGATAGGTGCTTGNGTTTAGACTTGGAGTGGAAGAGACAGAGGGAATTCAGCCATCATGACCACCATGACTCCAAGCAAGGGTCAGGGCAACAAGCATGTGAGTCTCCCAGAATAATGTGCGAAGTGCCTCCATGCAGAACAGTGCTGTTTCTATTACAGGCTTCTTCCTAGGAGATGCTGGACTGATAGGTGCTTGTGCTGTCAGCCTGGCAGAGGTTTCATTCCAGAGTCTGGAGTGAGGCAGAAGGTACCTATGAACATGAAACAAACTCAATTGTGCAAAGAGGACAGCTGTCAAGACAGGAGCCAGTCACGTCATTACTATGGGGGTTTGGTTTCATTTCCAGGTCAAAATGTCACTGAAAACATGATTCTAGTTTCCCTTTAGCTCCCTGACTCTTTTAAGATCTCTTGCAAGGGCCTTAAAAATATTGTTGGATATTGAAACAAGATGTGCCTGGTTTATTTTTTTTCCCACCCAATGTATATATAGCATGGGCTAATATTCAGTCTTCTGTTTCAGTGACAGTGACATGCTGTTTCNGTCGTGAGCAGCTGTTCTGTGCTTTGTAGGATGTTTGCAGCATCCCTGTCTTCTACGAACCAGATGCCAGTAATACCTTCTCAGACGCCACAATAAAATTGTGGTCAAGATACTGCTGGATATCATCCAGGATGGGGGGAGGGATGAACAAAATAGCCTCTGTTGAGAACCATCGGCTTAGACTTGGAGTGGAAGAGACAGAGGGAATTCAGCCATCATGACCACCATGACTCCAAGCAAGAGTCAGGGCAACAAGCATGTGAGTCTCCCAGAATAATGTACAAAGTGCCTCCATGCAGAACAGTGCTGTTTCTATTACAGGCTTCTTCCTAGGAGATGCTGGACTGATAGGTGCTTCTGCTGTCAGCCTGGCAGAGGATTCATTCCAGAGTCTGGAGTGAGGCCAAAGGTACCTATGAACATGAAACAAACTCAATTGTGCAAAGAGGAGAGCTGTCAAGACAGGAGCCAGTCACGTCATACTATGGGGGTTTGGTTTCATTTCCAGGTCAAAATGTCACTGCAAATGTGATTCTAGTTTCCNCTGCTGTCAGCCTGGCAGAGGATTCATTCCAGAGTCTGGAGTGAGGCCAAAGGTACCTATGAACATGAAACAAACTCAATTGTGCAAAGAGGAGAGCTGTCAAGACAGGAGCCAGTCACGTCATACTATGGGGGTTTGGTTTCATTTCCAGGTCAAAATGTCACTGCAAATGTGATTCTAGTTTCCCTTTAGCTCCCTGACTCTTTTAAGATCTCTTGTAAGGGCCTTAAAAATATTGTTGGATATTGAAACAAGATGTGCCTGGTTTATTTTTTCCCCACCCAATGTATATATAGCATGGGCTAATATTCAGTCTTCTGTTTCAGTGACAGTGACATGCTGTTCCNCCCACCCAATGTATATATAGCATGGGCTAATATTCAGTCTTCTGTTTCAGTGACAGTGACATGCTGTTTCTAAGGGGTGACAGAGTTGCAGCAGCTTTTTCTGCAGTTATAAAACCCTTATTTCAAGATCTCACCACTTTCACAAGCTCTTTGTCTTAAGCTGGAGAAAGTTCATCCTAGAGGCTATTGCAGCAATAGCTTCCACCCCCTCAGTGTTCTCTGAAGTCACGATAAAGTTATGACATTTTTGACATAAGTGGAGATGTTCTGTCGACAGTTGGAGATAAGAAACTAGTGTTCATATATTTTTCAAATGTGATCAACTGCAGGACTTACCTATAATATACCGACTTTACAGATGAGAAAACTGAGGCACAGAGATGTTAAATAAATTGGAACTCTTGGTATCAGTAATCCTCAGGGCAGGGCCATAAGATTCAGAAACTAAGTAGGTGGAAGAAGAGACAAGTGGTTCCTCCTGAGTCACTGGAGACATTGGTTGGACCAGAGATGTAACTGGGATCCAGCCCCCGGGAAAGTAATCTACAAGTGGACTTGAATTCAGACTTCCCACCTAAAAGCCTTTTTCTTTCTTTTACTAAGAAATACTTTTTTAAAAATTTAATTTTTATTGGAGGAAAGTTGCTTTACAATGTTCTATTAGTTTCTGCTGAATAGCAAAGTGACTCAGCAGTAAGTATACATATATCTCCTCTTTTTCAGATTGCCTTTCATTTAGGTCACCACCGAGCATTGAGTAGAGTTCCCAGTGCTATACAGTAGGCTCTTACTAATCATCTATTAATACTTCACACATAGTATCGATAGTTCATATATGTCAATACCAGTCTCCCAATGCACCCCCCCTTCCCCTCTTGGTGCTATATATTTGTTCTCAATGTCTGCATCTCTATTTCTGTTTTGCCAGTAAGATCATCTCTACCATTTTTCTAGATTCCGCATTCATGAGTCAATAGACGATATTTGTTTTTCTCTTCCTGACTTACTTTTACTCTGTATGGCAGTCTCTAGGTTCATCCATGTATCTACAAATAAGCCAATTTTGCTCCTTTTGAGGCTGAATAGTATTTCATTATATATATATGTACCACAGCTTCTTTAACAGCCTTTTTCTTTATTCTGAGTTGCCACCTCACCACCCCATTAATTTTTACTACTTCTGTCACATTTTCCTCCACCACAGTCCTGGTGGCCAAGAGAAGACGCGGAGGCAGCTGTGGCATCTTCCCTGTGGCCAAAGATCCCCTTAGGATAGGAGACCAGAGAGCCTCTTTACCTTTTGTCTTCTTCAAGGACAGCTATCTTGGGAAAAGTAAGAAGCTCTTGGAAAAAGTAAGAAGCTCTTTAGTAAGATGTCGAGTCTTTCTCAACATCCAGGTCTTTTCCTTATCTACAAAGAAGTTTCAAGCTGCTCAGGATTTGTAAAGAAAACGCTCCCACTAGCATCTTCCAGGCTCCTGAGAGAGTCTGGGACACTAAGATCACAGGAGCAAATAGTAGAGGGAATACGTCCATCGTGCCCAGCTCTAAAACCCCCTTTTGTGTCTCCTATAAATGTATTCATTCTGTTCATTGGACAGCCATGGAAACTGATAGCAAAAGCACTTTAAATAAGTTTCCTAACTCACAAAGCTTAATCACATTTTGGCAGCTTTTCCATTGGACACCAAAGCAAAAACTCTGTCTTCTCCCGCTTGCCACTCAGATCTGGGTATCAGGCACATGTTTCATAGACCATCTCAGGGGTTAAGTCAGGAGAAACTGTCAGCTTCTTGACCCATGGTTGGCTCTGTTTCCCTTCTTCGTGCAAACTAGGCCTCTTCCATGAATCAATATCTTCCTTTGAATTTGCAAAGGAGGGAGAGGACCTGTGAAATGTAATTTGTGAATAAAATGTGGGGAAAAATAAACAGCACCTGCCTGAAAGTTGGAGGGATGCTGAGGGTGAGGTGAGTAGAACAAGGTTTGAGCAGAGGGAAGCAGGGAAGCCCGCAGAAGGTGCAGGAATCAGAACGGAGCTGCCGCAGAGATCAAGATGGTCCAACTTAGCCACACGGAGGGCTAAGACCTGAACGATGCCTGGGATAGGGGACAGGACAGAGGGCCAGACCAGGAAGTGGTCTGTGTTGCGGCCAGTGTGAGGAAAGCAGGAGAGACTCCATCTTGAAGCCTGTCACCCATCTTAAAGACAGGATGTGAACTGGGCCTGAACACTGTCCAAGAGTAAGGAAACCGTTGCTAGTGGAAACCAGGTCTCCTGGAGACTTCCCTCCCAACAGATGACAGACGGAGACTGTAGTTGAGGTCAGGCTGCCCCTGTTAGATTAACCATGGAGACATCCCCCCCTTGATGTATAATCATCGTCCCCCCACCCCCTTAACTTTAATTGTTCTCCTAGCACCTATCTGTCCTAAAACTCAGTCAGGTACAACAGAGGTTGCGGATGATAGATTACGGTGAATGATGTCGGATTTGTGATCTCCAAAGGTTTAGCTTCTGGACCAGGGACCAGGCTTGATCACTCAACAGCTTTTGTGTAGCAGAGTTTTATTAAAGTAAGCAAAGGGATAAAGAAGGCTTCTGACACAGACATCAGAAGTGGGGCGGAGAGTGCCCCTCTTGCTAGTGTTAGCAAGGGAGCTATATACATCTTTAATTAGTTATTACAATAAATCAGAAGAATGTCTTGAGGTTGTAAAGATCTTACCAGACTCACTCCCATAATTTACATTTTACGATAACAGGATTAGCCAGAAGGTTTTCATGAAGGAGAAACTGTCCTCAAGCAGGATATATTGTTATATAATCCTTCAAAGTGAAAGTGAAAGTGAAGTCACTCAGTCATGTCCAACTCTTTGTGACCCCAAGGGCAGTAGCTTATCAGGCTCTGTGGTCCATGGGATTTTCCAGGCAAGAATACTGGAGTGGGCTGCCATTTTCTCCTCCAGGAGATCTTCCCATCCCAGGGATCAAACCCGGGTCTCCTGCATTGCAGACAGACACTTTACTGTCTGAGCCACTGGGGAAGCCCATATAATCCTTAGTACAGAGTTTAAACTGAATTGTTTGTTGTGTAATCATCAGTTCCGGGCTTAAAGAAAAAACATTTTATGTGACTAGGACTAAAGAATGTAGAGAAAAAACATGTTTGTCCTTACCTGCTCCTTGAGAATTCTAGACCCCTATCTCCTCCTCGAGAACCCCAGATCCCTTTCTCCTCCTCCTCAAGGACCCCTCACTTCTTATCAACTTGCCTAGGAAGTGACTCTCTCACTAACAAGTAATCAGTCACATAGCCGGGGGTAAAAAACTGGTCCTCTCAGAAACATCAGGGTCCTTGTTGGGAACTGATTACCCTCGGATCCGCTGTCATAATAAACTGTACTCCACTGTCTTGAGTGTCCTCCGAGGTGTGTTTTGTGACTCCACAAAAGTCAGGAGTATAAGAGCAGTTCACTTCAGTTCAGTTGCTCAGTCGTGTCTGACTCTTTGCGACCCCAAGATTCACAGCACGCCAGGCCTCCCTGTCCATCACCATCTCCTGGAATTCACTCAGACTCACGTCCATTGAGTCCGTGATGCCATCCAGCCATCTCATCCTCTATTGTCCCCTTCTCCTCCTGCCCCCAACCCCTCCCAGCATCAGAGTCTTTTCCAATGAGTCAACTCTTCGCATNGTCACCATGAAGGACTTTAGTGCTTTTCTACATGTGAGGCGATACAAGAATTTGAAATCAGCTCCTGAAAATATATATCTAAAAACTTGTCCTGCCAGTTTTCCCAGAGCACAGAGTGCCTCATTTCTGCTCTCCAGCCTGAATTCCTTTCCGGGGGTGCTGAAGGTCAGCAGCTGCAGTAGCACCTGATTTAATCCTTGTAGAGGTAAATGGCAAGTGCCAATTTATAGTTGACACTGGTTAACCTGTACTGCCTCAAGACAGGGCCAAACGTCTGTGTGTGAGTACTCTGTATTAGAAGACCTGTAGGGCAAAGCAGGTGGAGACCATAGCATCAAAACCAGAGCTGTGAACAGTGTGGTGCAGACTGCCTAAGAGCTGATACGTGCAGTCAGACCTTGGATCTGTCTCTTACTCGCTTGGTGAGTTACTTAATCATCCTGAGCCTCTACTTACTTATCTGCACAATGGGAACAACACTGTATTTCACTGACACCATCAATTGTAAAATATATTTATTTATCTATATATTTATTTATAATTGATTTATGTACCACAGCAAAAATTACACACACACAAGAAACACTTGGGTTTTTACCATTTCCATATGTGTGTGGCCGTGAGATGTTTCTATCAACATTTCAAAAACTACCCCGTGTGATACTGTAATGAGAGATGAATGTTTTTATATATTTGTTAAAACCCATAGAATACATACCCCCAAGAGTGAACCATGATGTAAACTATGGACTTGGAGTGATTATGATGTATCAGTGCAGTCTCATCAATTGTTTTTGCTTTAAATATTTATTTTTATTTATTTGGCTCTCCTGGGTCTTAGTTGAGGCAACGAATTCTTAGCTGCAGCACGAGGGACCCAGTGCTCTGGCTAAGGATTGAACCCCAGCTCCTGGCATTGGAAGTGCAGGGTCTTAGTCACTGGACCACCAGGGCAGTCCCTATACTCATCAGCTGTGACAAAAGTATCACTTTGGAGTATGATGTTGATAGTGGGGAGGTTGCACTTGTGTGGGCAGGGGGTATATAGGAACTCTTTGTACTTTCTGCTCAATTTTGCTGTGACTCTTAAAACTGTTCCAAAATATATACAGTCTACTAGAGAAAGAAGTGGAAACATTTCTAGATTAGAGGAAATGACAGAGACATGGCAACATGTGATCTTGCACTGGACAGGATTTTTTTTTTTCTATAAGGAACATTTTTCAGGTAATTGGGGAAAAATAAGTAGGGTGTGTGGCTTAGATAATTATTTAATCAGAGATAACGTCTCAATTTGAATAATTATAATGTGCTTATATAAGACAGAGTCCTTGTTCTTAGGAAATACACAATGAAGTATTCAGCAGGGCTTCCCAGGTGGCACTAGTGAGAAAGAACCCACCTGCCAATACAGAAGACTCAAGAGATGTGGGTTTGATCCTTGGGTTGGGAAGATCCCCTGGAGAAGGCAATGGCAACCCACTCCAGTACTCTTGCCTGGAAAATCCCGTGGACGGAGGAGCCTGGTGGGCTGCTGTCCATGGGGTCACTAAGAGTCGGATACGACTGAGCGACTTCACTTTCACTTTTCACTTTCCTGCATTGGAGAAGGAAATGGCAACCAACTCCAATGTTCTTGCCTGGAGATTCCTACGGACTAGGGAGCCTAGTGGGCCACGGTCCATGGGATCACAAAGAATCGGACACGACTAAAGAGACTTAGCATGTATTCAGCAGAAAGGGCTGTCATGTTTCCAGTTATTCTCAAATGGTTCAGAAAAATAATGTGAACATGTACACAGAGAGAGGAAGTGAGAAAGCAAGTACTGTGAAATGTTAACAATTGGGGTGAATGGCAGGTATCTCAGTGGTAAAGATTATCCACCTGCCAATGCAGGAGACATGGATTTGATCCCTGGGTCAGGAAGATCCCCTGGAGACAGAAACGGCGATTCACTGCAGTATTCTTGCCTGGAGAATTCCACGGACAGAGGAGCCTGTCGGGGCAATAGTCCATGGGGTTGAAAATGAGTCAGATACAGCTTAGTGATTACACAACAAGAAGCAGAGAGAACTGGAAAATTTCAAAGGTTCACCTCTAAATCATATACTAGATGGGTTTTCAAGTTCCCCTCTAGAAGTCTGTGACCATGATTAAAACAGGTAGGTATTCAAAAGACCAAAAGCTAACCCTTCAATGAGGGAGATTAAGCATTCCCAAAATAAGTGTTCTTGAACAGAAACAGATTTCCCTTGAACACTGTGACCTACAGGAAAGGAAATCATTGCCACCTGCCCTTTATTTGTGGTCATTTGCATGCTAATGGTTGAACAGTCACAGACCAGTTGGCTGGATAATGAGTTTGGTCTAGACGTGTCGTATCAGAGGGACCACTGTAGATGCCAACAGAATTTCGAATATCACCCGGAAAGAGAGATTGATCATTAACTCTGTTAATTCACTGGGCACTTTTAAGCAAAAATTACCTCTGTAAATATGTAACATGTGAGAAGACCCAATGCACACCGTATTATCTGATAAAAACATCCAGAGAATCTGGTTATGCTGAAAAAGAAAATTGTTGTTGGTTGTGAGGTGGTTTCCAAAATGGATGAACACAAACAGGAAAGTGATTGTCTAACAAAATATTGTTTTCACATGCTGAATTTCTTCATCTATAAGACCAAATTAAAAATGCCCTAGCTTGTGAAACAGTAGTGTCAGAGTGATGTGAGAGTCAGAAAGTGCTGTGCATAGAAGAGGAGTTGTTATAATTCCTACGGGAAATGGAATTATTAAAATTCTTCTCATGCACTGGGAAAAAAGGAAGACTTACATGGGCTTTCCTGGTGGCTCAGCTGGTAAAGAATCCGCCCACAATGTGGGAGACCTGGGTTGGATCCCTGGGTTGAGGAGATCCCCTGGTGAAGGGAAAGGCTACCCACTCCAGTATTCTGGCCTAGAGAATTCCATGGACTATATAGTCCATGGGATCACAAAGAGTCTGACACAACTGGACGACTTTCACTTTCACTTCACTACATGGCATAGACCATTGAGCTTTGGGTAGAAGATCTTTTTTCATACTCATTTCCCTCTTGTTCTCCAAGAGTAACTGATGCAGCTTTTCGTATGGATCAAAACTATAGCAGGAAATTAAAAAGAAAAATCCAGCCTTGAGAAGTTAAAAAATAGAGGTTCTCTATCAGTGGAAATGCGTGAGATGTTATAGATAGGAGCAACATTTCATTCTGTGTATCCTATCACGGAGGGGATAGTAGGGAGGCATCGTGGATTACAGGCTCACTCATGTCTGATAAGACACTTAACCACTCCTTCCATGAATATTAGAATACTTCATAAAAAAAGAAAAAGAAAAACAGTCACTTAGTCATGTCTGACTCTTGTCGACCCCACGGATTGTAGTCCATCAGGCTCCTCTGTCCGTGCAATTCCCCAGGCGAGAATCCTGGAGTGAGTAGCCACTCCCTTCTCCAGGGTATCTTCCCTACCCAGGGATCGAACCCAGGTCTCCTGCATTGCAGGCAGGTTCTTTACCACTTGAGCCACCAGCAAAGCCCCAGAATGCTTCATAGGGGTCAGGATATGAACTCAGGATAAAAGGAAAAAAGAAGATAAAGGCAGTAACTCACAGCTTAATGAAACAAAAACATAAAAATCAATCCCAGTGTAGAGAGATATGTGCTGAAACGAAGGAAACAGAGGGAAATGGAGCCCCTCTATGGGAGAAATCATGAAGTCACTGCTTTTAAGTGAGGAGGCAGTAATGGTAAGAAGGTCATGGGTTGCTGTTGTTGTTTAGACACTAAGTCGAGTCTGACTCTTGACAACCCCATGGACTGTATAGCCTGCCAGACTCCTCTGTCCATGGGGTTTCCCAGGCAAGAATACTGGAGTAGGTTGCCATTTCCTTCTCCAGGGGATCTTCCCGACCTAAAGATCGAACCCATGTCTCCTGCCTTGGCAGGCAGATTCTTTACCACTGAGCCATTAGGAATGGGGGCGGGGTGGGGGGCACAGGAAGCCTTCTGGTGTGTGTAGGAAATAACAAGCCCTGAACTTTACTAGAACGGAATTGTTGATGGGAAATGGAGGTTAAGTGTCATAGGTAAAGGTCCTTTCCAAAGGCTCAGCCCTTGGACTAATTGGTAAGTGCTTCTTTTGTTGCCTGCTATATCACTTCCTGCATTTCTCTTTGTTACTTTTTTCTCCTTCTTTCATTTTCTCTCACTTTGCAGCAGCCATCTGTGCAAACGTCTTCCTAGCCATTCCATCCTTCTCTTGGAATGGCAGCCCCATGTTCTTGAGCGCTGCTTCTTCATGGCTCCAGCCACAGGGCTTCATCAGGAGCCTCGTTCTTCTTATATGATCAGGCCTCCTATCCCAAGAAGGGACAGTCAAAGTCACCTGCCTCATGGGCACAGCTGGCGTAGAGGCAGGCATCCGAGCCAGGGCCAGCCCCAGCCTCTCTCTGTTCATGGGGGCCACAGAGAGTTTCAGAGAGTTTGAGAGCATCTCCCAAGAGATGAACATCTCCAGGGAGGAAGATTATGCCTGTCCTATATGGTCCAGTCACTGTCTGCAAACCCACTCAATCACCGCCACCCTGGGGGCCAAGTAACCCTGGCCCATGCTAAGAGGAAGAGCTTCAGTCAGACTCAGGAGCAGAGTCTTAGGGTCCCAAGTTACAGCCAAGAGTAAATAATAAACTTCAAATCAGCATGTCTTATAGTTGCTTTTGTTTTTATTCTGTCAACAACCAGAAAAATCTTAGCTAAAATCTGTACTGCCACTGTGATTTTTGTCAGTTTCTTCTTGAATTCCATTGCATATATATTTTTAATTGGAGTATAGTTCCCTCACAATGTTGTGTTAGTTCCGGCTGTACAATGTAAATCAGCTATACTGATACATATATCCCTTTCCTCTTGAGCCTCCTTCCCATCCCACTCCTCCAATTTCTTCTTGAATTTCTAGTAGCATCTGTTGTATACATTTTCATGCCATGTGTTTGCATTCCTGGCCTCTTGCCATCTTAAAGTTAAAAGAAGATAACAATTCCTGGGGAGTTATGCATCATACAAAGGAAGTCCTGTCTCTCATACCAAAGGGATACAAGCAGAGTCAAGGTGCTTGCTTTCTCCCACCCAGTCTTATCAGCATTGTGTCTGGCAACCCAAGTCATTTCTGGGAATACCATACCCAGAGTCACACGCTGTGGGTCCCATGGGTCTGGGTGTGTGTGTGTGTGTTTAATGCAAATCTCAGCTTCCAAAACAAAAGCCTCATTTGGAATTTAAAAGAGTTCTAGGTTGTTTAACGTTTGAGTGGAATTCCTGAGCCTGTTAACTGGTCACAGTCTACTAGCTCTCATAATTAGCAAGAGACACTGTATTATGCAAACACCACTCAGTATTCAACAATGACTAACTGCTCTGTTTCAGACTGTTTACTTAAGAATGGGGTTTGCATCCACAATCGATGTTTCTGGGTAGTTACTTATTTAACACTGAGAGACGAGAGAGGATGAGCACCCAAATCACTCATTCCTCTACTACTTCTCAACAGCCTCCTCATTCCACCACCACCTCCTTGTCCCAAATCTTGGCACTGTGGGGGACTTGGCTCCAAGTCTTATCTGGCTAGAAATACAGATCAATGGAACAGGATAGAAAGTCTAGGGGTAAAGCCACGTACCTGCGGTCACCTAATCTATGACAAAGGGCTTCTTTGCCTGGTAGCTCAGACAGTAAAGAACCTATAACGCAGGAGACCTGGGTTTAATCCTTGGGCTGGGAAGATCCCCTGGAGGAGGGCATGGAAATTCACTCTAGTATTCTTACCTGGAGAATCCTATGGACAGAGGAGCCTGGCGGGCTACGGTCCATGAGGTCGCAAATAGCTGGGCGTGACTGAAGCAACTTAGCACAGCACACATTCGGCACAATCTATGACAAAGCAGGCCAATGCACACAATGGAGAAAAGACAGTCTCTCCAGTAAGTGGTGTGGGAAAACTGGACTGCTACATGTGAAAGAGTGGAATGAGAACACTCCCTAACACCATACACAAAATTAAACTCAAAACAGACTAAAGACCTAAACGCAAGGCCAGATACTATAAAACTCTTAGAAGAAAATATAGGCAGAACGCTGACAAAAATCATAGCAAGATCTTTTTGATCCACTGCCTAGAGTGAGGAAAAAAACATAAATAAACAAATGGGGCCTAATTAAACTTAAAACCTTTTGCAGAGCAAAGAAAACCATGTAAAAAACAAAAAGACAACCCCTATAATGTGCATGGTGACTGCATCCATGAAATTAAAAGACGTTTGCTCCTTGGAAGAAAAGTTATGACAAACCTAGACGGCATATGAAAAAGCAGAGACGTCACTTTGCTGACAAAGGTCCATCTAGTCAAAGCCGTGGTTTTTCCAGGAGTCACCTACGAATGTGAGAGNAGACAACCCCTATAATGTGCATGGTGACTGCATCCATGAAATTAAAAGACGTTTGCTCCTTGGAAGAAAAGTTATGACAAACCTAGACGGCATATGAAAAAGCAGAGACGTCACTTTGCTGACAAAGGTCCATCTAGTCAAAGCCGTGGTTTTTCCAGGAGTCACCTACGAATGTGAGAGGTGGACCATATTGAAGACCGAGCGCTGAAGAACTGATGGTTTTGAACTGTGGTATTGGAGAAGATTCTCCAGAGTCCCTCGGACAGCAAGGAGATCAAACTAGTCAGTCCTAAAGGAAATCAACTCTGAATATTCATTCGAAGGATTGTTGCTGAAGCTGAAGCTCCAATACTTTGGCCACCTGATGCAAAGAGCTGTCTCACTGGAAAAGACCCTGATGCTGGGAAAGATTGAGGGCAGGAGGAGAAGGGGATGACGGAAGATGGAATGGTTGGATGGCATCACTGACTGAATGGACATGAGTTTGAGCAAGTTCTGGGGGACAGTGAAGGACAGGGAAGTCTGGCATGCTATATGGAGTCAATGGGGTCTCAGAGAGCCGGATACAACTGAACAAAAACAACAAATTATGGGAGAAAATGTGTGCAAATGAAGCAACTGATAAGGGATTAATCTCCAAAATATACAAACAGTTCATGCAGCTCAACAAAAACAAAGCAAAGCACCAAATCTTATCTTGCTATTGAGCTGTGTGACCTTGGGAAAGTCAGTTCCCTGCCCTGAGTCTCAGTTCCCTCATCTGCTAACTCTGGGGGCTGAATTGGGTGATGCCAAAAGTCCCTTCCACCTGGAAGGTGTGGGGACTGGGAGAGAAGATGAAATGTCTCCTTCTCTGTTAAAACTCAAATATGTTTATCACTTACTAAAAACCACAGCACCACAGACTCTAAGCAGACTATGGGACACAAAGTGTCCCAGTGTCTTGTAGCCATCCACATTCTAACTTTTATTGCCATGGACAAATGCAAGAAAAAGGACTAAAGATATTTGCAAAATAACATTTTAGAAAAATGGGGAGAAGGCAACAGCACAATTAAGGTTTCTCCAGTGGCTCAGACGGTAAAGAGTCCACCTGCAATGTAGGTGTTCAATCTCTGGGTCGGGAAGATCCCCTGGAGAAGGGAATAGCTACCCATTCCTGAATTCTTGCCTGGAGAATTCCATGGATAGAGGAGACTGCTGGGATACAGTCCGTGAAGTCATAAAGAGTCAGACATGACTGAGCGACTAACACTTTCATTTTTCACTTTTCAACAGCACAGTTGAATATATGTGCGTCTGTGAGTAAAACCGGTCATGTTCACTACAATTTTAGTTTTTTAGGGAGACTATTGAAAATATGTTTGGAGATAATACCAAAATGGGCCACATGGAGTGGCTGACATGTGAATGCCAAGGAAAGAAACTAGCTTACTTCTAAGGGCTGTGGAAAGTTGGAGAAGGGAAAGAGTTTGGTGGCAGTGAGGGTACAGTGATGCTGGGGGCTATGTGAAGATGCTGTTAAAGAGCAGAGCCTAAAAAAGAATCATCTGGGCAGCAGAAGCATTTAAAATGGATTTTTACCTTGCTTGAGATGGAGTGAAAAATCTTCAATCAAGTATCTTCGTTGTTCTTGATTAGTTATGTCTTGCTCTTGTTAGTCATGTCTGACTCTTTGTGACCCCGTGGACTGTAGCGCCCCAGACTCCTTTTTCTATGGGATTTTCCAGGCAAGAATACTGGAGTGGGTTGTTAATTCCTCCTTCAAGGGATCTTCCCGACCAGGGATCAAACCTGTGTCTCCTGCATTGGCAGGTGGATTTTTACCACTGAGCCACCAAGGAGGCCCTGTGTACTTGTTAAGTACATGGGGATATTTCAGTGTGCTGCCATTTGGGAGGATGTGAAAAAAAGAGGCTGAGCTCTCATTTAACTGACATTGGGAAAATCAGGCGCAGCGACTTGATACAAGGATAGGGTGGTCCCAGCTGATACCTAAGCTGTTCTCTCTATATACCTCATTATCTCTCTAGGCCTGGTCCACCTTTTTATTATTTTTTAAATATGTATTAATTTATTTGGCCACACCTGGTCCTACAGTTGTGGTATGTGGGATCTAGTTCCCTGACTGATCTCAGGTAACCTTGGCCTGCAGTGGTTTGAAGAGGGGCTTCAGTTCCCCACCAGAGATTGAGATGGGGTCTTGGAGATAAGAAGACCTAGCCACTAGGGCAGTGGTTAGTGACAAGGCCCTTCGGCTTTGCAGAAAAAAGTTCCCACAGAGATAGAAAGTTGTGAAACCAGTATTTACTAGAGTACAGTTGGTGTGGATAGACACATAGGCGGGCTCAGAGAGAAAGTCAAGCTCTGGTGGTAGTTTGAATCACTTTTAGGGGGTATTTCTTCCCGGTTTCCTCTGGTCAATAATTTAGATTTGCCTGATACTGACTCTGTACTTGGTATATCTCAGGATCCCTTCAGTGTTCGCGTGGGCATCTCTTAGCCAAGATAGACTCTAGTGAAGAGGCCTATGGGTAAGTTGACACCACTTACTAGGGTGGCTGCTGCTGCTGCTGCTGCTGCTGCTAAGTCGCTTCAGTCGTGACCGACTCTGTGCGACCCCATAGACGGCAGCCTACAAGGCTCCTCCATCCCTGGGATTCTCCAGGCAAGAACACTGGAGTGGGTTGCCATTTCCTTCTCCAAAGCATGAAAGTTAAAAGTGAAGTCGCTCAGTCATGTCCGACTCTTAGTGATCCCATGGACTGCAGCCTACCAGGCTCCTCCATCCATGAGATTTTCCAGGCAAGAGTATTGGAGTCGGATGCCATTGTCTTCTCTGACTAGGGTGGCGCCACCTCCCTTTTTGACCACCATGGAGCCTTTCTGTGCTTATATAGTCGGGGAGGCCTCCTTAACTTTGAGAATGAGGACTCTGTGGTCTTTTATGTCTTATTTGGGCAGGGCCCAGCGTCCTCCTTGGGCTTCCTAGGTGGTGCTAGTGGTAAAGAATCTGCCTGCCATTCCAGGAGACATAAAAGACACAGGTTCGATCCCTGAGTTGGGAAGATTCTCTAGAGAAGGGCAAGGCAACCCACTCCAGTATTCTTGCCTGGAGAATCCCATGGACAGAGGAGCCTGGAAGGCTATAGTCCATGGGGTCACAAAGAGTCGGACACGACTGAAGCGACTTAGCAAGCACAGCCTCCTCTGTCATCCTGTTTTTGTGGAATGTCTGCTATTTTGTAAAAAATAATTTTTATTTATTTACTTTTGGCTGGGCTGGGTCTTCCTTGCAGTACGTAGGCTTTCTCTAGTTGCAGTGAGCAGAGGCTGCTCTCTAGCTGCAGTGCTCGAGCTTCTCGTCGTGGTGGCTTCTCTTGCTGGGAAGCATGGGCTCTCGGGCATGCAAACTTCAGTGGCTAGGGCACGCAGGTTCAGTAGTTGTGGCTTCTCAGCTCTGGAGCACAGACTCAATAGTTGTGGCGCTAGGGCTTAGTTGCTCCATGGCATGTGGAATCTTCCTGGATCAGGGATGGAACCCTGGGTCCCCTACATTGGCAGGTGATTCTTTACCACTGAGCCCCCAGGTAAGCCCCGGGATTTCTGCTATTATGGAGTTTCTGTCTATAGGGAAGAAACTGTTCAGTGTGAGGCCCATCTATCTCCTGCCTCGTGACCAAGGATGGAACCCAGGGGCACCCTGCATTGGGAGGTCAGAGTCTTAGCCACTGGACCACCAGGGAAGTCCCACCAGCCCGGCCCACCTTGGTGCTGGTTGCATTCATGCCCTAGTTTCCCCTTGAAGAGTCTTTCTTTCCACCTCTCCATATTCTGCTCATTTTTTCAGAATAGTGTGTGTGTTCTTGATCACTTTGGCCTCTCTCTGCCCCCATTCATTCATTCTCCAGTGACCACACTGAGCCCCAAGCAGCTGTGTGCTTCTGGAGTACAAACACCTTATTCTGCTGCCCTCACAGCCACCCAGACTGGAAGTCCAGGGAGGGCAGAGCCCCTGTGGCTCTCTTTCCATGGTCCACCCAATACATCGCCTTGTCCAGGCACACAGCAGACATTCAATTTCATGGAATCGATAAACAAATGAATATCATTAAGCGCCTATTAGTCAAATCAATAGTGACTAATACTCCTCTGGAAGACAATGCTGATTTGAAAATAACATCCCAAGCATTTCTTCTCTACTCGCGCCCTCCCTCTCCACCAAGTGCTTCTTTGTAAGGATTTAAGACAGTCTGATGTTTTTGCAAACGTGTTCACATTAAGAGGCCGTCTTGCCCTTTGTGGGTCTCACCTGGGAGAGGTTCATGCTTCACTGGAGCCTTCTCAGTGGATGCCATCTCCTTCCTATGAGCAACCGTGCTGTCTGGCGAAGAAACAGTCCCTCCCAGCTCCCTATGGCTAACTTCACCAGGATACGCAAACAAAAGCTCTCAGAGACTCTTAAATTCTCAGGTGGTTGTGTAAAAGCTCCTGCAACAACTTTGGGTGATAACCAAAGACAGCCACCGTGCAGAAAGGGAAGTCGAGCTGACAGCCTTTCTAAGGGCCGAATCCTGCACAGTTTCCCGGGTCTAGTGTTCCCCGGGTGCCCTCGGCAGCTGTCCTTCCGTGCCCGTGGCTTTGGAGGTGCCGGGGCCTTAGGAGTCTCGGCCCTGGGAGCCGAGCGGCGCGGCGCCGGCATGCTAAGTGGGCAGCACTGGGGCGCCTTTGTTTCTCTCCATCTTCCCTCTGAATCTTAATGGGCGTCCCTCCACCCTCTCGGGCCCGGCCCCCTGGCCCAGGGACAGCGCCCCTTCGAGCTGTGTCCGGGACCCCCGGGATGGGGCTGGGCGGGGGAAACTCGGACCCGGAGAGCGGGGAGGGGGCCCGCCTCCAGCCCGAGCCTAGGCACCTGCGCAGCCCCGAGGGGGCGGCCCCCGACTCGGGGGTCCGGCTGCCAGCCGCCCCAAGTCTCGCGGTGCTGCGGCCCAGACAGGGGAGCTGCGGCCGGGCGCCCCCCGCGTGTGACAAAAGGCTNCATTCATTCTCCAGTGACCACACTGAGCCCCAAGCAGCTGTGTGCTTCTGGAGTACAAACACCTTATTCTGCTGCCCTCACAGCCACCCAGACTGGAAGTCCAGGGAGGGCAGAGCCCCTGTGGCTCTCTTTCCATGGTCCACCCAATACATCGCCTTGTCCAGGCACACAGCAGACATTCAATTTCATGGAATCGATAAACAAATGAATATCATTAAGCGCCTATTAGTCAAATCAATAGTGACTAATACTCCTCTGGAAGACAATGCTGATTTGAAAATAACATCCCAAGCATTTCTTCTCTACTCGCGCCCTCCCTCTCCACCAAGTGCTTCTTTGTAAGGATTTAAGACAGTCTGATGTTTTTGCAAACGTGTTCACATTAAGAGGCCGTCTTGCCCTTTGTGGGTCTCACCTGGGAGAGGTTCATGCTTCACTGGAGACTTCTCAGTGGATGCCATCTCCTTCCTATGAGCAACCGTGCTGTCTGGCGAAGAAACAGTCCCTCCCAGCTCCCTATGGCTAACTTCACCAGGATACGCAAACAAAAGCTCTCAGAGACTCTTAAATTCTCAGGTGGTTGTGTAAAAGCTCCTGCAACAACTTTGGGTGATAACCAAAGACAGCCACCGTGCAGAAAGGGAAGTCGAGCTGACAGCCTTTCTAAGGGCCGAATCCTGCACAGTTTCCCGGGTCTAGTGTTCCCCGGGTGCCCTCGGCAGCTGTCCTTCCGTGCCCGTGGCTTTGGAGGTGCCGGAGCCTTAGGAGTCTCGGCCCTGGGAGCCGAGCGGCGCGGCGCCGGCATGCTAAGTGGGCAGCACTGGGGCGCCTTTGTTTCTCTCCATCTTCCCTCTGAATCTTAATGGGCGTCCCTCCACCCTCTCGGGCCCGGCCCCCTGGCCCAGGGACAGCGCCCCTTCGAGCTGTGTCCGGGACCCCCGGAATGGGGCTGGGCGGGGGAGACTCGGACCCGGAGAGCGGGGAGGGGGCCCGCCTCCAGCCCGAGCCTAGGCACCTGCGCAGCCCCGAGGGGGCGGCCCCCGACTCGGGGGTCCGGCTGCCAGCCGCCCCAAGTCTCGCGGTGCTGCGGCCCAGACAGGGGAGCTGCGGCCGGGCGCCCCCCGCGTGTGACAAAAGGCTGAGGCCGGAGAAGGAGGCCGAGGAGGGGGCGGAGGCGACAGAGGCGGGGGCGCGGGCGGCCGGGCGGCGGGAGAGCGCGGAGCAGCGCCAGCCCGCGCCGTCCTTTGTGTGGAGGCGGAGGGGCGGCGGCGGTGGCGCCTGGGCCTGCGCCGGCCGCGCTTGCCCCGGGGGGCGCCCGGCTCCGCGCCGCCCCCGCTCCGCGCCCCCGCCCGGCGCGCGCCCAGCCTCCTGAGCAAGATGGCAACCCCGGCGGCCGTCAACCCTCCGGGTGAGTAGCTGCCGCGGGCCCCGCCGCAGCCCGCGGGCCCTGCCGGGGGCCGGAGCGGGCCGGAGGGGTTGGGCGCGCCGAGCGCCCCCGGGGACGCGGAGCAGTGGAGCTCGACACCCTCATCCCCGGGTGGGGTGAGGGGGGGCGCTGTCATTCTGCGCGGCAGCCTCAGCCTCAGCACCAGCTCCAGGATCTCCATCCCAGTCTTTGCCCATCCCGGTCTCGGGGATGCGTCCCCTCCGATCCGCGGGCGGCGCACGCCGGCCTCGCATCCCTGGGAACCAGCAGCGCTTGTCCGGGATCCCCTGAAGTTCCGAAAATACCCACCTTCGCCTTCCCCATCTAGCGCCTTTTTCTCTTCCGGCCCCGGCCCCTGTAGCATCAGGCGTCAGCCGGTCCGGACGGGTAGGAGGGTACAGCGCTGACGAAGGGAAAAGTTCGGAGCCAGGATTCAACAGGGTGGAACTCCGGGATGGTCCCCTCAAGCTCTGGTCCTTTGATCCCCTGGCGACTAACTACTGTGTGTCCCCATCTTTAATGGACACACACGCACACAGCCTGTAGAAACAGCGTGGAGAAGCCCAGGCCAATTCAACGCCCTCTGCTTTATAAGGCTGACCAGCTCCCAGGGTGCGGTCTATGATAACTGCTTACCGGGCAGATTTCAAAAAAATGAGACGAGGTCCTGATCAAGTGGGAATAACGACACGGTTTGGAATAGTAGCAGAGAAATTCTATTGTGTTTGGAGAAATGCTCTACCTTGTGAATAGGACGGCCGGAAAGGTGTCCGAGAATGGAAAGGCGGACAGCTGGGCTTACTGCTACAAAGTTTTGGGTGCTGTGCAGTGATTGCTATGGCCGTGGCATGGTGTTCGGCCCCTGTGGAGGTTGCAGAGGAGTCAGACAGAGGCCAGCCCTCGGGGAATTCCTGNCGGCATTGAGGACCACTGGCTCTGCAGTTGGAAGCGAGGCCCTTTGCAGATAAGCAGAGCCTGCATGGTTTTCCAGACTGATAATTGGGCCATTTTCCGGACAAATTCATAGAAAAGCAAAAATGTTCACCAGTAAGGAGTTCTTGAATTTGGACATCGTATGGGGCATTTTTTACTCCGCTGGTTATGTTGCGAGGGCAGCTGAGCAGAGCCTGGAGGGGGTCTTCTCCCTGCACCCTTCTGAGGAATTGGCTTCTTTCTTCCCCATGATCACTTTTTCCCTGAATACAACAAGAAAGGTAATGCATGGATTATAAGAAATTTGGAAAATACACGAAAGTGTTAAGATAGTTCTCGTACCCACTATTAATATTTTTGCATATGTTACAGACTTTAAAAAACGTTAGAAATTAATACAAAATAGAATTTTAGTATATATTACATATTGTATATTGTAAATTAATTCTTTGTTGGAATAAAATACACAGTTTGCCATTTCCTTCTCCAGGGGATCTTCCCGACCCAGGGATGGAACCCATGTCTCCTGCATTGGCAGGTGGATTCTTTACTGCTGAGCCACCAGGGAAGCATTTTATTCCTAGTTATTACCAGATGCTATTCTCTTTCTTCTTTGACGAGACTCTGACTGAGCCAAGTGGCCGAGCATCTAAGAACCTAGACACGGGGGCCCACAGATGTGTCCATACGGTGCTTATGAGCTGCGGGGGAGGGGGAGCATTCCTGGTTGTCACAAAACCAGAGTGGGTGGGAAGGTGGGGGGAGGTGGCATCTTGGGAGTGGTGGCCAGGGATGTTGGCAAACATCCTCCAGAGCACAGGGCGGCTCCCACCACAAAGAATGATCCAGCCCTAAGGGTCACCAGTGGGAGGCTGAGAAACCCTGGTCTACAGGGACAGGACTTCTCGTGGGTCTCTGGGCAGCGGCCACTGGGAAAGGAACCTGAGAGTTACAGAGGCTGGCCCCCAAGGCCACCACTTCAGAATAAGAAACCACGGTGGCTTTAGAAACAAGACGGTGCTTTTCGGAAAATTATGATATCCGCAGTGAAAGTTAATTTAAATGTGAAATAACAGAACTGCATGATTTTTTAAAATTATTATTTTTAGAACAGCATTGCTCTTTCTGTCACATCAGCAAGTTCGAAACGAGGCCTCGTCTGAGTTCATTTGCCATAATTTGATACGCTTGATGGATTCCAAGCCCCCCAAAGAATGAAGTGAATGAATGTGATCAAGGATCACAGCTGTGTTCTTTCTCTTTGAAAGCATTTCAGACCAGAAAACTTCTAATTCGGTTCAGCCAGCCTTCCCTGGGCACCCCTCTGCCCCCCTCTGCCGGGTTCTGGGCGGGTAGAGAGATTCTGAGTGAGATGGGCTGGCTGCACTGTGTGTACAGCTGGTCTCAACAGGCAGTATGAGGACAGTCTTATGGCAATGACTGGTGGACTCTTATGGACAGGAGAGAATGTGGACCCCCACCAGCTCCTCCTGAAGGGCAGAGAGAGAGAGAGGGTTACAGGGATGGCTTAGAAGAGGGGCCGCCAACCTCTGGGATCTCACGCCTAATGAGCTGAGGTGGAGCTGATGTAATAATAATAGAAATAAGTGAGTGAAGTGAAAGTTGCTCATCATGTCCCACTCTTTGTGACCCCATGGACTGTAGCCCACCAGGCTCCTCTGTCCATGGGGTTTATCAGGCAAGAATACTGGAGTGGGTAGCCATTCCCTTCTCCAGGACATCTTCCTGACCCAGGGCTTGAACCTGGGTCTCCTGCTTTGCAGATGAATTATTTATTATCTGAGCCACCAAATGTAAGGCACTTGAATCATCCCCAAACCATCCCCTCTACCCCTCTCCCTGTCTGTAGAAAAATTGTCTTCCAGGAATCCAGTTCCTGGTGCCAAAAAGTTTGGAGACTGCTGGCTTGGGGGCGCACAGCTCATTTTAGCACCAGAGTGTATGTCTTTTCCTAACATCAGCCTCACAGACCACAGGTCTCTATTTCTGCTGCCCGCCCAGCATCTCCGTCCACGTGTCCCCCTCATTTTGCAAAGCCAGTACCCCCTCCCCAGGTCCCCTGCAGCAGTGAATGGCATCACTTTCCCTTTACTGGTCCAAGCCTGACGTTAATTATTTTAATTGCTTATCCACCTAATTAAGCAAATATTAATTGAATGCCAGCTGTGCATGCACAGCAGTGTGCAAAGCCAGGCGTGGTCCCCACGCCCACGGAGATCCCTGCAGGGAGAACTGGTTGTTTACTAAAGAGTCATGAGCAGGAGGGTATTATTAAAGTAAGTATCAGGGGAAAAAGGTGTCTTTGTATCCAGATGCAATAGGAAGCCATTGAAGTGTTGTGAGCAGGAGGTGAATTTTGAAAAGACCTCTCTGGCTGGTGAATCAGGCCTGCAGGCTGAGGGCGTCCTTCCCCATGGTCCAGGGAGGGGACTGCAGAGGCCCTCTCTAGGTGGCAGTGGACATGGAGAGATGCAGGTGAACCCCTGCGATGAAGCCAGCAGAACCAGATCAGAACCAGATGATGCATCAGATGGAGCTGGTGAGCGCGCCAGTCCCTGGGAAAGGCAGGGTGCCGTTTCCCAAGACAGAGGTTGTTGATGCAGCCCCAGTGTTTGCGGGTATTTTGGTGGAAGGGGGAGGGAGGTGATGGATTCGGTCCTGGACCTGTTGAGTCTAAGGCATCAAGAGTTCAAGGCACGTAGGTGGGGCTTTGCCAGAAACCCCAAGTTGCTTCATTTTGCTTAGCGCTGAGATTTTCTTTTCCACTGTAGAAGCCTCCATATTAGGGGCTTCCCACATGGTTCAGTGGTAAGGAATCTGCCTGCTAAAACAGGAGACATGGGTTCCATCTCTGGGTCAGGGAGATCCCTTGGAGAAGGAAATGACAACTCACTCCAGTATTCTTGCCTGGGAAATCCCATGGACAGAGTAGCCTGGTGGGCTATAGGCCACGGGGTAGCAGAAGAGTTGGAAACAACTTAGCAATTAAACTACAACAACATCTCTACTATTATTGAATGAATGGATGGATGGATGGTTTGGTCACACAGTCTCCCACATTTAAAACCAATGCAAAGCAGCGTGACCATGACAAGGTTCGTTTTTTTGTTTTTAGCAGCTTTTTATGCTGCAGTAATTACAGGCTTACAGTAAAGTCTTGAGAAGACTACAGAACTCCTGTATTCCCATCATCTAGATTGCTTAAGTGTTAACATTCACGTTTGTTTCATCAGTTTCTTTAGGTTTTTTTCTCTATTTTTTGAACAATTTGATAATACCTGGTAGACAGAAATGAAAATGAAAGTGTAAATCACTCAGTCGAGTCTGACTCTTTTGTGACCCCGTGGACTGTAGCCCATCAGGCTTGTATGTCCATGGAATTCTCCAGGCAAGAATACTAAAGTGGGTTGCCATTTCCTTCTCCAGGGGATCTTTCCAACCCAGGGATCGAACCCTCATTTTAATTCTAAACACTTGAATGTGTGTAAACTGAAAATAAGCACATCCTTCCACAGAACTGCGATTTATGAGCAAGATCAGAAAGTTGGCATTCATATAACATATATTCTAAGCTGCAGACCTTATTCATATTTTACCAGTTGTTCTTCATAGCCAAAACCATTTTCTTGGCTCTAGGTTTAATCTAGGATGACAACTTATGATGTCTCTTTAGTCTCCTTTATTTAACTGCTCCTTTAATAACTGCTCTGGTTCCCCACCCCCGCCCCCACCCATAACATTTTTACTGAGTACAGGCCAGTCACTTTGTAAAATATCCTGCAATCTGGTTTTGTTTGATGTTGCTGCAGGATGACCTTGGGATTGTGCTTTTAAACTTGTCTGTTATCAAGGACACAACAAAAGTGATGTTATATCACAAGGCTGTTTTTAGCAGGCATTACTTAAAAAGCAAGTCTCTGGGTTAATAAGTCAAGGTCTTGTGCAGACAAGGCTAAGCAAAGGTGATCAGTGGTTCCAGATGCCCTTTCCTGTGTAGATGCAGAGAGTGTGGTAGCTGCTCAGTCGTGTCTGACTCTTTGCGACCCCATGGACTGTAGCCCGCCAGGCTCCTCTGTCCGTGGAATTCTCCAGGCAAGAATACTGGAGTGGATAACCATTACCTTCTCCAGGGAATCTTCCTGACCCAGGGATCAAATCTGGATCTCCTGCATTGTAGGCAGATTCTTTACCATCTGAGCAACCTGGGAAACCCTTCCTTGTGTGCTCGGCAAACTTCTGCGGGTTCTATACACCATATATAGGCAGCTTCAGGTGTTCCTTGTCAAGTACAAGTCCCAGGTTTTTTTCTATTTTTTAAAGACTGTAAGGGTAACATTTTCCTAAATAAGTATCGACTTCATTTGACATATAATTATAATCTAACTGTGTAAGGATTATCATATCTCTAATAAAGTCAATAGGGAGTTGAAGGGTTTAATTACCAACTTTTCTGACATACAAATTGGAAAGCTTTTCAGGTAAGTTGCTCATGTGGAATTCCTGAAATGCGTTGCAGTTAACAGATCTCCATTCAAACAGTAATTAGTGTATGATTTGACCTGTTCTTTGTGGCTGATGCGTATCTAGGGTTAGATATGTATTTGTGTTTATTTTAGGAAGTGAATTTGCTGGTTTTTTGTTTTTTTTTTGGCTGCACTGTGTATGGAATCCTGCACATCCTGCATTGACAGTATGGAGTCTTACCCACTGGACCACGAAGGAAGTCTGCAGCTGCTTCTATGGTCCATTTAAAAACACATTTGCATTTACTGTAACTTCCTAAAGAAAGACCCAGTAAATCAGATTTGGGGGGTGAGTAATTTGCCTGCAGAAACTTGCTGAGTTTTTCCCAAGGTCCGAGAATTCCCCCTCCTCGCTCTCTCCTCTCTGCTCCCTTCCCTCTCCTGTCTCCTTCCTTCTTTCTTCCTCCTATCTCTTTCTCCTCCACCTCTCCCTTTCTTCCATTTGTCCTCCCTCCCTTGTCCTTCTCTCCCTCCCCACTCCCACTTCTCTTTCATCAAAGACCCAAAAGAACCATACAGGGTGGAAATGTTCAGATCACCCCAGTAGTTCACGCTGGGTCATCTTGCTGCAGGTATGTAAGAACCCAGACTCTGACTGTGTGAGTGGTGACGACGTAAACACCATCTCCTGGGAGATGGTGCAGGTGAGGCCCTCAGTCTTCCCATCTGTAAAATACGCCGAATTCTCGATCAAGCACTGACTGTGCTGTGTGCTCAGAATTCAGAGATGAGGAGGACTCTGCCCCCTGGGGTTGAGACAGGCCACGGCAGACCTGGTGTCTGTGGCTTGTGGGTTGGCTGGTTACCCCCTCGTTTCCAAAGCTTCCTTACCTGTATAGTGGGGCTCCTCACTGGGTTTTGATGAGGATTAGATGTTTCTACTTAAGAACTTTGGGGATGAGGCTTGGCACATGGTAAACACTGGCTCAGAAGGGCCTTTGCTCCTTCTGAGAGCAGTCTGGGTTGCTGGGGCTCTTCTGTGCACGTGGGGGTCATTAGCTGTCTGTGCTCCAGTATTCCTCCTCCCAGGCTCAGGGCTGAGAAAGCCCTGGGAAGAAGGCCATCAGCGGTGGCGGCAGTCCCCGCTCCCACCCTGCTGGACTCCAGCTTTCCCCTCCTGTTGTGCTGTGACTGTCCTTCCTGCCATCCCGCCCTGTTTGCTAGACTTCCTGCCTTGGTCCTGCCCCTGAGTGCAGGCCAGTACATACTGCCCTGTCACCCCCCTTTCTCCTCCCTCACTGGCGTAGTAGGGTGGGGAGGAGGGTCCCATCACCCTAGGACGAGTCTCCCTCATGCCCCTTCCATCCTCTAGACAGACTGTGATGGGCTCCCCACCCAGGAGGGTCCCCCGTTGAATGCCCAGGACTGCTGCAATTGCAAACATTATACCTGGATGCCTGGAAGTTGCCGCTGCAGGCAGTGGCTTGGCACTCTCTCCCACCCTGTCTCCTTCCACCTCTTAAACCTGGCTTCACTGGGCCTCAGGTTGCATCCTAAGACGTTTCAATTTCACAAACACTTTGTGGACAGAATAAGCATTAGAACGTGTGTGTCTTTTTAAGTTTAGTCGTTCATCTTCGTGCATTCAACCAGTATTCATTAACTGTCTGCCTCTTATTAATAATCATGGTGCTTAAGTGCTGGGGTTATCCTGGTTAGAAAGCACAGCACAGTCTGTGCCGTTGAGCATCCAGTCTGCTCTGTTGAGCATCCACAGTCTCCATCCATAGCCTGCTAGCAGCTGTTCCTTTGCTTGGTCATTCAGGCTGGGTATTCTGGTCCTTTCCTAGAGCATAGGCGCTGTTGTGCCTATTGACCACTAGGTGGCGCAGTCACACAGGTAGCTCAGTCACTGGAATTAGACCTGCTTATTAATACCCAGGGAGAAGGCAATGGCACCCCACTCCAGTACTCTGCCTGGAAAATCGTATGGATGGAGGAGCCTGGTAGGCTGCAGTCCATGGGGTCACTAAGGGTCGGACATGACTGAGCGACTTCCCTTTCACTTTTCACTTTCATGCATTGGAGAAGGAAATGGCAACCCACTCCAGTGTTCTTGCCTGGAGAATCCCAGGGACAGGGGAGCCTGGTAGCCTGCCGTATCCCAGGGACAGGAGAGCCTGGTAGCCTGCCGTCTGTGGGGTCACACAGAGTCGAACACGACTGAAGCGACTTAGCAGCAGCAGCAGTTAATACCCAGTGCTGGCTAGAATTAGCCTCTAGCCCAGTTCTAGAGGCTCTGCCCATAGGCGGTGGTCAAGTCGGAGGGAGGTTGGCCTGGCATTTGTATTTATTTATTTTTAAAGAAAATTTAAAAAAAATTTATTTATTTATTTGGTTCTGCCAGGTCTTAGTTGCAGCGCTCAGGATCTTTAGTTGTGGCGTGCGAGCTTTTAGTTGCAGTATGTGGGATCTAGTTCCCTGACCAGGGATGGAACCTAGGCTCCCTGTTCCAGTGGTTAAGACATCTGTTAGTAAGATGCAGACCTCCTGGATTGATTCTGTATCTCTTCTCTCATTCCCCGGCTCCTTGATTGTTTTCTGTGTAGGGGGTATATTTCTTTAGAAAGCAAACCTTCAGTCTCATTCCTTGGGAAAAATGTCAGCCTGCTGGCATTAGGAGTTAGAAATTTGTTATTATCATTAAAGGGGTGGTATTGGGAAGGTAGAGAAGATGAGGCATATGTCATTGTGCTGCCTTTAATTGGCAAATGGTGGCTTTTCTTTTCTTTTTCTTTTTTGGACTGTGCTGCACGGCATGTGGGGTCTGGCAGTTCCCCAGCCAGGGACTGAACCTGCTGCATTGGAAGCGTGGAGTCTTAACCACTGGACCAACAGAAGTCCCAGAAAATAATGGCTTTTAAAAGAAGCATCTAGATTCACTTTTTCTTTTGAAAGATTTTCTAATTGGGTAAAACAACAGAAGCCAAACTATACCATTATATACTACTATTTACAACTTGGAAAAAGTGGTTTAAAGGTTTGAAAATAGAAGGACCAGCCTTGGTGTGTCAGGCCAGTGCAGACAAAAAGAAAGTTGTGGTTACAATGTTAAAATCAGTAAAAATGAAATTATTGTCAAAACGTCTAATGGTAAGAAGAAATTATTACCCTGTGATTTGCTGGTTTTGATCTTAATGCACCCAAGAACATTTTATAATTGATATGAATTTCTTATCACTTGCAGTGAATGCCCATCTTATTGCTTTATTTTTAGCCATCAAATTAAACCTGCCTTATCCCTTCCAGCTGGCTGCTAGAACATCCAGTTTCATGTTTCCTGGGGAATACGTGTCCCCCCCCCCCCCCCCCCCCCCCCCCCCCCTCCCTCCCCCCTCCCCCCCTCCTCCTCCCCCCCCC
>SJYA01002663.1:367890-395314 GCA_006410615.1 Neotragus moschatus
GGGAATACGTGTCCCCCCTCCCCCCCCCCGGCCTTGGTCATTTGTGACACCTTTGGACCTTACAGCACTCAGGAGAATTGGAAACAGGCTGTCTATTGTTTAGTTCGGGTGGGCCATCAGGAACTTACAGTGCCGAAAATAAGCAAAATTAGGAAACTGGTGGATGAATTATTCATTTATTGTTAACGCGTAGTTTGACAGTCTGTTTCCTAACCCAGAAAACTGAGTCCCTTTATTGGGACCATTTATATGTACAGACTTATTTCTACCCCTTTTTTCCCTTTTTGTCCCACTTTTTCTTTTTCTTCCCCCTCCTTTGTTTTATTGGAGATGAGGGTCATATTTACCGTTCTGTTCTTTCTTGCTCTGCTAGTTTGGAGGTCACATGTAGTATGCGTGTTAGTTACCACTTTGGAAGCATGATTACGCACACTCAGCAGACTTTAGTAATACTGAATGGCCTAGCATCACTTCACATCACCCCATGAAGCACATGCTAGTGTTTACTTATAGTCAGTGCATATTTATTCTGTGTTCGTCACTCTCTTAGTGAAGCAAAGAGAGTCCTCCCTGTGCCCGAGACCTTCCATTTGGGGTTACTTTGGTTTCCTTATCTGTAAAATGGAATGATAACAAATACCTCCTTCAGGAGCAGGTGAGGTGAGCTGCTGAAATGAGACGATGGATGTAAGGTGTTAGCGGTGTTCAGCAGTGTGCTGGACAGTGTCTGTGCTCAGCACGTGTTAGCTCTTCCTATCATTGGAGTCATTCTGGCTCTGAGGACCATTTCCACAGGGATCTGAGAAATGATTCGTAATGGATCTGAGCAGTGACAGCCTTGAGCAGTAAACGTGGGAGCACACAGCAACTCCTAACACTAGGAACACAAGCCTGTCAAAGCAACGAGTCCCGTGATCAGTTATGTCACATGTCTTTTTCAGCGTCTGTTGAGATAAACTCAGGGTTTGTTTTTTAACCTATTTAAGCTATTAATAGATCTCCTAATGGTGAATTATCTGCATCTTCCTGGAATAAAAGGGACATGGTAACACTGCACGGTTCTTTTAATATTATTATTGTAAGATAATGCTGGATTTGATTTACAAAGATTTTATTTAGGGATTTTCCATCCATATTAACGAGTGAGGTGTGTTTGCAAATACAGAATTTGCAGTGTAGTCGGTGAAGTGTGCTTGTCGAATAGTTCATACTTACAGATTACAAATATTCATTGTGTCTGTGAGAGAGGAAGGAGAAAGAAGGGGAGGGGAAAGGAGAGAAGAAGGAGGAGGAGGGGAAAAAGAAAGACGGGGAAGACGAAGCAGGGGAGGAGCGGGCAGGGGACAGAGGAGAGTGGGAAGAAGAGGAAGGCAAGGAGGCGCAGGGAAAAGGAAGTCATGATATATTTATCAGGATTATTTCACTCTCAAAAGACATCCCAGAGACTTCCCTGGGGCTCCAGTGGTTAAGACTTCACCTTTTAGTTCAGGGGCTATGGGTTCGATCTCTGGTCAGGGATCTAAGATGCCACATGCCTGGCAGCCAAAGAACCAAAACTATAAAACAGAAGCAATATTTTAACAGATTCAATAAAGACCTTAAAAATGATCCACATCAAAAAAAAAAAAAAAAAAAGGACATCCCAATTTAAACCAAACAGTAATTGTTCCTAGTTAAGATAGCCAGGTGGGCATTTGGCTTCAGGTAAAGACCCAGAGGTGCTAGCATTGTGCCTTTCACCCTGTGTATCTTCACTAGGTCCTCTCGCCCTCCCTCCTGGTACTGGTTTTACTCTCAGGCAGAATCCCCCTAGTGGTGGTGGTGGTACATCTCATCAGCGAAACTCCAGCAGAAGTCAGATAACATCGCTGAGCCAGGATCTCTTGCCAGGGCATGCCGTGCTCTAAACAGACCTGGGCATGTGCCCACCTTTGGGAAGGAGAAAGAAAGACCCTCTGTCCAAAGAGAGTCTCCCTCACAGCTTTAGATGTTTTATCTGGCCTCACCTTGTCTTGACTTTAACGTAGCTGGCTCTGTGTTTACAGGTCTTTTTTATTTTTACTTTTCGGCTGTGCTCCATCTGTATTGCAGCGCGTGGGGTTCACAGTTGTGGCACTTGGGCTCTCTAGTTGAGGTGTATGCGTTTGGGTCCCACTTGAGCCACACAGGCTATGAATAGAAGGGGGGACATATCTGAGATGTGGTTCTCAGCACTGTCACTGAAGTGAAGAAGGGGACGTTGGGACAGGCAGTACCAGACATTCTGGATTATCCCTAATTGATCAGGTGCTTTTGTGTGCCCCAGGTTACAGTTACTTCATTTGGCTTGCACAAAACTCCCATGAAGTTTTTATAAAATATTGTCTAAAATGTTTATTTATTTATTTTAGGCTGTGCTGGGTCTTCTTGTTGTGTGCGGGCTTTCTCTAGTTGCGGTAAGCAGGGGCTACACTTCTTGGCGGTGTGCGGGCTTCTCATTGCGGTGGCTTCTCTTGTTGCGAAGCACAGGCTCTAGGGTGATTGGGCTTCGGTAATTGCTCCATGGCATGTGGGATCTTCCCGGACCAGGGATCGAACCCATGTCCCCTGCATTGGCAGGCAGATTCTTAACCTCTGGGCCAGCAGGGAAGCTCCCGTGGAGTTCTGTTTGATATCATCTTCCTCCCCGTATTTATGGAGGAGATGCTCAGAAGCGTTCCCACTTTGGCAGGACGGCTGAGTGGGGCAGTCAGTCCTGCATGAGGACTCCTCTCCCTCAGGATGGCCCGTGCCTCCTCGTCCAGAGTATCCTCTTGGGCAAGCCACCACTTGTGTCCCTCCTGGCTTTACTACAGCGTCCTCTCGTCTGTAACGGTCAGGCGGAAGGAAAAATGCCTGTACCCTTACTGCTTCACTGTCACCTAGAACCTTTCCTTTTCAGTTGTCTGAGTCATAATTTTCCTTTGGTCGATTGATAAAGCAAGTTTTACTTTTTTCCTCCCAGACAGCCCTAAAAAAACCAAACAGGCCAACAAAGAATGGATTTGTAAAAGCTCACAAACTCAGGCTTCCAGACACAACTGAAGCCCAGAATCTTTGCCTCAGAGATGTGAATGTGGAGCTGTCTCTGTCTGTTGCTTCCAGGAACCTGACATGAACTCTGTCAAATTCCTTGTGAAAAACAAATCTTATTTTGCAGCACAAGGCGCTCAAGTTGGAGAGTCACGTAAGACATATAGCAGATGAGTTGTTACAGTAAAAATGTATCACAGAGGTATTTTCACAAAGTACCCGGGATTATTAATCCATATCTAGTTGCGCTTAACCAAATTTTGACACATTGGGTTTTTTTGCTTAATAGTATATTCTCTAGGGGACCCAGGGATTGAACCTGGGTCTCCTGCATTGCGGGCAGATTCTTTACTGTCTGAGCCACCAGGGATGTCCATTCAAGGTCTGCTTAGGGTAGCCTTGCTTCTGTCAAGATGAACACAGATGAGATAATCAAGATGAAGATGAACGGGTCCTCAGAACAGGGTCCTGAGCCTTTAAATAGCTCACGACAAACAAGGATGTCCTTCCGGGGAGCCTGGAATGCTGTGTAGTCACCGACTTTTTCAACGGGTAGACTTCGTGCTTCTGCCAGCGTGGCTCTCTGAATGGCTGTTTTAAGCTCTGAAGTCCTAATGGGCACGTTTCTTTTCCCCTCTTTCCCGTGAAGATGGCCATATCAGTGGCACCCCTACAGGATGACCCCTGAGGGTCCTGGTCCTTGTTCAGTTGCTCAGTCATGTCTGGCTCTTTGTGACCCCGGGGACTGTGGCCCGCCAGGCTCCTCTGTCCATGGAATTCTCCAGCCAAGAATACTGGAGTAGGTTGCCATTCTCTTCTCCAGGAAATCTTCCTGACCCAGGGACTGAACCACGTCAAAGGTCTTCTGCATTGTTCTTTACCATCTGAGCCACCAGGTAAGCCCATGATCGCTATTTCAGGTTCCCTAGTCCATCCATGAGGCTCAGTTGAATTCGTACTTTAGAACTGGAGGTTTATCATTTTATTGCTGTATGTATAAAAGAGAAAAGATGAAAATGTGATTGATTGCCTCACTCCTTCTGTGGCCAGGAAGGTAGATTCTTGAGGTCTGTGCTTCTTCTCAAGATAAATGTTGGTTTTTTACTGGCAGCTTCTAACAGCTCCTGGGTCATGCTAGTCTCCGTATTTCCTTTTTTTAAAAAATACCCTTTTTTTCTGGTGGACCATTTTTTAAAAAAGGATTCCCAGGTGGCTCATTGGTAAAGAATATGCCTGCAATGCAGGCAGTACAGGAGAATCGGGTTCAATCCTTGGGTCTCGAAGATCCCCTGGAGAAGTAAATGGCAACTCACTCCAGTATTCTTGCTGGGAAAATCCCAAGGACAGAGGAGCCTGGCAGGCTACAGTCCGTGGAGTCACAAAGTAGAACCCGACTGAGTGACTGAGCAACTGAGCACTTTTTTTTTTAAGTGTTTATTGAATTTGTTACAATATTGTTTCTGTTTTATATTTGGGAGTTTTTTGGGTTTGAGGTATGTGGGATCTTAGCTCCCCAATCAGGGGTCAAACCTGTACTTCCTGCATTACAAGGTGAAGTCTTAACCACTGGACTGCCAGGAAAGCCCTCTTGTCCCCATATTTTCTACGTTGAGCATAGCTGGACAAGTAGAGTTGGGTTTTAGGATATCATCTTAGAGAAGACATAAAACAGCGATCACAGGAGCTCCAGGCTGCCACCAGAATTTAGTTCCTCTCAATTTTCTTTCAATCAGAGCAAAACCCAACTTCTTAATGGCACCTTTCTCCCAAGGCTACTACGTAGGAGGGGCAGGGCCAAGGAAAGAAAAGATTTGGTGAGCACAAGGGTGTGGTCATCAGTCATTGGGTGATTTTCTCTCTGTCTTCACGAAGAGGAACAAAGTTTTCACTTCTCCTAACCTGGTTAAATTATCTTGTTTATGTTTTAAAAGAATATTTGTTTGGCTGCGCTGGGTCTTAGTTGTGGTTTGTGAGATCTTTAGTTGTGGCATGTGGGATCTAGTTCCCTGACAAGGAATTGAACCTGGACCCCTGCATTGCGAGTGTTAGCCCCTGGAGCACCAGGGAAATCCCTAAATTATCTTGTTTAGAACACATTTCACAAATGAAAGGCATTCTTTTTGACACAGTGCTGTTGAACAGTGCTATCTTCACTTGGGCTGTGATAACGAAATACTGCAGACCGGGTGGCTTCAACAGCAGAATTCATTTTCTCACCGTTTGGAGGCTGGGAAGCCCAAGGTCAAGATGCCGGCCTGTTTGGTTCCTGACAACAGCTCACTTCCTGGCTTGCAGATGGCCACCTTCTTTCTGAGTCCTCACAGGGCTGGGAGCAGAGAGACAGGGAGAGGAAGCCAGCTCTCTCCTATCTCTACTTAAAAAGAAACTAATTCCATCACGAGGGCTTCATCCTTACGACCTTATGACCTCCCAAAGACCCCACCTCCAAGTACTGTCCATTAGGTTTTAGAGTTTCAACATGACTTCCAAAGGGACACTCTTCAATCCCTAGCATTAGCACAAAATTATTTTTAGGATATGCATGTGAGCTTCATCAAGTCCGACTCTGCAACTCCCTGGACTGTAGCCCACAAGGCTCCTCTGTCCAAGGCATGTTCCAGGCAAGAATACTAGAGTAGGTTGCTATTTCCTCCTCCAGGGGATCTTCCCGACCCAGGGATCCAACCCACATCTCCTGTGTCTCCTGCATTGGCAGGTGGATTCTTTACCTACTGAGCCACTGGGAATGCTTATTGTAGTGATCCGTGTTTGGGGTGATAAGATCCTAGACTCCGGTGGAAAAAGCGAGAAGAGGACACCTGACCTGCAAGGTGGGGCTCTGTGGCTGTGGTTGTTCTGCTGAGACCTGAGCGTGTGTGCTTTGTGTCTCTGTCCACCTCTCTTCTGAGACATTTAAGAGTGACTTCTTGGTTCACCGCTCAAATTGATTCTGCATTGAACCGTCCCGCTCCATTCTGTGTTTGTGACAGTGACGGGTGGTACCTGATAGAAGACGGGTGCTCAGAAAACCCTAGTGGAAGGAAAACAGGGAGTTTTGAGCCTCAAGACTGAAAACAAGTGAGGTTCTGCTGATGGAAAGACTGGAAATCAGCTTACCAGATGGTCTGGGAAGGAAAAACGGAGTTCCATTTTAGTCTATGGAAGTGTGAACTGAAAGTTGCTCAGTCGTGTCCTACTCTTTCCGATCCCATGGACTATAGCCTGCCAGGCTCCTCTGTCCATGGCATTCTCTAGGCAAGAACACTGGATTGGGTTGCCATGCCCTTCTCCAGGGGACCTTCCTGACTCAGGGATCGGACCTGGGTTTCCTGCATTGCAGGCGTATTCTTTATCATCTGAGCCACTGGGGAAGCCCTTAAAATATGGAGGTTGAGTTAACTGTGATACTGCTGTGGGATGGTGGTTTAGTTGCTAAGTCGTACCCAGCTCTGTGAGATCCCATGGACTGTAACCCGCCAGGCTTCTCTGTCCATAGGATTCCCCAGGCAGGAATACTGGAGTGGGGTGCCGTTTCCTCGTCCAGGGGGTTTTCCTGACCCAGGGATTGAACCCGCATCTCCTGCATTGCAGGCAGATTCTTTACCACTGAGCCACCTCTAGACATTATTGCCAAGTAGTTGAAGATCACATAGTCACACATCTTAGGAAGATAAAAGTCCTTCGTTTTAACCCTGTAGTCATGGCAGGGATCCCCAGGATAAAGGTGTGGCCCCAGAGCACCCCAAGCCCTGCTTGACACTCTCTTGGTGACTTGATCATATATAAGGCATTTAGACGGTCCCGTCCTGTCTCATGGAACATTCTCTGCTGCTCTTCAATTCTACTACAATTCCTCCTTATTCCTGAATCTGTCTTCTGAGGATTGCAGTCTGCAGCTATTAATAGCTTGAGTCTTCGCTGTTGCTCGCGACCGGGAGCTACTCTCTAGTCAGGGCACATTGGCTTCTCATTGCGGTGGCTTCTCTTGAGCGCAGACTCAAGAGCACGGGCTCAATAGTTGTGGTGCATGGGCTTAGTTGCCACTTGGCATGTAGGATCTTCCCGCAGCAAGGATCTAAGTGGATGCTTAACCACTGGACCACCATGGAAGCCCCATATATCTTATATATCAGGAGATTTTCAATCTTAGCTCATCTAGAATGCCTGTGTATGTTTGAAACTGAGTATTTGGAGAACAATAAGTTCGTGTGGCATGCCTTGTCTTGGGGTTGCTGTTACTATACTATCAATGTAGATATGATGATGACCCATGTGATCGTAGGGTCAACGATCACCCACAAGTTCAGAGACACCAGAAATGATCATGAAATAGGTATTTCACTGCTTGACCATTCAAAGGTTGAGCCATTCATTCAGAAGCCAGGGCCAGAAGCTAGGGCAGATATTGTAAAGCTGAATTTCATTGGATCCGTGACATCTATGTCTGCCTCTAAGCTTTTGTATCCTGCCCTACCTACTAATGTATCCTGAGCATTTTCCTGTGGCATTATTCTTTGAAATCGTGATATTTAATGGCTGAGTGATTTTTATCTGTGTGGGTGTTCCATAATTTATTAGCTTTTAACTTTATGTCAGATGTTTTAGTTCATTTGGTTTCTGTTCAACTTCAAACTGCATTTGGACAGTCAGTGTGCATCTGAGTCATTCATTTTTCCCTTATCCTTCATATCCTTGGCCACCATGTCAAGGCCTCGGCAATAATCAAGAAGTGGCCTCTTCTGCTTTATACAGGAAGGTGTCTTGCATATTTGAAGACAGTTTTATGTCTCCTTCTGCCTCAAGGACTCTTCTTCAACCTGGGTTTTAAGCGAGGCTCCCTCTAAGACTCTCTCAGGGCAACCTGTCCATTGATTGACCCCGAGCCTGCCACCCAGGTGACCTGCCCTGTATTCTGCCCGACCCATGAAACCCACTTTCCTCTGATGGTCTCCAGCTGTTGATTTGACTCAAGCGTGAGATGATCCATGGTGGAGGCCCCACTGGGGTTAAAGACATGGGCCTTTGTTTGTCATCTCAAACAGGAGGCAGATTTGAGTGCTGAGTTCACACTTAACTGTCTTCCTCTAGAGTTGTTACCTTACCAGTGACCTCCCGACTTTTCTTCTGCTGTTACTGGTTACCTGTCTTCTCCCTGAGGCTCTGGGTTTTGCCCTTTTTATAAAGTTCAAGGTGGACTTGGACAGAGCAGCAACACAAGTGCTGACACCTAGTAGACTCTGGTCAGTGTCCACATTCCGAAGGGCACAGCATGGCCCAGGCGGGCCAGGGGGCAGGGCTCTGCATAAGCAAGCATCATTCGCTGAGATGGGAGGCCCTCTCCCAAGGCTGCCTTGGGACTGGTTCCAGTTCCCTAACACCAAACCTGCCTGCCAGCGAGAAGTGACTCAGGCCTGCAGCCGGGGCTCTGTGTCCAGGTGGGAGGCATCAGCTGATGGAGGCAGGACCGGCTTCTTCTTCTTCTCCTGGGTCCGCTGGCCATCTCTTACCCTGTCCAGCACCTCCTGCCCTGCTGCAGAGAGCACCTTCCCCACTCCCTCCCACCCCTCGCACTAGTGCCTGTTTGTGGATGAAGGCTGCCTTACAGAGGATGTACAACAGGTTAAAGTCTAGAAAGGACCTGGAGTTAGAGTTCCTTGCCTCTCAGTCTGATGGCTTTTTTGTACATTGTTTTTGTTTTGTTTTGGTTTGTTGGCCACACCTTGAGGCCTGCGGAATCATCCCGGACCAGGGATCGATCCCATGCCCCTCCATTGGAAGTGCAGTGTCTTTTAACCACTGAACCGCTAGGGAAGTAAGTCCCTTTTCTATGTTGTGCTGTGCTTAGTCACTCAGTCATGTCTGACTCTTTGTGATCCCATGGACTGTAGCCTGCCAAGCTCTTCTGTCCATGGGGATTCTCTAGGCAAGAATACTGGAGTGGGTTGCCACACCCTCCTCTAGGGGAGCTCCCCAGCTCAGGGATCAAACACAGGTCTCCCACATTGTAGGGAAGTTCTTTACTATCTGAGCCACCAGGGAAGCTCAAGAATACTGGAGTAGGTAGCCTATCCCTTCTCCAGGGGATCTTCCCAATCCAGGAATTGAACCAAGGTCTCCTGCATTGCAGGTGGATTCTTCACCAGCTGAGACACCAGGGAAACACCCCTTTTCTACACATTGTGCTATAAAAATCCCACCCTCCAGAGGATCTCTGGGAGTTCTGTGCCTTGCCCTCCTTCCAGAAGTGGAAGGGACCCTTTCTCCTTTGCTTGCTAGGAGGACTCCTTTTTGATCTCTCGCTGAAATATTTTGATAACAATCTAGAGATTTCAGTATCGACTGTGGTTGCACAAGAAATCCAAGTCACCAATTTTTCAGAACCTAAGCAGTTAACATTAGAAATTTTGCTGCAAATAAATTGATCAGTATGCAAGACAGTTGTCACGGCTGAATCATGGTCCACAGTTAAGGTAAACAGATCTGTGATGACATTTTCTGAGCGGAATACAAATGTAACTCATTTCCTCCCAGAGCTTTCTGACATTTCTTCTACACGGATAACAGATTCTCCCAAGAAGGTGTTGGTCACAAGGAAGAAAGATCTTTGTTTAATCCCTCTGTAAAGGTATGGCTGTGATATTTGATGTGCTTTCTTTGAAAAAAAAAAAAAAAAATTGTTCTAAGAGAGAGGAATAGTGGGGAGAGCATTTTTCTTTGGTTAGTTGCCCCTCACTCCATCCCAATCATGGGGGGAACCCTTTTGGGTTTTTGCTTATTTGAATGGTTATTAAAATATTACATTGTCGTATTGTGAAAGTTTGCATGTCATTAATCTTTTTTTTGCAGTGTGACAATCAAGGGATATTTTTCCTTGTTTAGATTCATATGAAATAGTAGTGAGGGGAGACGAAACAGAATGTTTTTCCATTTTCTCACGTTCTTTTCATCTGTAATGCTCTCAAGTTTCACATTTTCCCCCAGGTTTTCGCTGCCTATACTGTGTTTTAGAAATTCTATACACCGCCTCTGCATTTGAAATGTGAAATAGTCCTTAGCTAGATGCTGCATTGTAAGCCAGCTCTGTGTTCTGTGTTATGATGAAGCTTTCAAAAGCCTCAGCTTGTGCTGATGCTGAAATGAGCTGAAAACCTGCAACTTTGGGTAAGGGCAGGCAGAGAGTCATTCCACCCGTGTGTAACAGGAAACAGAGTTTCCTGGGGTGAGGGGGATGGATATTGGCATTTGGGGTGGGGTTGCCCTGGATAGAGCTATGCATGTCTGTTTGTGCATCTGTCATTGGTTACAACCAGAGATCCTGAGCAAGGAGCTATGCCGGAGGGTTGCATTTGAGGTGGGGGTTTCATTCTAGATCCTGCTGGGAGTTGCATTTGGGAGAAAATACCTGAAAGGACATGAACAAGAGGGCATGCTCCTCAAAGCAGGGGCGTGAGTGAGTCTGCTCAGAAATTATGGGGCAATAGAAGGAATCCATCTGGGAAAAGAGCATCTTTCACACCATGCTTCATTCCTTCCCGAAACATTTACAGTCCTTGGCCAGGATAGCGCAGGTGCAACCTCCTCCAGGAAGCCTTCTTGGATCTCCCTGGCCATTCCCACCACTCAGGGTCCAGTCTTTTGCACAACTCACAGCTTTCAGTGTGAAATTACCCAGCTATGTATTGGCACACTCAGGACTGAACTTGTCAGCCGCAGGATGGGGTCTTTTCGTCTCCAGCTCTCCCACTTGAAGCACAGTTCCTGGCTCAAAATCAGAGCTTTGCAAATGCTGTTTGTAGTGGGTACAGGCCCTGTTTTCTCACAGCAGCTTCTGCATAAAGAAGGGATGTCCTGATTAACCCCATTTCTTAGCTGAAGAATAGATGGGGAAACTGAGTCTCATGGCAATGAAGCCAGAACTGGAGGCAGATGCCTCTTTAGTGTGGAGGAAGGTGTAGACGCTCGTGTCTCCACTTTTCTCCAGAGTCCCCACATATCAAGTGCATGGAGTGGTTGATGTAAATATGCGACCGAACCAACCACATTTTTCTTCCTCCTCCAGAAATTTCTTGCCCTGTGCAGTCTCAGTGTAGGAGGATCAGGTGACCAAGGCTTTTTAGAATCTTCCTTTCTGGGCTCTGACGATGACACATCATGTATTCTGAGGCATTGACATCATCTCCTTCCTCCCGAACGCCCTCGTGGTGGCTCCACCATTCAAGCTCTGTCATCTTGCACCTGGACCATCGTGACCTTCATTCATTCGCAGGAGAAGTGCAGGTACAAGAAGAGTGAATCACCAGGGACCAGACCTAGAATGGGAGGGGCAGGGACTGGCCAAGGACAAGCTTCCTTGGAAAAGTGATGTTTGAGCTGAATCTGAATGAGTGTTCGGAGTTAGCTTGGTGAAGAGAGAAGAGAGAACTTTCTGGCCACAGGACACAGCGCATGCAAAGGCCCTGAGGTGGGAGGGAATGCGGTGTGTTCATAAAACCGATGGGGCAATGTAGCCAGAGCCCAAGAGGTAGGCAGGAGAGGTGGATGGCAGTCTGACCACCCAGGGACTGGCTGGGAGCTCCACATTTGTGCTGAGAGCAGAAAGAAACTGCTGGGGGATAGAAAGAAGCAAAGGCTGGACCGGTCAGCTCCAACTCCCCTGTGAATGATGAGGGGGAAGAATAGAAGCAGAAAGGCCAGGGGAGGAGGCCCCGTGACAGGCCAGCAGCAGAACCCAGGGACAGAGGGTNCACCTGGACCATCGTGACCTTCATTCATTCGCAGGAGAAGTGCAGGTACAAGAAGAGTGAATCACCAGGGACCAGACCTAGAATGGGAGGGGCAGGGACTGGCCAAGGACAAGCTTCCTTGGAAAAGTGATGTTTGAGCTGAATCTGAATGAGTGTTCGGAGTTAGCTTGGTGAAGAGAGAAGAGAGAACTTTCTGGCCACAGGACACAGCGCATGCAAAGGCCCTGAGGTGGGAGGGAATGCGGTGTGTTCATAAAACCGATGGGGCAATGTAGCCAGAGCCCAAGAGGTAGACAGGAGAGGTGGATGGCAGTCTGACCACCCAGGGACTGGCTGGGAGCTCCACATTTGTGCTGAGAGCAGAAAGAAACTGCTGGGGGATAGAAAGAAGCAAAGGCTGGACCGGTCAGCTCCAACTCCCCTGTGAATGATGAGGGGGAAGAATAGAAGCAGAAAGGCCAGGGGAGGAGGCCCCGTGACAGGCCAGCAGCAGAACCCAGGGACAGAGGGGCTGCGGGGATGTGACAGCAGGCCTTGATGGCTGGGTTTGGGAATTGCCATTGAAGAGACAGTACTGATGCCGCTGCCTGTGTGAGCTCACCTGGAGAGAGAGCAGAGCAGAGGGGGCTGTGGAAACGTCTGGAGGCCTAGAGGAGGGGCAGCTGGCTGAGGAGAGGAGGAGGAGGGGCTCGCAAGGCTGCAGGGAGAGGATGCGGCCCCTGGCAACCAGGAGAGTCTGGTGATGGAGTGGGCAGCCGCACCCCGCAGAGAAGGGCAGGGGTGGAGACGAGACCCCATGATGATGGCAGCTCCCTAGCAGGGTGACAGGGACACAGGCCTGATGGAGGGGGATTGAAAGGAGCCTGGGGGGTGAGGAGATCCTGAGGGGGACGCGACGGGCAGCAGTGACTTTGCCCCGTGGGACAACTCTTACTCTGACGAGTTCTTCATCTGCTTTTAGGGTCGGTTTGCATTTTGATATGTGGTGTTTTGGTCAGCGTTCATGTTTCTGTGACACTCAAGGCTCTCTGCTTTAAAGTTTATTTATTTATATGATTGTGCCAGGTCTTTGTTGCGGCATGCAGGATCTTTAGTTTTTCTCTATGTCCACGAGGAGGAAACCCGTTTTCACTACTCCTACCCTGGTTACACTCTGTTTATTTGGCTGCACTGGCTTTTAGCTGTGGCACTTGGATCTTCAGTTGTGGCATGTGAACTCTTGGTTGCAAGAGGACAAGGGATGGAACCTGGGCCCCTGCACTGGGAGTCCGGAATCTTAGCCACTACCCTGGACGTTCAGCAGGGGTGTCCCAAGCCTCTTTATTTTTTTTCAAGGTGCTGACCATGACCTCCACACACCTCTCAGTGGAATTCCTTTGCCGGTGCCCGCATGGGACACCCAAAGAAAATGAGAGTGGAAAGGATATAGATGGTTCACCCAGGATTTCTGGGCTCCCGTGCTGGGCTGTTTGAACCCTCTGAAGGCCGAGTAGAGCTGTGTAGGGCCGTGGGGTCCCAGGGCTGTGATAGGGGCACGTGCACTTCTTCAGGTGAGGCTCTCATGGTTGAGAGCATGGCGTCACCAGGAGGGAGTTGTGGCCACATTGGTTCAGGGTGGAGGGTGTGCGTGGGTGAAGTCCTGCAGGGACCTTGGGAGAGTGGAAGTTGGGGGCAGCCAGTGGATGCACTCTTGGGGCCTGTCTGCTGACCTTGGGGTATGGGCCAGGCCAGCCAGGTTAAAGGCAGAACTCTGGGTAGGGAGCTGGTGTAAGGTCAGTGAAGGACAAGAATCCCAGCTCAGGCTCCCGGAGCTGGGGCAGCCCCTCTTGGCCTCCCTTTGCACGGGCATCACCCTGGAGACATTTTGCGTGGGGGCTGCAGAGGAGTCAGTCGTATGGCCAACTCCCTTCTATTGCCACTGTCCCCTTTCCTGCACTCCTGTGAGACATAGCCATAAAAACCAAATTGCAGAAGTGATCTAATTCCTTACAGAAAGAAATTATACTAAGTTTTGTTAGTGTCTATGTATATGTTACCTGGCTTCCCAAGTAGCACTAGTGATACGGAATCCGCCTGCAAGCACAGGAGATGTGGGTTCAATCCCTGGTCCGGGAAGATCCCCTGGAGAAGAAGGAAATGGCAACCCACTCCAGTATTCTTGCCTGGGAAATCCCATGTACAGAGGAGCCTGGTGGGCTACAGTCCATGAGGTCGCAAAGAGTCGGACACGGCTGAGCAACTGAGCATGTGCACAAGTGTGTTACTTAGCAAACGCTTAGACGTCCTTTTGTGTTCCAGACATCATGCTAAGTGCTTTACAGATATTAGCTTTTTTAATTGTCATAGCAATGTCATGAGGAATTTACTGCTTATTATTATGGCCATTTTCTAGACAGAAGACTGAGGTATAGAGAAGCTAAGTTTTGCTCAAGGGTTCTNTGTGTTACTTAGCAAACGCTTAGACGTCCTTTTGTGTTCCAGACATCATGCTAAGTGCTTTACAGATATTAGCTTTTTTAATTGTCATAGCAATGTCATGAGGAATTTACTGCTTATTATTATGGCCATTTTCTAGACAGAAGACTGAGGTATAGAGAAGCTAAGTTTTGCTCAAGGGTTCTGGAAAAGTATAGACACACAAACACAATATCTGCTTTAAAAAGCATTCTTGTCTTGGGGGGAAGTGAAAGGAGACGAGGGACCACACCTTCTGCCAGGTATCTGACATAAGGGATCTTCCTTAAGTGCCACAGTAACTGTGGATAATGTGGGCATTTTCGTTATTTATAGATGAGGAGTCTGTTGCTTAGGGGATGATCCATAACTTGCCTGTGGCCACAGAGTGACCCCAAAGCATGGACGCTTTCTGTACGTTACACAGTGTACACCTGGATCTGTGATTTAGAGTCTGGATGTTACGGTGCCTCNTTCCATCTCATTGAATAGCACTTTCTATTCCACTTAAAACCATGCTCTGCCTTGGAGACCCTCACCTCTGACACCAGGTGAGTGAACTTTCTCTGCCCACTTTTCCTGGATGGATGTCCTAGGAGCTTTGCTAACTTATATTCAAGTCATATGGAGAAGTTGCCAGGTTTAGGGAGCAGGTAGTTGCTTATCCAAAGAAGGCTAACAGTGGAACAGTTGGTAGATATGGATGTAGGTTATAGATGAGAGAGATGTATTTTTTTATATTTTTATTTGAATGTATTAAGAGTGGTTTTTAAAAGACGTTAGAGAAGAGTTTAACCTTTCAAGTGAATTTTGGTCTCATCGATTGCATATTTCACTTGGTTTGTTTGGTATCTAAAACACTACGTTACCACAATGATATTTGGTAAAATGAGACATCCATTCCGTGAATCAGTTAAGAAATAGGAACAGCAGCAGATTTCTTTGACATCATAAAGTGTATTTATCTTAAACCCGCAATTATATTCACGGACCAAGCAAGTTTACTTACCATCACCATAATCATGATCATTTTAATCATTGCTGCTTGAGAGTTTTTTCCCTTCCCAGACACTGTTTGAGGCTCTTTATAAACATTATTCCTTAATTTTTCAAGTGATCCTTTAAAGTAGATTATTATTAAGCAGTTTTGGGGTTGTAATTTGAAACCAGATATGTTTCACTGCAGAACCCTTTCTATTCCCACTTACTGGTCATTATTATCAAATATCTTGGAAACTCTGGCCAATGAAATAAGACTTGAAAAGAAATCAAACATTTAACTATTTGAAGTGAGAAAATAGTATTATTTGTAGCCCAAAGGCTTGGTAAAATTAGAAAATTCATAAGACTTAAGACAAATTATTAGACCAAATGTGAAAATTTGGTGAAATGGCGGGACACATGGCAATGGCGCTAGAAACTCTTTATCTAGGAATTCCGATTTTGAAACATACACATAACATACATAAACAGAACAGCAAGGGAGGGGAGGGCAGCACCTATCTTAACTGCTGGTCAGATCAGTTGACATCGCTTGTGAAGAGTTGCTGCAGCACGACTGTCGTCATAGCTACTAACCAATCAGAAAGCATCTGGGAAAGGTGATCTCATTCACACTAGGAGCAATGCTCATAATACACAGTACAGTGTCACATCACAGGAACATCATAAAGTAGAAATGAACTGCATTCTGGGGCTTCCCTGGTGGCCCAGTGGCTAAGACTTTGAGCTCCCAATGCAGGGGTCCCAGGTTTGATTCCTGGTCAGGGAGCTAGACTCCACATTGCCACAAGTAAGAGCTGGCATGCTGCAACTCTAGATCCCATTGCTGCAACTAAGACCTGAAGCAGCTAAGTCAATAAGTAAATAGAATGAAAGTGTTAAAGAAGTTAGTCATTATTTAAAAAAAAAAAAGCCTTGTGGGGAAAAGGAAGGACTAGAATAAATGAGAAGTTAGTCATTATTTAAAAAAAAAAAAAAAAGCCTTGTGGGGAAAAGGAAGGACTAGAATAAATGAGGTTAGGACAACTGATCTTTTCTTCTGCTGTGGACTGAATTGTATCTTCCCAAAATTCGTTTGTTGAAGCCTTAACACCCCAGTTGACTGTTTTGAAGATAGAGCTTATGGCAGGGAGTTAAGGTTAAATGAGGTTATGAGGTCATGAATCTAGTGCCCTAGGATTGGGGTCTTATAAGAAGAGAAAATGTGATGACATGGAGGGAAGGTGGCAGTCTGCAATCCAGCAAGAGGGTTCTTACTGCAACCAGTTTGGCTGGCACCTTCATCTTGGACTTCCCATTCTCCAGACTGTGTGGAAATACATTTCTTTCGTTCAGGCCACTCAGTGTATGGTATTTTGTTATGGCAACTAGAGCTGACCAATACATTTTAACCTCTAACTTTTAAGGCTGTATCTAGTGTTAAAAAATCTTTCAACCTAAAAAACGTGTTAAAAAAAATTTGCAACAAATAGGAGAAAGATTGTTAAATGTTTTCAGAAAATTTGGCAAAGCTTCAGTATCTGTCATAAATAGCATCTTAACAACTAGATGAGAAAGAACATCTGAAACTTAGAAGAGAAATGGATATAAGATAAATGAAGTCAGGGGGGTGGGGGGTGTCCAAGAGGGAGGGGATATGTGTATACCTGTGGCTGAGTCACTTCATTGTACAGAAAAACTAATGCAACATTGTGAAGCAGTTATCCTTCCATCTAAAAAAATAAACATAAAAAATATATACAAATGCAATTTATGAGAGAAAAGCAGAACTAGAACGAGCCACGTTTTCTTAGAAATGCTTCTTGAAAATGAGAAATCTAAAACAGAGGGGATATGTGTATACATATAAGTGATTCAGTTTGCTCTACAGCAGAAATTTAACAATATTGTAAAGCAACTACATTGAATGAAAACTAATTAAAAAAGAAATGCTTCTCGAGTTGGGGAGGGGATAGTTTTGGCCATTGTGGCTGATGAGCCAACATCCATCTGTATTGTTTGGATAGCCCTCTTTGCTGGGGATGCGTTTGTGCCTCTCAGTCTTCAAATTCTGTTAATGTATTTGCTCCCTTTCTCCTCTCCCCCTAAAGCCACCACACTCTGCTTTTATGAACACTCATGTCACATGTAAAGGCTGCAGCCGGCTCAGGGTGTCTGTCAGGTGACCTTCATGAAGCATACCCTTTCTCCGTGGTAGAAACTGCTTGTGTCTACCTGCCAGCTTGCATTTGGCATCTTGCACCACGCCGGGAGGGCACAAGAATATACCCAGTGGGCGTTGATGGAGGCAAGCTGGTTGTGGGCCTGTCCTCACTGGCCCTTCTTCTGGGCCGATGAAACTTAATCATAGGAAATGGTCACGCAGAATAAGATGACAGCGAGTTGGCCCTCCCTGTGTCCCGGCCCCTGGTCCAGGGGCGCACCTTGGCAAGTCACTGAATCTCTTTCCTTGCGTCCCTCATCTCTCTGAGGAAAGGACTGGACTTTCCAAACTCCTCAACCCTTGCCCCATAGACAGGGTTTCTGTGGAGCATTACAGTCCACAACTTTGTTTTCCCCACATAAAATGGGACAGATATCATCTTCTTTCCTAACTGCACATTGTCTTCCGTTTTCCACTCCTTCTTCCTCCTTGCCAACCTCTGAGCCAGAAGGTGACTGCAGGTGGGCCTTTCCAAGTCTGCAGACGTGGGTGGAGATCTCTCGCAGCTTGACATGTCCTTAGTTCAAAGGCAGGAATGACGTAGTTGACTTTAAAAAACTAGAGTCACGTGAAACATTATTTGTTCAGAAAACACATTTTAGGAGTCTCCACATGGACTTCCCTAGTGGTCCAGTGGTTAAGAATCTGCCTGCCAATGCAGGGGATACTACGTGGGTTCAATCCCTGATTTAGAAGATCCTACACACAGCAGAGCAACCGAGCCCGCGCACCACAACTCCAGAGCCCGCCAACAACGAGAAGCCTCTGCAGTGAGAGGCCCGCACATCGCAACAGAGTAGCCCCTGCTCGCTACAGCTGGAGGAAGCCTCTGAGCGGCAATGAAGACCCAGTGCAGCCCCCCCAAATTAATTAATTAATTGATAAACATTAGTTAGAGACCTTTATGGTATCCTGGGATAGTCACAGTTAAATAAATGTCCTCCTATTAGGACTTCTCAGTCTATTTTAGATGAACTTTGGAATCTTGGAGAAGGGAATAAGAGTGTGACTTTTTCCTAGCCCATTTGACCACGGAATCCTTTTCTTGGAAAATCTTAAGGGCCTGATGTTCTGTGGGACTTACTTTGGGAAGTGGTGACTTTTGTCTTTGCCCTTGTTTGCATGGGCGGTGACTCAGCCTTCAGTTTGAGGCCTTAATGGACTTAACATGGTTTAGCCTCCATTTCAGGAAAAAATACAAGTTTCTTATCAGAAGCAGGCAGATGTCAGATTATGAGGTCATTGCTGGTCGTACTGCCTAGCTGTCACAAATACAGTACCGTCACTGTCTACAGTGGAGAGGATTACATTAGTTGAAAGAAAAACCTGATAGCTCTCAAATTTTTCTGAATCTAGTGGAGTAGCTAAATTAAGATTATGTTAGTACTGTGAGATTCTTTAGAAGTTTTGAGGGGACTAGTTCAAGTTGACCTTAGAATATGTTTATTAAACACAATGTCTTTGGACATAACTGAGGATCAGATGCTTCCGTGGTTTCTGGGAGGAGGCGGAGCTGTAACTTCCCCAGCATTCCTCCACTAACACGCGTCCAGATCTTCATATTTATCCGAGACTGTCTTTCTGAAATACATTGTTGTAGACTCTTGCTTCCCTTCTGCCCTGGATAAGAGTCGGGCTGAGAAAATCGAGCCCTGTGCAGGTCATTCACAAGAGCAATAGACAGGATCAGAGAGGCCACTGGAGGGTTGCTCTCGCCATTTAATGGTCTGAGGACAGGGCCTCTGAGTTCACAAGCTTGCCACAAAGTGGGAAAGAGAGATTCTTTACCTGTGGTTTCTTTGAGATGTAGAATGCTGCTCATTGCCTTAACAAGCTTCCAAAAATGTCTGGCTTGTAAGAAATAATATATTATGGTAATGAAGCACAGGGAAGGCACTCTCATCTAATGACAGACCTACTATGCTTTAAACTAAGATTTCTGCCTCAGAAGGCATGGCTGTAGAGAGCCACCGTCACTGGCTCACCGTGCAGCCTGTTGTTGTTCAGCCTCTAAGTTGTGTCCGACTCTTTGCGACCCCAGGGACGGCAGCACGCCAGGCTTCCCTATCCTTCACTATCTCCCGGAGCTTGCTCAAACTCATGTCCATTGAGTCGATGATGCCATCCATCCTCTGTTGCCCACTTCTCCTCCTGCCCTCAATCTTTCTCAGCATCAGGGTCTTTCTAATGAATTCACATCAGGTGGCCAAAGTATTGGAGCTTCAGTTTCAGCATCTGTCCTCCCAATGAATATTCAGGGTTGATTTCCTTTAGGACTAATTGGCTTGATCTCCTTGCAGTCCAAGGGACACTCAAGAGTCTTCTCTGGCACCACAACTCAAAAGCATCAGACCTTCAGTGCTCAGCCTTCTTTATGGCCCAGTTCTCACATCCATACATCCCTACTGGAAAAACCATAGCTTTGATGATATGGACCTTTGTCAGAAAAGAGATGTCTCTGCTTGTTAATACACTGCCTAGGTTTGTCATAGTTTTCCTTTCTTGTGGCCTGAGGGGGTGTTTTTAAGGCCCTGAGTTCTCATCATGAATGGAGGGCCAGGAAGGGCTCTGTAGTCAGGGATTCTGAGTCCAGATTTAAGCGGGGAGCAGACTTTCTGCTTGAACGCAGATGCCCAGGGTGAGGTCGGAGCATCTGTGATGCTGCTGCGGGAGACTGGCTCTCTGGGTTTGCCCTAGTGGACTACCAGTATTTGGGACCAGCAGCGGTTCTCTCCCTGTAAGCTTTTGCCATGTGCCTGAACTTCTGAACACCTTACCTGCCTCCAGGTGACAGGAAACAAGAGTTCTTTACGAATGCTGTTAGCTGTGAGAACTTTTTTTGTTGTTTTAACCGCCGAAACTAAATACAGGCATGCTGCCTGGCATGTTGTTTTCCAGAGGAGAAAGGCAGAGCCCGGACTAGGGAAGGGCTCAGTCCGGTCACATGACTAAAGAAGGGCCAGTACCCAGGTCCCCTGGTTTTCCTCCCAAGTGGTGCTTCTGGTCAGCCGGACAATTTTTCTGCTTATTCCTGGACTTCTCTGTCATTAACAAAACCTCTCCTCTTTGCTGAACTACAGAAANGGAAGGGCTCAGTCGGGTCACATGACTAAGGAAGGGCCAGTACCCAGGTCCCCTGGTTTTCCTCCCAAGTGGTGCTTCTGGTCAGCCGGACAATTTTTCTGCTTATTCCTGGACTTCTCTGTCATTAACAAAACCTCTCCTCTTTGCTGAACTACAGAAATGGCTTCAGACATCCCTGGCTCAGTGACGTTGCCTGTCGCCCCCATGGCGGCCACTGGACAGGTGAGGATGGCGGGGGCCATGCCTGCCCGAGGAGGAAAGCGGCGATCCGGGTAAGCCCCCTCGGCATTTCTGGGAACCGCGCTGGACATGCGTTGCACAACATTCTTGACCTGTTAGGAAAATATTGTCTCTCCCTGTCCCAGAGAGTAGGAGCTCAGCAGTTTGCATCCTGTTTATTAGATTCCGCGGGATTCCTAACCAGGCATGNCGATCCGGGTAAGCCCCCTCGGCATTTCTGGGAACCGCGCTGGACATGCGTTGCACAACATTCTTGACCTGTTAGGAAAATATTGTCTCTCCCTGTCCCAGAGAGTAGGAGCTCAGCAGTTTGCATCCTGTTTATTAGATTCCGCGGGATTCCTAACCAGGCATGTGATCGCCTCTAAGTGTTTTGGGGCCTCGGCACCCAGCTGGGGACTTCTGTTTGCTTGTCCTTGCTGTGAGAACAGCTCTGTGGTCCTGCTGGGCCTTGCTCCAGCCATCTCTCTCAGGGAGGGGGCTCACCCATCTGTCCACCTGAGCCCGCCAACTGGAGGCAGCCCTGAGGGTCGAGCTTCAGCTCCTGTGGGCAGCAAGGATCTTTCTGGTGCTTTCTGTTCTTTGCTCTGGCTACCAGTCTTTGCCAGGTGCTGTGCAGGAACTCCTCTCAAAAAAAAGAAAGAAAAAACCTGGCTCTAGTCCAGCATCTAAAGGCTGGGCAGCTTCCACTGTAACCTACTCTGCCCGTAATGTTGGTAAGAGTGATGAGTTCTGGTGGGACCAGAAAGACCATCACTCTTGAGCCGATGGAACCCAAAGCAGCATCTACTCATGATGTACCACATCTGTAACTGAGTTACAGCTATCGCAGATCCCTGCAAGAAGAACACAGTCTACATTGTCAGACTCTGGTTTGTCAACCAACTCCTTTTCTTCATTGAATCAACTTCATTTTCAATGGAATACTTGATATACAGAGTTTCTCACGTACAGTCAATTTGTCCTATGAATGCATTTTCCCATACCACAGGTTCTCCCCAGGAAGACAAGGCTCCTCATTTGTAAAATGGTCCAGCATTTTAAACCCTAGAGTTTCCTCTTAACCACTGTAAATCTTAAAGGCGCCTGGGCTGGCCCCAGCAGGGGTGGAGGTGGGGGGCAGGTGTGTTTTGAGGATCTAGAATGGAATAGGGTAGGATGGAAAAGTGCCTTCAGTGTTATCATTTCAGTGGTGAAAAGACTGCTGCCTGTGTGTTGGTCTTCAAAAGAGGAACTAAGATTTTGGTGATTATGGAGAGGGTTATAGAGCCTAGTTCCCCACTTTCCCTTGGTTCAGCTCCCTCCCACCCCTAAATGCCCCCAGGGTGCTGATGTAGCCAGAGTTCCATCTTTCTGGTGGGACCCACTGAACTGTTGTGAGCAGTGGGGTGCTTGGGGCCACACTCGTCAGATCAGCCTGCCTCCGGGGCTTACTGCAAACCCAGATATCCTCTTTTAACCAGCTCTTCTTTCTAACTAGGTGCTAAGCTCTGTGGAGTCTGGGTTGTTAAAAGAATGCACTTGCTGTCAACATATCAACTTACTGCATGTTTTTTTTAAAGAATCCAGGTCTTTAAAAAATTATTTTAAATGCCTTTGCTCTCTCACGTCCATTCCCTGGGGACAGAGCCTCAGTGTGGGCCCAGTCCTTTTTAAGAAACCGGCACAGGACTCTCTGATGCAGGAAGGTAGGGCTGGGCCAGGCACCAGGCAGAGAGGCTGGAGCCCAGTATTGCGCGGAGGGAAGTGGTCTCTGAGAGACTCTGCCAGGAGTCTGTGCCACTCCTTGCCCCCACCCCTGCATGGTGTGTGCTAGGCTTCAGCGAACTGAGGCTGCTCCCCTCCTCTGCCCCCGAGTTCCTGGCCCTGGCCTGACATCTGGGCCCTGACTTCTGCTGGCTCCCTGAGCTGATGATTGGACAGTGGACTCAGGCTTCTTTGTGAAGGAGTCCTCCCAGCTCCCCCTTTCCCTCCCAGATCACGTATACTCAGTGTGACTCTGGAGGTGGAGGAGGACCTTGGTGGGGTGAGACTGAGACACAGCCTAGAACAGGGGTCCCCAACCTGTTGGATCCCCCACGGTACTGGTCCGTGACCTGTTAGGAACTGGGCTGCATAGCAGGAGGTGAGCAGCAGCGAGCAATGGAGTGAAGCTTCATCTATACTTGTAGCCTCTCCGCATCACTCGAATCACCACCTGAACTCCGCCTCCTGTTGGATCGGCGGCGGCATTAGATTCTCATAGGAGCTCAAACTCTACAGTGAACTGCACGTGCAAGGGTTCTGGGTTGCCTCACTCCGTCTGAGAATCATCCTGAAACCTTCCCCCCACCCCATCGGCAGAAAAATTGTCTTCCATGAAACTGATCCCCAAAAAGGTGCCGAAAAGGTTGGAGACTGCTGGCCTAGAGTTCTGCTCCACTTAGAACCAAGGAAGCCCAACGCCAAGCAAAAATACCAGAGGTTCAAGGGGATGAGCAGCAGTTGCTGGCACACCCTCNCAGATTAGAGAACCAGCCGCCTCCGGAGGCCTGTCCTTCATTTTCTTCGTTCTTGGAGCCCTACACCTGCCTCCATTTCCCGCTTCAGAGGGAGCAGCCAGAAAACTGTGCTTCCTTCTGCCAAGCCCCTGGGACTCACAGGGGGGAGCTCTGTGCCTCAGCAAAGAAACCTCCCTTTTAACAGCGAGGTCTCCAGAGTAATTCTTACCTCTGATATTCTTACACGTTTTGCTGAAGTTCTGTGATGGAGGCCATCACTGTTGTGGAGCAGCCACGACAGTGGTAAGGCTCTTCTGCTGTCAGCCCCCATGCTTCTCCAGAGGAGACCCTGATGGGAGTCACGTTCCTCAAGTAGCGGGGCGCCCCAGTCCCCACCCGTGAACTGTGGCACATTTACACATGCTTCGCCATCTCTGCCATCTTGCCCCCCATCCTCCTTCTCTCCTAGAGTGTTTGGCATGGCTGGAGACACAGGGAGGGGGAGAAGCAGAGAGGAGAGGTGGGCTGTGTGATTGTTCAGTCGCTCAGTCGTGTCTATCTCCTTGTGACCCCAGGGACCGCGGCATGCCAGGCCTCTCTGTCCTTCACTCTCTCCCGGAGTTGCCCAAACATGTCCAGTATTCTTGCCTGAAGAGTCCCATGGACAGAGGAGCCAGGTGGGCTACAGTCCATGGGGTTGGAGAAAGTTGGACAAGACTGATGTGACTTAGCATATTAGCACACATGTCCATTGAGTTGGTGATGTCATCCAACCATCTCATCCTCTGTTTCCCCCTTCTCCTTCTGCCTTCAATCTTTCCCAGAATCAGGGTCTTTTCCAATAAGTTGGCTCTTCGCATCAGGTGGCCAGAGTCTTGGAGCTTCAGTTTCGGCATCATCAGTCCTTCCAGTGAATATTTAGGGTTGATTTCCTTTAGGACTGACTGGTTTGATCTCCTTGCTGTCCAAGAGGTGGGCTGTGGTGAGTGGAAACGTCCTTCCTCCCGCTCCTCTTCCCTACCCAGGTCTTCCCATTCTGACTTGGTTATTCTGGTGGAGGAACTTGTCCCGATTCCCAGGATAACTAACCAGCCCTAGGGTTTCAGAGCCAAGTAGAACTGACCCCTAGCGGGTTTGGCTCCCCTGGCCACATGCCTGGCCGGGTGCCGAGGATCCTCTGGCCCGAATGTTCCCTCCACTCCCCTGACAGCCTCCCCAGTACACGTCTTAGCAAGCTCCGTGCTCTGCGGGCAGTGGGGACATGAGGTGAAGGTTCAGAAGTTTCAGATTCTTTGCAAAGTGATTCCACATGTGTGGGAGAAGGAAGCAGAAGCCAGTCACCTGGGCTGCATTTTTGTAGAGAACTCCCTGATCCCGGTGAGGGGGTGGGATGAGGCTGGGGGGCACCCACAGGGCACACTGGGTTCTTTTCAAAAGACAGGGGAGTGGGCTGTCATCAGGTTGTGCCCGCTCCAGAGTCAGCCCCTGTTGGGAAGGGGAGGTAAGAGTGGTGGGGACCAGGAGTCCTAGCCCCTTCCTGCTGCCTTGGAGTCAGATGCTGGGTTTCTAGAGCATCATCACTGAGGAGAACGATTTCCAAATCGAGTGCGGCCGGCACACCGGCGTCTCCCTGCAGTGTAAGCCCAAGGCTGCTGGAATGTGGTGAAATAAAAGGCATGTTACATAAGTACACGTTTCGCTTGGTTCGGATTTACGCAGTAGCGATGCTGCCATCTGGCATTTGCTGGCACCCACGTCCCTTCTTCACCTTTTGTCAATAGCAGCTTTGAGCTGGCCCAGGGCTGCTCCTTTGCTGAGCTCTACAACCAGCCTGGCGGGCATGGCCTGCCATCTTTTCTCATAAGAGCAAAAGTGGATTCTTTGGTGACTCATAGTGGATGATGCATTATTGTTTTTACACAATCGCTGTGAGGCAGATTCACGCTGCTCACTCTAATCCAGATGCAAGTGCCTTTCACGACTTTTTATTGAGGGTAGAAATCATGCTCAGAACAGGAAAGTGAGGCAAAAGGCATTTTCAGCCCACCTTTGGAGGACTCTTACCTCATCCACTGATGGTACCAAATTCTTCAAAGTGAACACAATAGGACTTAGAAGTCATATTTTGATTTCTCTCCTTTATTATCCAGATGCTGCGGTAAAATAGAGATACATAAAAGATATAAAACAGGATGATTTACTTGGCGTTTTTATGGCAGGAGAAATAAACAGAGCTATTGGAGTCATATTTAAAGTGGAGCATTTGAATTGGTGATAGAAGACCCAGAGGCAGGGTCTTGGCAAGGAGTCCTCCAAAAGATCCTTCTGTCCTCAGAAGTTGCAAGTTTTCTGTGTGGCCGATGAGCAGTGAGTCGTTTTGGGGTCACGTGAGTTGCCCTGAGAATCTGAACGGTCATTTGTGTCCTGTTTTCTCTCCTGAGTTCACCTCTACACGGTACGTTTCACAATTCCTACATGTGATCGCAGCTCATGTGTGATCACACACCTGCATGGGTAGAAAGTTACAGATCTGTGGTCCCTGAATTATCACAGAGAAGTCCTGCTTTCTCAGTTTTCAGCAGGCTTCAGAAAACTGTCTGCAGAGCCTGGCACTCCGTCTCTTACACTCTGCTTGATTGGGTTGACGTGGTGCAGACTGGGACCATTTACCGTAAGCCTCTCCTTTCTACCCGTCTGCTGCTTGAGAATGGGGTAAAGAACTGAGCTGTCCTTATGAAAACGAGGGTGACGAATAGTCCTGGTTGGCCCGGGGCTTCCCCGGTTTCAGCACTGAAGTCCTGTACCCCCACGGATCCCCTCCTTCTGGGAGAATCAGGATGATGGGTCACCCTCAATACCCCAAAGATCCTGCAGGCTGAGGAGGGACGGCTGACTAAAACATTGCATCTTGCAGGAGCCAGATGATCACACTCCTATCAACTGGAGCTGAAAGGCATTTTAAAGATAACTGATCATCTCACACCCACTTGAGGTTTTTCTAAATGCTTGCATAAATCCATTGGAATTCTGAAAATGCGATTTCTTTTTCTTAACCACTGAGCTGTTTTTGACAGCCCAGGGGTGTTAAGTAACCTTTCTGTCTGCAGCAAAGTCGCTCTTACCCATGATGAACACTAGGTGACAGTGTGGTTCTGCAGCGCTGCAGAAGTCCAGAGACAGGCTTTTCGATGCTTTCTTCTCTCAGATGTCGAAGGCAGTGGCACCCCACTCCAGTACTCTTGCCTGGAAAATCCCATGGACGGAGGAGCCTGGAAGGCTGCAGTCCATGGGGTTGCTGAGGGTCGGACACGACTGAGCGACTTCACTTTCACTTTTCACTTTCATGCACTGGAGAAGGAAATGGCAACCCACTTCACTGTTCTTGCCTGGGGAATCCCAGGGACAGGGGAGTCTGGTGGGCTGCCATCTATGGGGACTCCCAGATGTAATTTTCAGGAAAGGTGAGGTGAAGCCTTAGTAGCTAAGCAGCATATTGGTGACTTTCTTTCATTTAGAAAGTGTGCATTCAGCCTTCATTTTCCCACAACGTAGACAACTCTGCTGCTGCTGTCTGGTACCCCGTTACACACTCTGCACTGTGGGGGGGCCTTGTCTCTCTCTCCCAGGGATGTTTTAATTGTATTTTTCCTTCCTTATAATTTTTCTTCCCTGCCTCCCCTCCTCTAATTGTGCACAAGTATCTTTGTTATCGTTATCATCATCTCTTCAGTTATATAACTCCTTTTGTTCCTTTATTCTGAATGCAAGCCCTCATGTCTGGAATTTGGGGGTTCTAAATGGGCATAAATCCCATCAGGTCATCTCAGATCAGAATTCTGGTCACACTGCTCATAAAATAAGATAAAAATAAACAAATGATTGTAAAAAAAATAAATAAATAAAGGACAGTGTTCCTTTGCCCTGTGTCATCCTAGTCCTTTGGTTCCCCAAGTAAACCCAAAGCCTCTAGAGTTTACCTCTTTAGGGGCCTCTCCCATGTGCTTGTGGAGTGATAGCTCTTCCCTTGAAAGTTGGCCTGGGAGCCCTGAGCCCTCCCCACATCACCACTTCCCCCTGCGCCCCAGCCTGAGAGCTGCGGGTGGGGTCACATCCCCCATGAGGCCAGCAGCCGTGGCACCTGTAGTGTGGTTCTGGAGCACACCCGC
>SJYA01002663.1:397005-429757 GCA_006410615.1 Neotragus moschatus
AAAAAAATAAATAAATAAAGGACAGTGTTCCTTTGCCCTGTGTCATCCTAGTCCTTTGGTTCCCCAAGTAAACCCAAAGCCTCTAGAGTTTACCTCTTTAGGGGCCTCTCCCATGTGCTTGTGGAGTGATAGCTCTTCCCTTGAAAGTTGGCCTGGGAGCCCTGAGCCCTCCCCACATCACCACTTCCCCCTGCGCCCCAGCCTGAGAGCTGCGGGTGGGGTCACATCCCCCATGAGGCCAGCAGCCGTGGCACCTGTAGTGTGGTTCTGGAGCACACCCGCCATTCTTGTGGCAAGCTCCTGGCCACCAGGCAGGCTGGACTCCCTTCTGCCTGGAGTCCATGGGAACTGTGTCCCACTCAATCCATCAGGCCCCCTGAGAACAAGATGGGGAGTGCAGAATGCCTGAGACGATCCTCCCCAAGGAAGCCCACTCCCCGTGAATGTCCGGAAGAGTCAGAACATCTGTACTGTTTCTGTTTTGTTCCCAAAGACTCTGGGTACACCTCGTTCTAATTAACTGTTCTGCCCTAACATCTTCAAGGAGTAAAATTAATTGACATTAGAGAGGGCTGCTTTGTTGTTTTTTCAAGAAGGAGAGTTTGGGATATCAGCTAAACAAATATCAATCAAAACTTTTCTATGTTTGTTTGGAGAGACCCAGTAAAGTGGGAATCTGAGTATGTCTTGGGTGAGTTTCAATAAGCAGACAGCCATTCTGACTAGCTCAGGCACTAAACAACTGTATCTCCTCCCATGTGCATTTACTTGGACCCAGAGTTTATAGGGTAATGGCCTTAAATGCCTTTTTCACTAGACTCATCGAGGCCAGCCAAGTCGTCACATGGCACAACCAGCAGTGTGTCTTCTTTGCCTCTAAAGCTTCTTGTTTCCAAGCTCCCTGGAGCTTTCTCCATCTGTTAGTATACCACTAGATAGTCAAAGGAGGAAGTCCAGTGTTGATACACGGTGTGGAGAGGTGCAGGTGTCCCCAAGGATGGTGGGGGATAAGGGGTGCTGACTTTCTAGCACCGCAGCCTGTAAAGGGTTCTTGAAGGGTCAAGTCAGTATTTCAGCACCGTGCAGAAGCCCTCAACCACATGATTAATAACGCTGGTACTGTAGGCCTTTCATTTTGCCTTTTGTCCTAAACCTATTTGAGGACTGTGTGGCGATACTGTTTATTGCACTGTCAAGGGCTGGGATTGCTGGAGAGCAATCTGACCAAATCAACCTCACTCTGAGCCAACAGCTAATGTGTGCAGTTAAATGTTCTACTGCTAATGAACGCTCACTTGTGAACTTGACTTTTCCAGAATGGACTTTGATGATGAAGATGGCGAAGGTCCTAGCAAGTTTTCAAGGTGAGTTTCCTTTATGTTCCCTAGATTTAAAGACGCCCAAACAGCCAGTTATCACCTTATTGGAATGTACAGGGGCTTGAATGTCTTTTGTCATTGAAAAAAAGCCATTGCCTGTTACATGGCATGGAAGGGGAGTTTAGGGGGAGAATGGATATGTGTGTGTGTGTGGCTGAGGCCCTTCACTGTGCACTTAAAACTCACAACATTGTTAAACGGCTGTACTCCAATACAAAATAGTTTTAAAACCTTTAAAAAATGAAGAAAGCCATTGCCTGTAGCTTGACAGCCTTGTCCTTCATTCTATGCTTATATTTGGCTCAGGGACAGGTAACTCTTAGCAAAACCTGCCATATCCCAGCCTAGATTTTCAAAAGTTAAGTATTAACAAGTGATTAACTGTTGGCTTTTTAAATTAAACAGACTGCCAATTTTAATGGATCCCTTTTTAAAAGACAGGCCTAGAGTTCAAGTTTAGAAAAACAATCAAGATAAAGCCTCTTTTTCTACCATGGGAAATAAAGAGAAATATAAGAAACCTGGGTGGCCCTGTTCTGGATGCAGAAAACTGGACCTTACGTCCCTAAGAGCTGCGTCACTCGCTGGCCACGTGACAGCATCTCTAACTAGGCTCCGCAGGGCTGTCTGGAGTGCAGACTGCCTTCCAGAAGGATGCTAGCCGTGGGTGCAGTGATGGTGGGTGTATCACTTACATGAAGGGTGAGGCGTGCCCTGTCCCATGGCGCTTTATTATTATTATTACTATCATGTTTTAAATTACGGGAGAAAGTTTGGCAACGTTGAGAAAAAGAGCAAAGATCATTCCACCAATCTTAGCAAACTTCCCATCTACATCCGTTCACTTATGAAAGGACCTGCCTTGACATTCCTCCTCCCTCCACCCCCCCACCCCCACCACTGCCCAAGAATTCCTAATTCTTGGTTGCTGATGAAATTGAAAACCTACCCCCGGTGATGGGTACCTTTCTCTGGTATGCACAGCCCACAGTTTGCACTGACAGCCTCAGTTATTTTATAAAAGTTTTTGAGGACTTCCCTGGTGATCCAAAGGCTAAAACTTCGCCTTCCAACGCAGGGGTGTGGGTTCGATCCCTGTTCAGGGAGCTAAGATCTCGCGTGCCTCGTGGTCAAAAAACCAANCTTCCCATCTACATCCGTTCACTTATGAAAGGACCTGCCTTGACATTCCTCCTCCCTCCACCCCCCCACCCCCACCACTGCCCAAGAATTCCTAATTCTTGGTTGCTGATGAAATTGAAAACCTACCCCCGGTGATGGGTACCTTTCTCTGGTATGCACAGCCCACAGTTTGCACTGACAGCCTCAGTTATTTTATAAAAGTTTTTGAGGACTTCCCTGGTGATCCAAAGGCTAAAACTTCGCCTTCCAACGCAGGGGTGTGGGTTCGATCCCTGTTCAGGGAGCTAAGATCTCGCGTGCCTCGTGGTCAAAAAACCAAAACATAAAACAGAAGCAGGATTAGCAGTATTGTAACAAATTTAATAAAGGCTTTAAAAATGGCTCACATTAAAAAAAAAAAAAAAACCCTTACAAAAATTGTTTAGAAGAATGATGTCTGTATTGAACTCTGTACCCATGACCTCCCAGTTTGCTCATTCTCATGCAAGTTACTTTTGGTCGGGTTCCTTTTACCCGTATTATAGGTGTGAATTGAGCATCCTTTCCCCAAACCCAAGAGGAACAGGCACCTAGTTCCTATTCTTGGGCTTCCCCGGACTCTACAGGTCCATTGAAAGTCTCAACCTTGATTTACTTTCCTCCCTGAAAACTGAGTTCCATCCTCCACTCAGTTCCGGTGAGACAGGAGCAAGGAAGTGGAACCCTCTTTGATCTCTGATGACCCTTCTAATCAAATCAAGACACGGGTTTCAACAACAAGAGTATGTATTATTTTCCCCTGGGTGCAGACAGAACCCAAGCTTGGATACCCACCTCTTTCTTAGGATACATATGAATAGCAGGGAGCACTGTGTTCCTGAAAGGAAGCCGACCTGGGAAATAAGGGCACATGTCACCACAGCCTGGTTTGTGCCAGCCTTACACAGCCTCCCTTTGTGAGGAAACAAAGCCTTGTGATTCCTCTGGATCAGTATTCCACTGGAGATTCCCCATAGCATGTTGACCTCAGGAAGCGACGGTTCCTGGGTCTCAGAACAGAAGGAGGAAGAGAGAGATGAGGAGTGACATTAGTTTGACATGGAAGTTCAGTGTCAGTGATGAAATAACAGTGCAGGGACACAGAGAACTCATTGTCTGGGGTCCCACCAGGAAGAAACAGAAATCCTAGACTCTGCTGTAAGCCTGCCCTTGAGTCAGGTTGTATATAAGTCACGGTTCAAGCCTGGACTTCTGTGAACCACATCTTTCCCCCTCCCCACTCATGAAAAATAAGAGGGAAAGATGGGGTGAGCTTACAACATATGCTGGTGCCGGTGGGAGCCTGGGGCTGCTTCAGTCTGACATCAGAAAGGTTGATGGACCCGTCGGCTGCTGGAGACATCTGAGCTGCTCCCAGCTGGGGAGACCACTGAGTCCACCCTCCCTTCGCTTTGCCAGCTGCACCGGCCACCATCCAGAGGCAGGCCAGAGAGATTGCTGCACGCTGTCTCCCTGGGCGGCAGGCATGGCATGCCTTGGGGCGGCTTCTGTTTCCTCCTCCTGTGTTCACAGTCAGCTGAGGGAGCCCTCAGGCCAGGTGTCGGAAGAGAGAGGGGCTGAGAGGCAGGCGTCTCGCCAGCAGAATTTGCTGTCTCAGAATCCAGGCAGCACGCTAGGCTGCGGTTTGTGTCACCCTGAGCTACCTTGGTGGCTCAGACGGTAAAGATACCCCCTGCAGTGCACGAGACATAGGAGACATGGGTTTGATCCCTGGGTCCAGAAGATCCCCTACAGGAGGGCATAGCAACCCACTCTAGTATCCTTGCCTGGAGAATCCCATGGACAGAGGAGCCTAGTGGGCTATACAGTCCATGGGGTTGCAGAGCCAGACATGACTGCAACCAACACTTTCACTTCTTTACATCACCCTGATGTGTGTGCAGCCAGCTTTCCCAGCTTCTCTTGAGGGTGTTCCCAAATTCAAATGTCCCACCTTCCATCAGACGTCGTGTCTCAATTTCGGATTTGGGGAATATGGTCACATTCACATAGGAGGTACACTGTAGCCAATTAGGTTTGCTTCCTATGTTCTCACAGCAGGTCCCAGATGTTAAGCTGCTTACAGATCACACAGATGTGCACACATGCATTTTTAAATAGATAAAAGAGGATCTATTTATATACGTGCGTGTGTGCTAAGTCTCTTCAGTCACGTCTGACCCTTCGACCCCGTGGCTATAGCCCTTAAGGGATGGGATTCTCCAGCCAAGAATACTGGAATGGGTTGCCATTTCCTCCCCCAGGGGATCTTCGCAACCCGGGGACTGAACCCATGTTTCTTGTCTCTCGCGTTGGCAGGTAGGTTCTTTACCACTAGCGCCACTTGGGAAGCCCATATATATATATATATATATATATATATATATATATATGTTTCCCTTGCCTTGATCCAAAAAATACTGATGGTGGCTTAAAAAGGGATTGCAAAAAGTCTTTTAAAAGATTTATTTATTTTATTTGGCTGTGATGGGTTTCACTGCTGTGCTGCAGCCAGCAGGGACTGCTCTGCAGCTGTGATGCGTGGGCTTCTCATCGTGGTGGTCTCTCGATGCCACCACCACAAGAGGAGGGCTTGTGGGCTCTAGACATGCAGGCTTCAGTAGTTGTGGTGCGTGGGGTTAGTTGCTCCGAGGCATGTGGGATCTCCCCAGACCAGGGATTGAACCGGTGTCCCCTGTGTTGGCAGGCGGATTCTTAACCACCAGGGCAGCCCCAAGTAACCTTTCGAAAAATGTTCAAAGCCTTAGATATATTACTCTTCCCCTGGAGCTAGCTACTTCCAAACAGTATTTTGCATGTTTTCTCTCTGTCGCTTGGTGACTGTATTTGCTTCTCCTTTCTGTAGTTGTCATCTTACAGCTGATCTTTGCTGATTGGTCAGCAGATGTTTTACTTTTGGTTTCACCAATTCTGGAGGAACTGTGTAGGGGTACTCAGCTGGTGGGCACGTGTGCACACCTGTGCACACCCGAGGGTGCACACACAGAGCCAGGGCCAGAAATGCCCCGAGACTCGCTTCACCATCCCCAGGTCTCAGGCCTCCCCGTCACATGCAGTTGATGCTTCTCTGGGGGCTGTGACATGCAGGACAGGGCTCTGCTGACCGAGGTGCTCCCCTCCCCACACACAAAGTCAGGGGCAACCTGGGGGGCAGAAGCCGGTCTGCAGGGGCCAAGGAGTAGACTGGGGATGAGGAACCGAAGACCACAGGGGACAGTTTATTGAGCAGTTTGTTGTTCGGTCACTCAGTGGTGTCCTATTCTTTGTGACCCCATGCACTATAGCCTGCCAGGCTCCTCTGTCCTAGGANGGTGCTCCCCTCCCCACACACAAAGTCAGGGGCAACCTGGGGGGCAGAAGCCGGTCTGCAGGGGCCAAGGAGTAGACTGGGGATGAGGAACCGAAGACCACAGGGGACAGTTTATTGAGCAGTTTGTTGTTCGGTCACTCAGTGGTGTCCTATTCTTTGTGACCCCATGCACTATAGCCTGCCAGGCTCCTCTGTCCTAGGATTTCCCAGGCAAGTATACTAGAGTGGGTTGACATTTCCTTTTCCAGGGGATCTTCCCAACCCAGGGATCGAACCTGGGTTTCCCTGTGGCTCCTCCATTGGCATGCAGATTCTTTACTGCTGAGCCACATGTCTTGTGTAGTGGTCGTTAAAACAGAAGCGTGGACACATGAAATAGAGATATTCTTAAATGCTGGGCTTTTTAAAAAAATTTTGGCCATGCTGGGTCTTCTTGTGGTGCTCAGGCTTCTCTGGTCACATGGGCTTTAGTTGCCCCCATGGCATGTGGGGTCTTAGTTCCCCAACCAGGGCTCAAACCCCAGGCCCCTGCATTGGAAGGCAGAGTCTCAACCAGTGGACCACCAGGGAAGTCTCTAAATTTGGAGTTTATATCTTAGGAACACCCAAGTGCTCACTCCCAGACCTTTCATTTTTGTGGCTATGTTCTATCACCCTGAGTTTTTGCTGAGTTCTCACTCATTCTGCAGCCTTTCTCAGAAGACTCAGAAGGTCTTGGAAGGAGTTCTCATACCTGTTGCTCTGAATTCAGCTATAGTGCACGGGGCCATCTACAAACCTGGAATCAAAAGACCTGGATGGGTTTATTAGCCTCTCTTCAACCCCTTCCTTCACCCTTCACCTTTTGAGGGCCGTCTCTGACCTCCCCGGGGTTCCACCTTTAATCTGTATGACTTTCAAATGTTCCCTCAGACATGGTCGAACCCAGTTGCATTAGTCCATAAGGGGTCTTGATATTTTGCAGGGTTTCACCACTGAATTGCCAACATTATCTAAAAGTAAAGCTATCCACGATAGGAAGGTTTCCACAGATTTTTTTCCTTTTTTATCACACCCATTTTGACATTTTCCTCTTGGTTTTGTGTAGTATTTTTGTGGCCATTTTTTTTCCCTGTCTCTCTGGGTTGTGATGGTATTTTCATCTTTCCCCCTGAATTTATCACCCTGTTTTGTTTAGCACTCTGACCATCAAAACCCCATTGATAAGGGGGAAACATGCAATGTGGGTGTGTCCTTCATTTCCTTCCTGGCAGAAAAAAGAACAAGATTGTCATTTCACAGAATTTTCAGTGTGCGTCTCAGCTTAGAGAGCGAGGCATTTTGTTTCAAGGTGGAGGATGTTCAGAGAACTTCTGATGCAGAGAGGATGGCCAGGAGGGAGCAAGGATTACCCTCGTCTCATCAGTCACCTTGTGGGGGACACCCTGACTTGGCCATGTGGATTCTGTTTAGAGTAAGGAGAATTTCAGCCGAGCCTTCTGACACTGCCGAGTAAACACCCAGATGAGCACTCTCAGCCTTTCCAGACACTCCCCGCCTCGGCAGCCTTCGTTCCCCGCCCCTTTTTTTTTCTTACTGTGATTTTTTTCTTTCCTTTTTTTAATTGAACTATAGTTGCTGCACAATGTCATGTAAGTTTCTGCTGTACAGCAAAGGGAGTCACTATATGTCTGTCCCTTCTTTTTTGGATTTCCTTCCCATTTCAGTCACCACAGAGCGCTGAGTAGAGGTCCCTGAGCTATGCCGTAGGTTCTCATTGCTGCTGCTGCTGCTGCTGCTAAGTCGCTTCAGTCATGTCTGACTCTTACCTGTTTTATGCACAGTATCAATAGTGTATTTGTGTCAATCCCAATTTCCCAGTTCATCCCACTCCCCTCCTCCCTTGGTAATTAACAAACTTGGTAAGTTTGTTCTCTGCATCTGTGACTTGAATTCTGCTTTGCAAGTTAAGTTCATCTTTACCATTTTTCTAGATTTCACTTGTAAGCAGTGTTAGAGACCCTGCCTGTCAATGCAGGAGATGTAGGAGATGTGGGTTTGATCTCCGGGTTGGGACAATCCCCTGGAGGAGGGCACAGCAGCCCACTCCAGCATTCTTGCCTGGAGAATCCCCACGGACAGAGGAGCCTGGCTGGCTACAGTCCCTAGGGTCACAAAGAATTGAACATGACTGAGCGACTTTGCAAGCACACACAGTACTTGATTTTCTTTCTGACTCTCTCCACTCTGTATGGCAATCTCTAGGCCCGTCCATGTCTCTGCAGATAGTGCAGTTCTGTTCCGTGTTATGGCTGAGTAGTATTCCACTGTGCGTGTGCACCACATCTTCTTTAGCCATTCCTCTGTTGATGGACGCTCAGGGTGCTTCCACGTCCTGGCCTCTGTAATCAGTGTTGCCGCGAGCATCAGGGTGCATATGTCCTTTAGAATGATGGTTCTCTCCGGTGTGTGTCCAGGAGTGGTGCTGCTGGGCCATACAGTGGCTCTGTGGTCAGTTTTCAGGGAACCTCCACAGTGTTCTCCATAGCGGCTTTGTCAGCCTTCGTTCTTATGGACCAGAGAAGTCTGGCAGAGAACTTGGGTGTAGTTCTCCCAGGAACAGTGTAGCCTGTGAGGAACCAAATTACCGGGGGAGATAGCCTGAGACAGTCTTGTGGTTTCAGTGGGCTGGAGCTGAGATTAGGGCTGGAAGCTGTGGGATTAATGCTGTATGGAGTGGAGACAGTCCTCTGCCATCAGGCCTGCCTGAATCAGTGGCCTTCTGACAGCTGTTTGACTCTCATGTCGTCAGCTTCCATTCTGATGTCCTTCTCTCCTTGCTCAGCGACCCCAGCGCCTTCTGTTCTCCTGCAGAGGTCAACCTTGATGTGAAGTGACCCGCATCTCCTGCACTGCGGTCGGATTCTTACCCGCTGAGCCACTGGGGAAGCCAACAGTCCTGGGTAACCCCAGGCTTGGTGGGGAAGAGGGGATCGTTTCTGGAGGCATAAGTAGCCCCAAGCTGTGTCTGTAGAAGCTGCCAGGCTTCTCTTCCCCGTCGAGCCTTAGGTGTCTCTGCCTGTCTGTCTCCCCAGTGTTCCAGCTCTGACTCTGGGACCAGACAATGCTCTGCTGGGGAGCTGAGTTCAAGTCCTGGTAAATCAGTCCCTCTCTGAGCCCCAGGGTCATCCTCCACAAAGGACATTCCTGAAGACAGTGTGGGATGGACCTGGATCCCACTCTCTGGTTTCCCTTTGCAGACCCCAACTTCTCTGAGTTGGAAGCCCGAGGCAGCATGCGGCTGCAGGTCCTCCTCCTCACCCTTGGCCTCCGCAGCCGTGTTCCCGGGCCAGGCTGTGGGCCCTCTGGTCCCAGCGGAGGGGTCACGGCTGCTGCTGTGCTGTGTCCCCAGCGGTCACTGCTGCAGGGCCCCGCCCTGGCACCCACGTGCAGAGGGGCTCATTGCTTTATTGATGCTGCATGTGGGGCCCACGGAACTCAAAACGCTAAGTTCACAGGCTGCCCCTGCAACTCCTCCAAGCAGATCCCCATCACTCCGCACCCTGTGGAGGAGGTGGCTTTGGTCCTGGAGACACGTCCTTCTGTTTTCACAAGATGGCATTGTTCCTGTTTCTTGCCTCCATGACCCTTCAAAATGAAACTATATATGCATATTTCATTCAAAATGAAACCATATATATACATATTTTACATATATTTTAATGGATTCAGTAGCTATACTCACTTGTTTATCAGATCTTGTTGCTAGGTAATTTGCAGCTCTTCCTCATTTTGACCTTCTGTTGGTAGCTCTTTCAGTCTCATTTCATGAAGTAGAGTGTTTTCTGCACTAGCCAGTCAGTACTGTTTTAAACAGTTGTCCTCATGTCTCCTTCAAGCACCTGTTCTCATGAGTTGGGTTGAATCAGCATGGTGGTGAAATTGCTTTAGATCCATTTTAAGAACTTCACAAAGACTCTTCTCAGATGTTTTACAAAACAAGTTGGTCTGTGTGTCTTTTGCAAATGGGATCAGAAGTAGGCATGCCCTAGTCCTGCCTTGGGGTGGTCGCCGCGGTAACTAGCAGGAAGCGGGGAGGGAGGGGGCTTGGACCCTACCCTGTATATTTGGGGCATGCCTGAAGGAATGGAGAGGAAGATCTGGGTCTGTGTTTTTAGGAATATCCGCAGGATCACAGCACAGACTGAACTGAGGGCCTGTCTGCTCTGCCCAAAGGCTTCACCCCAATGCCAGCCCTTTCTCCGATCCCACTGATGCTCTTCCACAGTGCACCTCCTTTACCTACTGCCAGGTCAGGGCCAACCGCCTCTCAGCTCNCCGCTGAGCCACTGGGGAAGCCAACAGTCCTGGGTAACCCCAGGCTTGGTGGGGAAGAGGGGATCGTTTCTGGAGGCATAAGTAGCCCCAAGCTGTGTCTGTAGAAGCTGCCAGGCTTCTCTTCCCCGTCGAGCCTTAGGTGTCTCTGCCTGTCTGTCTCCCCAGTGTTCCAGCTCTGACTCTGGGACCAGACAATGCTCTGCTGGGGAGCTGAGTTCAAGTCCTGGTAAATCAGTCCCTCTCTGAGCCCCAGGGTCATCCTCCACAAAGGACATTCCTGAAGACAGTGTGGGATGGACCTGGATCCCACTCTCTGGTTTCCCTTTGCAGACCCCAACTTCTCTGAGTTGGAAGCCCGAGGCAGCATGCGGCTGCAGGTCCTCCTCCTCACCCTTGGCCTCCGCAGCCGTGTTCCCGGGCCAGGCTGTGGGCCCTCTGGTCCCAGCGGAGGGGTCACGGCTGCTGCTGTGCTGTGTCCCCAGCGGTCACTGCTGCAGGGCCCCGCCCTGGCACCCACGTGCAGAGGGGCTCATTGCTTTATTGATGCTGCATGTGGGGCCCACGGAACTCAAAACGCTAAGTTCACAGGCTGCCCCTGCAACTCCTCCAGGCAGATCCCCATCACTCCGCACCCTGTGGAGGAGGTGGCTTTGGTCCTGGAGACACGTCCTTCTGTTTTCACAAGATGGCATTGTTCCTGTTTCTTGCCTCCATGACCCTTCAAAATGAAACTATATATGCATATTTCATTCAAAATGAAACCATATATATACATATTTTACATATATTTTAATGGATTCAGTAGCTATACTCACTTGTTTATCAGATCTTGTTGCTAGGTAATTTGCAGCTCTTCCTCATTTTGACCTTCTGTTGGTAGCTCTTTCAGTCTCATTTCGTGAAGTAGAGTGTTTTCTGCACTAGCCAGTCAATACTGTTTTAAACAGTTGTCCTCATGTCTCCTTCAAGCACCTGTTCTCATGAGTTGGGTTGAATCAGCATGGTGGTGAAATTGCTTTAGATCCATTTTAAGAACTTCACAAAGACTCTTCTCAGATGTTTTACAAAACAAGTTGGTCTGTGTGTCTTTTGCAAATGGGATCAGAAGTAGGCATGCCCTAGTCCTGCCTTGGGGTGGTCGCCGCGGTAACTAGCAGGAAGCGGGGAGGGAGGGGGCTTGGACCCTACCCTGTATATTTGGGGCATGCCTGAAGGAATGGAGAGGAAGATCTGGGTCTGTGTTTTTAGGAATATCCGCAGGATCACAGCACAGACTGAACTGAGGGCCTGTCTGCTCTGCCCAAAGGCTTCACCCCAATGCCAGCCCTTTCTCCGATCCCACTGATGCTCTTCCACAGTGCACCTCCTTTACCTACTGCCAGGTCAGGGCCAACCGCCTCTCAGCTCCTCCTCCACCCTCCCAGCCCCTGTCGCCCCCAGGACCACCTCCTCCTCTCCTCCCTTGCTCTCTCCTGTCGGCTTTACTTTCCGTGTGCCTCTCAGCATTTGATCACTCTGCCTTCGTTTCCACTCTTCAAGGTGACGTTTTACTGTCCTGACCAAACACTTTGCTCTTGTACGACAGGAGCGGGAAATTCCTTGGTTCCTTTGGCCCGTCCTCTCTGGGCACCTGGCTCAGGGCTTTCCGCACACAGGTGCTCACCAGGCCCACCCAGGTCCACTCACTTCAGGCTTTTATTTCTTTAATATTTATTTACTTATATTTATTTATTTGGCTGCACGGAGTTTTGGTTGTGGCACACAGGATTTTTAGTTGAGGCATGTGGGCTGTAGTTCCTGGATCAGGGATGGAACCTGGGCCCCCAACACTGGGAGTGCCGAGTCTTAGTTACTGGACCACCGGGGAAATTCCCTCACCACAGTTTCACTCCCGCTGTCTTGTTTGTGTGTTCACGTGAGACCTGCCCGCAATCAGGCCCACTTGGCATCTGCTCTTGGCCTGGAGGGCAGGGTGTGCAAAGTCCCGTGAATGCCAGCAGTGTATGAGGCAGCCTTGCCCAGGGCTCTTCCTTTCTTGCTCTCACCATCACCCTCATGCTATGAGCACCCATGAAGCCCTAAATCCCGCCGAGATTGTTTTTAGACAATTCTTTTACTCCACGTGACAGCCCTGTCTCCGTGTCGTGGAACTGGGTTGGCTGTTACTCCCTGTCAAGCCTAGAGGTGATCATTTTGAGACAGAAACACTTTCTTGTCCCTTCTGTTCGTTTTTCATCTTAAACACGTCTCTGAGTGTCACTTTCAGAGTTCCTGGCAGTGCTGGGATTTTTTAGTTGACTCCGTTGTTAGAGAGCAGGTACACATACTCTGTTACTAGGCTGTAGAAAATGTGCTGCCGAGCAGGGGCTTGTTCACAGCGTGATGGGCTGTGGGTCTGTGGCATGGCTGTCTGCTTAGGGATGCCAGGAATGGCGAGGAGGCTAGACATGTTTCTCATTGTGGGTCAAAGTACACTTGTGGGTTCAAGTCAGTGGTAATTATTACGTTCAATGTGTGTGTGGATATTTGTGCAAGCCTAGCATTCGTGGGTGCACTTGGAAGGTGTGTTTGGTTCACTTTGGATACCTGAAGGGTCATGTCTTCATTCATTATGCTTATTAAAAAGTATTAATACCTAGGTACATGGGAACAGTGGAAGCTTTGAGAACGTATTTAGAGATGAGACTGAGGTATCTATAGAAGTCTGTTCCCACCCCATGCCCTGAGACAGAAGCTTGCTAAGGTGTCCAGAAGCTGCTCCAAGATGTGTTCAAAGCATGAAGGTTCCTTAAAAAAAGTAAAAATAGAACTGCCATATGACTCAGCAATCCCACTACTGGGCATGTACCCAGAGAAAACCATAATTCAAAAGTACATACACTCCCCAGTGTTCACTGCAGCACTGTTTATAATAGCCAGGACGTGGAAGCAAGCTAGATGTCCCTTCACAGAGGAATGGATAAAGAAGATTGGTACATACACACAGTGGAATATTACTCAGTCATAGAAAGGAGCTAAACTGGGTTATTTATGGAGATGTGGATGGATCTAGCCTGTATACAGAGTGAAGTCAGAAAAACAGATATGTATGTATGGAATGTATATTAACACGTGTATGTGGAATCTAGAAAAATGGTACAGGTGAGCCTATTTGCAGGGAAGGTATAGAGCTGCAAGCACAGAGAATGGACATGTGGGGAGGTGGGACAAACTGAGAGTGGGACTGACGTATATGCACTCATGTGTGAAACAGACAGCTGGTGGGAAGCTGCTGAATAGCACGGGAGCTCAGCTTGGTACTCTGTGATGACCTAGAGGGTGGGATGAGGGGTGGGAGGGAGGTCCAAGAGGGAGGGGACATATGTATACGTATGGCTGATTCACATGGTGCACAGCAGAAACTAAGACGACATTGTAAAGCAACTATATACGACACACACATAAGGCACTGAATGAGCCATCATGAGTTCGTCTTTTGGCGACTTCGTGTTAGGGATGTGCCCTTTTACCCCACTTGACAGTAAGTCCTGGTCTGATCCGTCTCTCTTCCCCCACCCTGATCTCGTGCTTTCGGGAAGAGAGAACCACAGTGAGATCGAGAGGCGGCGGCGGAACAAGATGACTCAGTACATCACCGAGCTCTCGGACATGGTCCCCACGTGCAGCGCGCTGGCCCGGAAGCCCGACAAGCTCACCATCCTGCGCATGGCCGTCTCTCACATGAAGTCCATGCGGGGCACCGGGAACAAGTCCACGGACGGCGCCTACAAGCCTTCGTTCCTGACGGAACAGGTACCCGTTCACTCCTCTGTGCTCCTTGCTCCCCTGGTAACCACATTCCTGGGAGGGCAGAGAGTGGCGAGAATGACAGCGTCACCAAGATGAGATAAGGTACGTGGGGTGAAAGGCTGAGGTGGGGACGAAAGCAGGAAATTTTATTCCTATGCTTCTCTAGGAAGCTCTCTTCTGGGGACTGTCTTCTGATTTTGCATCCTCTGCTCTTTTCCCCCATCATTATTGTACCTTAATAAGACAGGCTTCCCTGGTGGCTCAGTGGTAAAGAACCTGCCTGCCGATCCCTCAGTTGAGAAGATCCCCTGGAGGAGAAAATGGCTACCCACTTCAGTATTCTTACCTGAAGAATCCCATGGTCAGTGGAGCCTGGCTGGCTACAGTCCATGGGATCGCAAAAGAGTCAGACACAACTGAGTGACTGAACAACAACCACCTCAATAAGACATCACTCAAAACAAAGCAAAAAGAGATATTGTGCTTAGCACATGCTAACGCGGGAAAAAGCCAGCAAGCCCAGTACTTCTGTGCTAGACTAGCGGTCACGGTCGTCATCATGATGAAAGTTTTGGTAGATGTCACAGCAATCATAGTGACAAGGACTTAACAGGCAGCACGCAGCCGGCCTCTGCCCTGAGCCCAGATGAAGTCATGTCCTTTCTGTGCAGGACTTCACTGAATCCTTATTCTGGCTCAAGGAGGAAGCTGCTGTTATTCATCCCTGCTTTAGAGATGAAGAAGTGGAGGCTTCGAAAGTGTCCGCTGCTCAGTCAGATCAGGAATCGACACAGGGTGGTCAGACCCCAGAACCATGTGTTTTAACAGCTATCCTGGTCTTTGGGAACAGTGAACCCAAGAGGTGGTCTGTGGGAAGTATTGCTATATTGTAATTTGACCATCCCACGCCCTGGAAGGCCTGTGTTCTGGGTCCTTGTTCTTCCCCATGCTGGTCAGACATTGTCAGCTTGTGTTCACTCATCTGTAGACAAACATGCGCTTTCTGCCCTCCTGACCCTGAGGGCTTCTGCAGGATAAAGGGGACAATGGACTTGGTGCCGGCAGGGGGACCGGGAAGTGATGTGTCGTCAGAGACACAGGCAGGAGGAAGTGTTCAGGCTCGTCAGGGCTGCCCGGCACAGAGTCAGCACTGGCCTGCTGGGAGGGAGCCCCACATATGCACANTTTTAGTTGAGGCATGTGGGCTGTAGTTCCTGGATCAGGGATGGAACCTGGGCCCCCAACACTGGGAGTGCCGAGTCTTAGTTACTGGACCACCGGGGAAATTCCCTCACCACAGTTTCACTCCCGCTGTCTTGTTTGTGTGTTCACGTGAGACCTGCCCGCAATCAGGCCCACTTGGCATCTGCTCTTGGCCTGGAGGGCAGGGTGTGCAAAGTCCCGTGAATGCCAGCAGTGTATGAGGCAGCCTTGCCCAGGGCTCTTCCTTTCTTGCTCTCACCATCACCCTCATGCTATGAGCACCCATGAAGCCCTAAATCCCGCCGAGATTGTTTTTAGACAATTCTTTTACTCCACGTGACAGCCCTGTCTCCGTGTCGTGGAACTGGGTTGGCTGTTACTCCCTGTCAAGCCTAGAGGTGATCATTTTGAGACAGAAACACTTTCTTGTCCCTTCTGTTCGTTTTTCATCTTAAACACGTCTCTGAGTGTCACTTTCAGAGTTCCTGGCAGTGCTGGGATTTTTTAGTTGACTCCGTTGTTAGAGAGCAGGTACACATACTCTGTTACTAGGCTGTAGAAAATGTGCTGCCGAGCAGGGGCTTGTTCACAGCGTGATGGGCTGTGGGTCTATGGCATGGCTGTCTGCTTAGGGATGCCAGGAATGGCGAGGAGGCTAGACATGTTTCTCATTGTGGGTCAAAGTAAACTTGTGGGTTCAAGTCAGTGGTAATTATTACGTTCAATGTGTGTGTGGATATTTGTGCAAGCCTAGCATTCGTGGGTGCACTTGGAAGGTGTGTTTGGTTCACTTTGGATACCTGAAGGGTCATGTCTTCATTCATTATGCTTATTAAAAAGTATTAATACCTAGGTACATGGGAACAGTGGAAGCTTTGAGAACGTATTTAGAGATGAGACTGAGGTATCTGTAGAAGTCTGTTCCCACCCCATGCCCTGAGACAGAAGCTTGCTAAGGTGTCCAGAAGCTGCTCCAAGATGTGTTCAAAGCATGAAGGTTCCTTAAAAAAAGTAAAAATAGAACTGCCATATGACTCAGCAATCCCACTACTGGGCATGTACCCAGAGAAAACCATAATTCAAAAGTACATACACTCCCCAGTGTTCACTGCAGCACTGTTTATAATAGCCAGGACGTGGAAGCAAGCTAGATGTCCCTTCACAGAGGAATGGATAAAGAAGATTGGTACATACACACAGTGGAATATTACTCAGTCATAGAAAGGAGCTAAACTGGGTTATTTATGGAGATGTGGATGGATCTAGCCTGTATACAGAGTGAAGTCAGAAAAACAGATATGTATGTATGGAATGTATATTAACACGTGTATGTGGAATCTAGAAAAATGGTACAGGTGAGCCTATTTGCAGGGAAGGTATAGAGCTGCAAGCACAGAGAATGGACATGTGGGGAGGTGGGACAAACTGAGAGTGGGACTGACGTATATGCACTCATGTGTGAAACAGACAGCTGGTGGGAAGCTGCTGAATAGCACGGGAGCTCAGCTTGGTACTCTGTGATGACCTAGAGGGTGGGATGAGGGGTGGGAGGGAGGTCCAAGAGGGAGGGGACATATGTATACGTATGGCTGATTCACATGGTGCACAGCAGAAACTAAGACGACATTGTAAAGCAACTATATACGACACACACATAAGGCACTGAATGAGCCATCATGAGTTCGTCTTTTGGCGACTTCGTGTTAGGGATGTGCCCTTTTACCCCACTTGACAGTAAGTCCTGGTCTGATCCGTCTCTCTTCCCCCACCCTGATCTCGTGCTTTCGGGAAGAGAGAACCACAGTGAGATCGAGAGGCGGCGGCGGAACAAGATGACTCAGTACATCACCGAGCTCTCGGACATGGTCCCCACGTGCAGCGCGCTGGCCCGGAAGCCCGACAAGCTCACCATCCTGCGCATGGCCGTCTCTCACATGAAGTCCATGCGGGGCACCGGGAACAAGTCCACGGACGGCGCCTACAAGCCTTCGTTCCTGACGGAACAGGTACCCGTTCACTCCTCTGTGCTCCTTGCTCCCCTGGTAACCACATTCCTGGGAGGGCAGAGAGTGGCGAGAATGACAGCGTCACCAAGATGAGATAAGGTACGTGGGGTGAAAGGCTGAGGTGGGGACGAAAGCAGGAAATTTTATTCCTATGCTTCTCTAGGAAGCTCTCTTCTGGGGACTGTCTTCTGATTTTGCATCCTCTGCTTTTTTCCCCCATCATTATTGTACCTTAATAAGACAGGCTTCCCTGGTGGCTCAGTGGTAAAGAACCTGCCTGCCGATCCCTCAGTTGAGAAGATCCCCTGGAGGAGAAAATGGCTACCCACTCCAGTATTCTTACCTGAAGAATCCCATGGTCAGTGGAGCCTGGTTGGCTACAGTCCATGGGATCGCAAAAGAGTCAGACACAACTGAGTGACTGAACAACAACCACCTCAATAAGACATCACTCAAAACAAAGCAAAAAGAGATATTGTGCTTAGCACATGCTAACGCGGGAAAAAGCCAGCAAGCCCAGTACTTCTGTGCTAGACTAGCGGTCACGGTCGTCATCATGATGAAAGTTTTGGTAGATGTCACAGCAATCATAGCGACAAGGACTTAACAGGCAGCATGCAGCTGGCCTCTGCCCTGAGCCCAGATGAAGTCATGTCCTTTCTGTGCAGGACTCCACTGAATCCTTATTCTGGCTCAAGGAGGAAGCTGCTGTTATTCATCCCTGCTTTAGAGATGAAGAAGTGGAGGCTTCGAAAGTGTCCGCTGCTCAGTCAGATCAGGAATCGACACAGGGTGGTCAGACCCCAGAACCATGTGTTTTAACAGCTATCCTGGTCTTTGGGAACAGTGAACCCAAGAGGTGGTCTGTGGGAAGTATTGCTATATTGTAATTTGACCATCCCACGCCCTGGAAGGCCTGTGTTCTGGGTCTTTGTTCTTCCCCATGCTGGTCAGACATTGTCAGCTTGTGTTCACTCATCTGTAGACAAACATGCGCTTTCTGCCCTCCTGACCCTGAGGGCTTCTGCAGGATAAAGGGGACAATGGACTTGGTGCCGGCAGGGGGACCGGGAAGTGATGTGTCGTCAGAGACACAGGCAGGAGGAAGTGTTCAGGCTCGTCAGGGCTGCCCGGCACAGAGTCAGCACTGGCCTGCTGGGAGGGAGCCCCACATATGCACAGAAAGAGAGCAGAGGAAGGGGTTCCACATGGGGAGACTTGGGAAACCGGTGAGAACAGAGCCTTGGAGGAAGGGGTGAGAAGGTGTGTCCAGAGACAGAATCGTGTGTTTTGCTGGAGTGAGGAATCTAAGCACTAGATTTAGAAAAAGAGCAAGGAAAGAGGCGCTCACGTGAATTCCTGTGTGGCAGACTTTTTAGCAAGGGATTTTTGTCATCCCAGTGCCCATGTGCTCTTCACCTCAAGGTGTGAAGAGGGGTGGCAGTGGGGTGACCCTCGCTGGGAGCCGTGGAACACGGTAGTCCAGGGCAGAATGCCCAGCCCATTTCCACCTCTGTAAAAGGGTTAAGGTTAACACAGCGATGGCTCCCACCTGGCAGGGCTGTAGAGACAGGTAAGGGAGGAAGCAGAGTAGAGAGTTTAACACGGGACTGGAGTGGATGAAGGATGACTAGCTGGTGGATAGTGTGAAAGTAGTGTTAATCGTTTAGTCATGTCAGACTCTAGCAGACTCCTCTGTCCATGGAATTCTCCAGGAAAGAATGCTGGAGTGGGTTGCCATGCTCTCCTCTAGGGGATCTTCTCGACCCAGGGATTGAACCCATGGTCTCCTGCATTGGCAGGCGGGCTCTTTACCATCTGAACCACCAGGGAAGCCTAGCTGGCAGGTAAGCAGACAGGAATGCATTACGCACATCCTGACCACTAGGGTTAGTAAAAGCCTTTTCCTCTACATTTCTTTAATCCTTAAAACAAACCCTGTTGGGGCCCATATTTGACATTAATCTCTTTAAGTGCCTAGGGATTAAAAACGTGGAGGGATTTTCCTGGTGGTCCAGTGGCTAAAGACTCTGTGCTCCCAATGCAGGGGGCCCAGATTTGATCCCTGGTCAGGGAACTAGATCCTGCATGCTCTAACTAAGAGTTTGTATGCTACAACTGAAGATCCCACATGCCACAACTAAGACCTGGTGCAGCCAAATTAACAAATATATTTTTTAAATGCTTTTTAAAAAAGAAAGAAAATGGAGAGAAGAGAGAAGGCAGTTATGCCGGTCACGTGCATCCTCTCCCCCAATTCATCTCTCGATTCCTTGGTAGGCTGTTGATAATGACAACAGCCACATATGTTAAGTACCTATTGTTCGCCAAGCCCTTGCTAAGTCCTTCACATTCAAGATCTCATTTAACCTCACAAAATCTCCCCCCCCCACCCCAGGAAAAAGTCATGAAAAAAAGCAGAAGCCAAAGAGATTACGTCTGGAGCCCAGACTTGCACAGTGAAGTGGAAGAGCTGGAGTTGGTGGTCTCCTTTGACTCCACCATCTGTGCTCTTAGACCTTCCTGTTGGCTTCACTGGAGGATAGGCGCAAGGCTGCTTCTGGATTCAGGGCACAGGACCTTGGTTATGAGTGGGGTGCTCCCAGAAGATGAAAACCAGAGGGGAGGGTGTAGAAAGAGGGGCCCGTGAGGAGGGGGAGCTCTGGCCCATAAGCCCTTCCCACAGTCCCTACAAAGGGCTGAAACTGTGAAAACATAAAGGGAGTCAACTTGTCCACTTCCTCTCCTTCGGAGACACAGAATTCTCTACTTTCCCAGACAGCCTGTTTTATGTGTTATAGTCCTTCCTGTTGGGAAGAGCATCTCAACACTGAAAATAAAACTGCTGACCCAGTCCTCTGAACTAAGTCACCATCCAGAGGGATGGACAGCGGAAGCGCGAAGCAAGACAAAGGGGGAAAATAACGTTTCTTTAAAAAATGATCGTATAGACCGCTTCCGCACCCAGTTCCCAGGCAAAGGATGTCGGAGTTCTGACTCAGCCCAGGGCTCGGAGACCTCCCTGGGTTCTGCTCACCAGCTGACTCACGTTTCCTAGTCTGTGAGCTTTTGGGCGCCCTCAGGTCGGGCACCAAGGGCGGGGCCGGATAGCCCAGGCTCCAGACAGGTGGCCCTTACTCTCAGCAGGGCTCCCAGATACAATTTTTGTTGTTTAGTTACCCAGTCGTTTCCAACTCTTTGTGACTCTATGGACTCCTCTGTGTCTGCCAGGCTTCTCTGTCCTTGGGGATTCTCCAGGCAAGAATACTAGAGCGGGTTGCCATTTCCTACTCCAGGGGATCTTCCCAACTCAGGGATCGAACCCGAGTCTCCTGCTTTGGCAGATGGATTCTTTACCACTTGAGCCACCAGGGAAACCCCCTGCAGTTACACGGAAGCAAGGAATTTGGGGCTTCCCAGGTGGCTCAGTGGTGAAGAATCCTCCTGCCACTGCAGGAGATGTAAGAGCTGTGGCTTCAGTCTGTGAACAGGCCGTGGACAGAGGAGGCTGGCGGGCTACAATCCATGGGGTCACAGAAGAGTCGGACACNAAAAAAAAAAAAAAAGAGTTCCCCAAAGCATTTGTGGATCAGAATGAATCTCTGAATGAAGCTGAAAGCTGCTGATAAGACTGTTTGCCTGGTTTTTCCCGTGTCGGGCCCTCACCGTGACCTTCTCTTCCCAGGAGCTGAAGCACCTCATCCTTGAAGCGGCTGACGGCTTTCTGTTTGTAGTGGCAGCCGAGACGGGCAGAGTGATTTACGTGTCCGACTCTGTCACCCCTGTGCTGAATCAGCCCCAGTCGGAGTGGTTCGGGAGCACCCTCTATGAGCAGGTACATCCTGACGACGTGGAGAAGCTGAGAGAGCAGCTGTGCACCTCAGAAAACTCCATGACAGGTCAGTGCCGCTGTCTCCGTGAAGCTTTCGCCCTGGAGAAAGCCTTCTTTCCTTAAACATACCAAGGAATGACACTGGAACAAATATATTACCATGTGTAAAACAGAGAGCCTGTGGGAGTTTGATGACGAAGGGCACCCAAAGCTGGTGCTCTGTGACAGCCTGGAGGAGTGGGGTGGGGAGGGAGGTCGGGAGGGGTATAGAATAGAGGGGGCGCAGGTATGCCTACGGCCGATTCACCCTGATGTGTGGCAGAAACTATCACAATGTTGTAAAGTAATTATCCTCCAGTTAAAATAAGTAAATTTTAAAAGTACCGGGAAGTTTGAGGTCAGAAAAAGTTGCCTACAGCTGAAGGATATATTTGACTTAGCTTGTTTAATAGCTTCATTTATCCTGTAACATGTTAAAAATTCATTTTTAATGCATGATTTTTTCCTATATTTTACCTCCAATTATGGGATGTTGCCACTAGGAGGCATTGTGGACACATTAGCCATAACCCACTCAAGTGTGTGATTATTTGTGAACCTAATCATAGGTGTTGATTTTCCAGGCCTTACTTATGGAAAGTAAAATTTCCTATTGAGACATTTAAATACAGTTAGCTCTGCTATACCACAAAATAATGTGTTATAAAAATCACTGCGATAAACAAAATCATGAAATAAAAACCAGAGGGCTTGGGAGGGGAAAGTGGGCTAGACATAACATTAAAAATTTGTCAGGGACAAAATTTTTATATAAGAACAAAACTAGAAACCTAATAAAAATGGGAGCATTGCTTGACACATTAAGTGGTTAAGAAATATATGGCACTTGACCTTGAAACCTGACTTGAAGTTGCCTTGTGTAAGTGAGCCTCAGAACTTGGGTGCTGGTGTGAAAATGGTCCAAGGACCATCGTATGAAATCAGGCAGATGTCAAGAACTGTAACATAATATGTGGATAGTTGTGGCTCATAACACCCATGGGAAATCGAGGCAGCTTCTGTGTGCCAGAGTGTGTACGTCTTGTGAATTCCTGTGTGGGTCTGTTCAGCCGGGTGCAGTTTCTGTGCTCATGTCGTACTTCTTACAGATAAAACCAAGCGTAAGCAAACACAAAATTCGCGTTCTGATCAAGCTGTCACCCCGTGTGTTAGTGGCACTGGAGCAGAGCTGCATTTTTAATTATTTGGTTTATTTATTGAGCTGTGTTTGTCTTGGTTGCGGCATGCAGGTCCCTCGTTGTGTCATGCGGAATCTTCTGTTGCAGCACAGACTCTCTAGTCGTGGCTTGAAGGCTCAATAGTTGCAGCACGTGGGCTTAGTTGCTCTTTGGCCTGTGGAGTTTCAATTCCCCGACTAGGGAATGAACCCGTGTCCCCCTGCATTGCAAGGCAGACTCTTTACTGCTGGACCACCTGAGAAGTCCCAAGATTTGCTTTTTCAGAAAAGCATTATAGTAGAGCTGAGTATACCATGATAGGGCTTCCCTGGTGGCTGAGACAGTAAAGAATCTGCCTGCAGTGTAGAAGACCCAGGTTTGATCCCTGGGTCTGGCAGATACTCTGGAGAAGAGAATGGCTACCCACTCCAGTATTCTTGCCTGGAGAATTCCATGGACAGCGGAGCCTGGGGGGCTCTAGTCCATGAGGTTGCGAAGAGTCGGACGTGACTGAGCAACTAACACTTCATACATGATCCCTCCATTCCGCTTGATGACAGACATGTTTGTGCAGTGTGTTCTTCCTACCACACCAAGAGCCACTGGAGTCTCGTTTTCTTCTGTGTCTGCCTAAAGTGCCTCATTCAATGCTCGCACACAGTAGGTGTGTGAAGCCTGGTGAACAGTGAGGCAGCGCTTTTATACTGTAGTAGTCTGCTAGGGTTGACATAACACAGCACCACAGACTGGGTGGCTTAAACCACTGTCATTTATTTTCTCACAGTTTTGGAGGCTGGAAGTCCAAGATCAAGGTGTTGACAGGTTTGGTTTCTGGTAAGAGCTCTCTCCTGGGCTGCAGACAGCCACCTTCTCACTCTGTGTTAGGGTTAGTTTCTGTCGCTTCTGACTCTCTGCAGCCCCATGGCCTAGAGCCCACCAGGCTCCTCTGTCTATGAGACTCTCCAGTGGGAATACTGGAGTGGGTTGCCATTCCCTTCTCCAAGGGCTCTTCCCAACCCAAGGATCAAACCTGGGTCTCCTACATTGCAAGTGGGTTTTTTACCGTTAGAGCCACCGAGGAAGCCCCTCCCTCCAAAGGGCCCACATCTCTGGATAAGAGTCCCATGTCCAATCTTCTCACCACTCAGGATGATCTGGGTCTACACTATACTCCAATAAACCAAACTATACCCCAATAAAATTAATTCTAAAAATGTTTTTAAAAAGTGACAGGAGTACCGCTCTTTCCGAACAGTACAGTAATTTTCTCAGTGTTGGTTATCAGTGACACACACAAAGGAGGAAGATATTGAAGATATTGAAGGATTAAAGTATGTGGACAGAGTCTGCGATGTACGGGGATGAGCTCTCCGTATGTGTAAAACAACGGTGCTGAAACAGACTCAGAGAAAGACGTGGTCTGCCATCGCACAGCTGGGACTGAATGAGAGAACTCTACAGACATCGTAGGGGACACGCCTTGGGAAGTTAACGATCTTGGAAGGGATGTGAAAGGGAGAACACATCAGCCAGGAAGTGTTGGTTTGACAGCTGAAATCACCTTCCCTGAAAAGAGCTGTCTTTTTTTTCCCCGACTCCAGTATGTGAACACAGGATGTGGCTTTATGAAGGCAGTCAGGAGACCCAGCTGGGGCAGTCAGTGGGTGGGGGAGGTGATGGTCAAAGGCAGGTCAGTTTCCGGATCAAGGGTTTAACAAACCGGCTCGCCAAAGTTGGGTGGACACGTCTATCTGTGGGAAGTCTTAATGTGTGTGGCAGTGTTGAAAGGGGCAGCGTGAACCACATTTGGAAAGAAAGGTCCCTGGAGTGGACGTTGGATGGTGGCCTTGGCAGCCAGAGCTGCTGTAGTGGAGTGAGTCCTCCAAGATGCCAGAGAAGAGCCAGTGAACCCTGAGTGGCTGGGCTCCATGAGGTCGGGTGGAGAAGGGTGGTGAGGAGGACTGGGTCTCTTCTGGAACCAGAGAGCGTGCAATACAAATCTCCCAGGACACACAATGTAAAAGCGTATTGATCCAGTGCAGGAAGCTTGGGATAGCTCACTGCAGCCAGGCTGCCACTGGCCTCAGGGTTTTGCTGGACCAAGGGCTGGGAGGGAGCTGGGCTTCGTAGCCGACCAAAGTGCAGATGTAGTGAAAACTAGTAATAAAAAGCCACAGGGACAATATGATGTCTTCAGTGATTGGACTAGGGTTTCTCAACCCTCCTGTCCTTAGGCATGATGGGTTTCAGGCCCGGAGAGAGATGACATGGCCCATTGGATGGGGCATCAGGGTGGGAGGCAGAGTGTTGGGGCAGGGAGCCAGGCAAGGACTGCTGGGGTGGGGCTGGTTTAATCAGGGCAACCTGGCACACTTGACCAATGAAGTTCCCCTTCTCTGAGCCTCCCAGTCAGTAGAGAGTCCCTGTTCCATGCATAGGTTTTGCAGGGCGGCCTGGACTGAGCATATGGGGCCTTGCATGTGCGTGGTAACCAGGGGACAAGACTCCGAATGACAGTGGGGCTTGCAGACGCCCATGCTGATTTGAATCCCAGAAAAACAATGCTTGCACAGGATTGCAGTCACTGGGGGTGGTGGAGATGAGGGAGTTCTTCTTTGTGGAATTAAAATTTTTCCCCTGGCTGGAGGAGTGGTGACAAAGAGTGGGAGGAAGATTCACAGAGTCTCCTTAGAATGGAAGCCAGGCGTCATGGAATTGTTCAGTTGCTAAGTGGTGTCGGACTCTTTGCACCCCCATGGACTGCAGCACGCCAGCCTTCCCTGTCCTCCAGTATCTTGGAGTCTGCTCAGATTCATGTCCATTGAATTGGTGATGCCATCCAACCATCTCATGGAGTGGTGAGGACCAGTGCAATGATGTGACTTGTCTGTGAATAAAAGCTGGGGTTTATCAATGTGAGGAGGGGCTGGGGGCACCCTCACCTAGCAGCAGCGACACTGCTCATAGAGAAAGTGCTGGGAGGGCCTCGGGAGCCCCTTGCCGGTTTGCACTCTGCGATCTCGGCTAGTTCCTTTCTTTTCTGCCTCTTGTTCTCCTTATCTCAGCCTAGGACATTGCTAGGCCCCTCTAGCTCTATTCTACCCTCTTGCCCAAGGCCCCTGTATAGAATCTAATCCACTGACTGGAGAAATGGTAGGAGGTTGGTGAAGAGGAACTAAAAGCTGCCACCAGGTTCCTGGCTCAAGGCCACACCCACAGGCCCCTCTGGGCCCCATTCCCATGAATGCTTCCTTGTGGGTTGTCACAGCCTGGTGGGCAGGGTGGCGGCATTGGCCCTGGAAACCCAAGAGCTATGCAGAACACAGGACATCAAAAGTAAGTGGGGAAATGTTTTCAGATATCTAAGAAAAAGTTAATTGAACCTTAGCTTTCCATGAAAATTAAAATTACACTTTAAGTATCATTTTTAAATATTGTTTTAAAAATGCCACACAGAGACATGCGTCGTGTAATAAGGGTGGAGTTTTCTGTCTCTGAAGTTACATAAGTGGGTTTTGACTAGAATGAAAAGAGGTCGCGAGGTGACTGAAACTGTGCATGCCACGTCTCTCAGTCGTGTCTGACTCCTTCTGACCCTGCGGACTGCAGCCTGCCAGGTTCCTCTTTCCCTGGGATTCTCCAGCAGAGGGTTGTCATGACTTCCTCCAAGGGGTCTTCCTGAGCCAGGGCTTGAACCCACGTCCGTTATGTCTCCTGCATTGGCAGGTGGGTTCTTTACCACTAGTGCCACCTGGGAAGTCTGACTGAATATAAAGGAATCCTCAATGGCTGGTATCCAATCAACTGAAATTGGATAGCCAGTAACCAGGAGATTTTGCACATCCAGCTTCTTAGGTTCGAATCAATAAAGTTCCCAGAGGGAAAAGGAAAAGCCATAGAGAAAGCATGTTCATTCTCCAGGACTCGGATTGGCCGTAGTTTGAGGGGGATCCTGCTGAGGAGTGTTGACTCACAAGCAACTTGTGAGAACTTGAGAACTTGTCTTGGTAGGAGGGTCAAAGGGATCTGTCATCTCATGCTGAGTGACTGTGGATGTAAACCTGGAAAATCTCTTCGCAAACAATGCCTGGGGGCTGGGGTCGGGCAGTGCTGACCTTTCCCTTTGCAGGGATCATGGGGATGCTGAGGGTTCTAAGGCTAATGAGGGAGCCAGCGCCTTTCTCCCAGAGACCTCCATGCCAATAGGAAAGAGCAGCCATGGAACCGGCCTGGTTCAGGTGACAGAAGATCAACTCCAGGGGACTGAGTGAAGAAGGAAATTCACTGGCTCGTGGAACTGAAAGGGATGTATTGGCTTCAGGCTCAGAAGGATCCAGGTGATTTGAACCCTGCTAGCGAAAGCACAGACAGTCTGTTATCTGCACGTTCGGTGTTGAGGAATTTGATAGTAGCAAAATTTACTTGTAACCCCAACATCAGTGCCCACGAAGTGTTAGAGGTCATTTGAGGGCTGGCACAGAGGCCAGGGTCACACAGGACGACACCCTGCCTTCTGGTCTCAGCCCTTGTAACTAGAAACATGTGCTCTTCCCGTGTTTTGTGCTGTGATGTTTGGTCTCTTTGTGCTTTCTGTCGGTGATTTTGCTGTTTAACGTGACCCCCTAGAGCAGTGCTGAAGTCTCTAGTGTCCTTAAGCACAGGGCTGTAATGTGCCCTCCGGAGAGAAGACGTGTTGGATAAACCTTGTTCAGGCGTGAGTCATAAGTGTTGTTGACTGTGAGTTCAGTGTTATGAATCAAGATGTGTTAAAGAAAATGTCTTTAAATAGCAACACAGAAAATAAGACTCTATGTCCATTGATTAATAAGAGTGTTGTGACCAGAGGCTGGCGGGAACATAACCCTCAATCTCCCTTAGGAGCCACGGTTCAGTGTTCGCTTATTCACTATTTGCAGTGACTTCACAGAACAGAACTACTGCGAATGGTGAGAAGCAACTGTGTGTCTTTTCTCCTAGCTTTGTTTCTTTTTAAAGCTTTATTGAGGTGCACTTGATGTACCAAAGATCGCACATATTAAATGTATACAATTTGATGAGTTTGGACTTGGGCCCACACCCATGATACCATTACCAGCTTCAAGGTATTAAACATACGCTTTACCTCCAAAACTGGAGAAGAGAATGGCTACCCACTCCAATATTCTTGCCTGAAAAATCCCATGGACAGAGTAGCCTAAAAGGCTACAGTCCACAGGGTGGCAAAGTCAGTCAGACACAACTTAGTAACTGAACAACAAAGCTTTATAACACCAGCAGAAATAGGTTGCCTTTTCAATACTTCCAGCAAAAATCCTGGGACTGGCTCTCCTGGATCAGCTTAGGCCACCTGCCTTGCTCAATTTCAGTGGCCAGGAAGGCTGAGCTGGCCTGTGAGGCCAGCGTCTCCACCCAAGACACTTGGACCCAAGAGTAGGGGAGATGTGATTTCCTGGAGGAAGTTAGTGCAGTCACTCAAAGGAAGAGGGGAAGGCCGAGCAGGCAGACCACAAGCTGGTGCTGGCTGGGAGAGCCAGGCTCAGGGTGATGCTCCTGGGGAGGAGTGGGTGTTCTCCCAGAGAATGGGGAGCACCTCGTCTTACTGGGATTGCTGGGGACACTGGGGTGACAGGATTCGGAGCTGAAGATGGAGCCAGTGTCAGATATGAAGGAGGGCAGTGGTCAGGTAGAAGTCTGATGGAGGGTCCCTCCATAAATAATTATTATGGCTCTCAGAGTGATCTGAGCCCCAGCTCACTGTGTGGAGGGAGAGCAACCAAGGAGAGGTCCAAGTGGTACCAGAATCTGTGCCCGAAGGGTGGGGCTCAGAGGGCCAGCAGTGCAGCCAGCTGCCCAGAAGAGCACAGAGGGGGCAAGCACTTCTCTGTGTCTTACACGATGTAGCCCAAGACCCCTCCCATCCCCCAACCCTGTTCCCCGACCCTGTCCCTGTGGGTACTGAAACCTGGACAGCCCTGGTCCTGGCTAGCAGACACTGGAGACTCCTGTTCAGTGACCTCGAGCACTGCGCTGTGAAGGAAGTGCCTGGATCCATGGACTTGTCAGACTAGGTTTATTGCTCCCTTTCCCCACTTTGATTTTCTGTGGCTGTTTCTGCTTGGCTCTTCCTTCTTCCAGAGAATTGGGTCAGCCTTTTGGTTCAGTATAAGAAAAAGCTTTGCAGTTGTTACAAGTGTCCAAAGGCAGAGAGTGTGAGCACGGCTGGATCATCCTTCTTCTTCCCTCCCTCCTTCCTCCTTTCTTTTCCTGTCCCCCTTCTTCCCTCCCCCGCTCCCTCCCTCTTTCCTTTCTCTCTCTCCCTCCTCCTTTCCTTCCCATGTCTCCCTTCCTCTTTCCTCTCTCCCTCTCTTTCTTTATCCGGTCATTACTTTTAAAAAGTCACGTATGTGAGACTTCCCTGGTGGTCCAGTGGTTAAGCCTTCACCTTCCAATGCAGGGAGTGCGGGTTTGATCCCTGGTCAGGGAGCCAAGATCCCACATGCCTTGTGGTCAAAGAATCAGAACATAAAACAGAAGCAGTATTGTAACAAATTCAGTAAAGGCTTTGAAATTTAAATCGTGTATTCATTCATCCATTCATTCATTCATTCAACAAATAATTGTTCTGCACGGCCATAGAAAGCTCATCTGGGACACAGCCTCTCCTTCTCATCACCGACAGGCATTTCCAGCTGTTGTTGGAAGAATNGTATTGTAACAAATTCAGTAAAGGCTTTGAAATTTAAATCGTGTATTCATTCATCCATTCATTCATTCATTCAACAAATAATTGTTCTGCACGGCCATAGAAAGCTCATCTGGGACACAGCCTCTCCTTCTCATCACCGACAGGCATTTCCAGCTGTTGTTGGAAGAATGGACCCCCATTTCCTAACTGTTCCAAATGATTTGTGATAATCTGGGGCAAGCCCCAGCAGGGTTGCTCCCCAAAGGCTTTAGCTGGATAGCTCCTGTGCGTGATTCACATGTCCCAATCAGCTGTGATTAAGCTTCCCTATCTTCCCAAGAGCTTTGCCGAAGTCCAGAGATGCTTTCAGTCTTGGATCACCGGGTTTGGCNGGCCTGAACCCCAGACCTACTGAATCAGAGGCTCTGGGGGCCCAATAATCTGTATTTTTTCCCACCCTCCATATCATTCTGATGCACGCTGAAGTCTGAGAATCACTGGTTTCCGGAAACCATCCTGGAACTTGAGCTAAAATCACCCGGATTGAGTCCACCTCTATTTTGACCTTGTCAGGCTCTTCGATGTCTTGGGTTTAGCAGTCCTCCTTAGAAAGATGGGGATAGGTGGTTTTATAAAGTGTCTTATGAGCAATGAAGCTGAAGGCACATGTGTATTTGACCTTGAAAGGTAGACCCTAGTAAGCTGTAGTAAGTGTGCCCTGTGAACCAGCAGCACCTTTGTCTCCTGGGAGCTTCTTAGAAATGCAGTCCTAGGCCCCTTCCTGAGCCTGCTGACTCAGAGTCTGTTGGGTTGGTCAAAAAGTTCATCTGGGTTTTTCTGTATGATGTTATGGAAAAACACGAACAAACCTTTTGGCCAACCTAATACATTTTAATGAAATGTCCAGGGGATTTATGTGCACAGTCTGTGACTGAGAAGCCCTGAACTAAAGAATTCAGCAAGTTGTGGTTGGGGGCTTGCAGCAGCTGGAGTCAGGGGCATCCTCCGACTGCTAGGCATGGCTGGGTACTGGCAGGAAGTGGTGGAATTGGCCCCAGCAACTAATTTTTTTTTAAGACTTTTTTGATGTGGACCATTTTTGAAGTCTTTATTGAATTTGTTACAGCATTGTTTCTGTTTTATGTTTTGGTTTTTTGGTCCTGAGGCATGTGGGATCTTAGCTCCCCGAGCAGGGATTGAACTCACACCCCCTGCATTGGAATGCAGAATCTTAACCATTGAACCACCAGGGAAGTCCTGGCCCCAGCAATTTCTGCTGACCAGCTTGGATTTGCCCAGCTCTTTAGTCCAAGGCCAGGCCTTCAAGGAGAGCAGTTGGAGGAGCAGCCTTTGGAGGTTTGCAACCCTGGGGCCTCACTCAGTAATCTACACATGGCAGACTCTCCATCAGTGTGGGGAGAAGGTTTGCAGGGTTAGTGGTTAGCATCCTCCCCCGGGGAAGAGGAGGGGAGCAAGGAACTGAGGATGGCCTGTGAGGACCCGGGCTAGAGCAGAAGCAAACCCGGTTATGAATGACGCCACAGAGGACAGCAGGCATGCCTGGGAAAAGAGCCAACGGTTGTCAGCATTGAGCCTCACCCACCGAGCCAGCTGGGCCTCCTTCATGACACTTCGCACAGGAGGGCGAGGACAAAACTGTGTCAGACTCAGCCACACAGTTGGGCCCTTCAGGGAAGAATGTCAGGCTGATAATTGGTCCCACAGGGGTCCCTGAACTAGGAAGTCCACCCCAGTGGTATCAGTTCTGGAGAAAGATGGTCTATTTCCAAATGCCAATCATAAAGGTAACTTCATGAAAACCAGTCTTGAAAATCTATAGCTTATTTTCCTTGGAATACCCAAACTTCATCTTTGGACTGATGCCAGACCCTGAAATCCTAAACATCTTCAGCAGTCTATCTGTTTGTTGCCATATTAGGTAACGTCAATACATGTGCCCCCTGCCAAAAAAAAAAATCCCCACTTTATCCAAGTCAACTATGAGCACCGTTATAGCATTTCTGTTGTTTGAAATCAAAATAAAGTGTGTTAGTGGCAAGGAAACCATGTTTATTTGATTCCAGCTCCTTAGAAATTGCCCAATTGTGTAATAAACACTTAGGCCACTGGAAAAAGCGTTTAGAGTTGAGTCGCCAGAGGTGCTTGGTGAATGCACGTGAGAGTGAAATCTGAACCTCGCGGGCTGGCTATTTTCAGGTCTTCCTAGTGCCTTTCCCACTGGAAACCACAGCCTGCTTAGATGTGTTACCCCAGATGTCTCTCTGGCGCCTATTCAGTTCTTTCTCATTGTTAATATTTATACAACCTGCCTTGTTTTGCTTTCCTGTGTCCATAGCTTGCTGATGCTTCTCAAACGTTGGTGTTTTTCTCTCTTGTTTATGGTGAAAGTTATTTCATGAATCTGGACAGGTTTCCAGCTGGGGCTGCAGGGTTCATTATCACNTTCTCATTGTTAATATTTATACAACCTGCCTTGTTTTGCTTTCCTGTGTCCATAGCTTGCTGATGCTTCTCAAACGTTGGTGTTTTTCTCTCTTGTTTATGGTGAAAGTTATTTCATGAATCTGGACAGGTTTCCAGCTGGGGCTGCAGGGTTCATTATCACTGTGGTGTCACAGCAGATAAAGGGCTCAGGCAGTGTTTGCACACACATCCACAGATTGTGGCTGGAGAGTCAACTTCTCCCCCGGCAGGGAGAGCAGAGAGAGCTCCCCCAGTCCACGTGTGTGCTCACCAGGGTGGCTGGAGGATGATGGGGGTGAGGCGAGGCCACTGGGGCTCGTGGAAAGCTCCCTGCACGTGGGGTCGGATGCACCTGGCGACAGTCATGGTTCGTGAGCCTTTATTTTGGGTGAGTGACTTAACCCTCCTGGGCTCAGTTCCTCACCTGTGGATACAGACCTACAGGAATGAAGGTTTGCACATGACACATGCATGTGTGCTAAGTCACTTCAGTCATGTCTGACTGTGATGCTATGGACTATAGCCCGCCAGGCTCCTCTGTCCGTGGGATTCTCCAGGCAAGAATATTGGAGTGAGCTGTCATTCCCTTCCTTCCTGACCTAGGGATCAAACTCACATCTCTTATATTGCCTGCATGAACAGGTCAGTTCTTTACTACTGGAGCCACCTGGGAAGCCTGACATGACACATGGGATCGTATTAATGATTGCATTTGAGAACTGGAGAGATTTCGTTCACTTTTTAAAAATTATTTATTGATTGATTTTTAGCTGTGCTGGGTCTTTGTTGCTGCAAGTGGGCTTTTTCTGGTTGTGGCACACAGGGGCTACTCTCTAGTTGCGGTGCTCGGGCTTCTCATTACAGTGGCTTCTCTTGCAACTCTAGGGCACAGGCTCAGTAGTCATGGCACAGGGATTTAATTGCCCTGAGCCATGTGGAATCTTCCCGGACCAGGGATTTGAACCCACATCCCCTGCATTGGCAGGTGGGTTCTTAACCACTGGACCACCATGGAAGTCCTCATTCACTTTTAAATAATTGAAAATTAGATTCAAACATCTATCTGAATCAGTGGTTTTCCCAGAATGTCATGCTTGCTTTATTCCTCTTCTTGCCCCAATAAAGTGTCACTTAGGATTTTGGCACTGTTCCAAATAGGAAAAGGAATACGTCAAGGCTGTATATTGTCACCCTGCTTATTTAACTTATATGCAGAGTACATCATGAGAAATGCTGGACTGGAAGAAACACAAGCTGGAATCAAGATTGCCGGGAGAAATATCAATAACCTCAGATATGCAGATGACAGCACCCTTATGGCAGAAAGTGAAGAGGAACTAAGAAGCCT
>SJYA01002663.1:430637-512853 GCA_006410615.1 Neotragus moschatus
AATATGAGAGTTGGACTGTGAAGAAGGCTGAGCACCGAAGAATTGATGCTTTTGAACTGTGGTATTGGAGAAGACTCTTGAGAGTCCCTTGGACTGCAAGGAGATCCAACCAGTCCATTCTGAAGGAGATCAGCCCTGGGTTTGTTTTGGAAGGAATGATACTAAAGCTGAAACTCCAGTACTTTGGCCACCTCATGGGAAGAGTTGACTCATTGGAAAAGACCCTGATGCTGGGAGGGATTGGGGGCAGGAGAAGGGGACGACAGAGGATGAGATGGCTGGATGGCATCACTGACTCGATGGATGTGAGTCTGGGTGAACTCCGGGTGTTGGTGATGGACAGGGAGGCCTGGCGGGCTGTGATTCATGGGGTCACAAAGAGTCGGACACAACTGAGCGACTGGACTGAACTGGACTGAACTGACAAGCGAAGGCAGGTAGACTGTGACCTTTCTGAGTTTTGTCCAGTTGTGAAAGGCTGGCTCCCTCCGCCCACCCTGTGCTCGAGATCACCCATTGTGTGATCTCTTCACCCTCCGNCGACAGAGGATGAGATGGCTGGATGGCATCACTGACTCGATGGATGTGAGTCTGGGTGAACTCCGGGTGTTGGTGATGGACAGGGAGGCCTGGCGGGCTGTGATTCATGGGGTCACAAAGAGTCGGACACAACTGAGTGACTGGACTGAACTGGACTGAACTGACAAGCGAAGGCAGGTAGACTGTGACCTTTCTGAGTTCTGTCCAGTTGTGAAAGGCTGGCTCCCTCTGCCCACCCTGTGCTCAAGATCACCCATTGTGCGTTCAGCAGGAGGGGTGAAGATGTGCATGCTCTCTTTCTCTCTTTGTTCTGCTGATTACTTCGTTCATCCAGCACCTATTTATTGAGTACCTGCTCACTTTGTGCAAGATGCTGTGCTAAGTGTTGGGGATGCATGTGTGATCTGTCGCTTCAGTCGTGTCCCACTTTTTGCGACCCCAAGGTCTGTAGCCCACCAGGCTCCTCGGTCCATGGGATTCTCTGGGCAAGAATACTGGAATGGGTTGCCATGCCTTCCTCCAGGGAATCTTCCCAAGCCAGGGATCGAACTCGTGTCTCTTACATCTCCTTCAGTGGCAGGCAGGTTCTTTACCAACAGCACCACCTGGAAGCCCCCCGAAACTGATGCAGTCTGTACCAGACTGATGCTCTCATGGGGGTTACAGTTCAGTGGGAAAGAGAAACAGCAAAGAAATGATCACTTGCAACACACTGTGACAACTGTTAAGAAGGCGGAGGCCGGGGGTCAGGGAGAATGAATAATATAGGATCTGGATCATTAGGGCAGGCTGAAGTGGGCTCCTGTGAGTGTGTGAGGCTTTGGGAGACCTGGCAAGGAAGCTGAAGGCTACCCACGGAGAGGGTGGTGGCAGGTGAGGAGCGTGGGTACTTATTCCCAGAGCAGTACATACCCAGGTCACTGTAGGTCTTTAACCAGAAGAGTCTTGGCTTCCATATTGCTTCTGAGAAGCTCATTGCAGCTACAGAGTGGAGAACATGTAGGGAAGCCAGCCTGGGGTGTGGGAGTAGTCACAGTAACGAGGGTGTTGGAATTGTCCAGGGGAGGTGATGGAGGCAGGGGTTAGGTTGGTGTCCTTGAGCTGCAGTCACAAATCACCACAAACTGAGCAGCTTAAAACAACAGAAATTTACTGTCTCCCAGTTCTGGAGGTCAGGAGTCCAGAATCAGGATGTCAGCAGGGCTGAGTCCTTCTGTAAGTTATGAGGAGACTGTACCAGGCCTCTCTCCTGCTTCTGGTGGTAGCCAGCAATCCTGACATTCCTTGACTTGCAGACACGTCACTCCCATCTCTGCCTCCATCATCAAATGCTTGTATGTCTCCATGTCCACATTTCTTCTTCCTATAAGGATGCCGACTGTATTGAATTAGGAGTCTCCATGATAAGAGCATGAGCTCATTTTAACTTGGTTATAGCTTGATTGGGCTTCCCCAGTGGCTCAGACAATAAAGAGTCTGCTTGTGATGCAGGAGACCTGGGTTTGATCCCTGGGCCTGGAAAATCCCCTGGAGAAGGAAGTGGCAACCTACTCCAGTATTCTTGCCTGGAGAATTCCATGGCAGAGGAGCCTGGTGGGCTACAGTCCATGGGGTCACAAAGAGTCGGACACGACTGAGCAACTAAACAACAACACAACAATACGTTTTCCATCCCATTATAAAAGCATGTGAATTAGACTTGAGAACTCTGAATCTTGTTTCAAATTCACTCTGAGATTTCACCACATAAAAGAACCACTGGTGCATTTCTTTGAGACTAAGATCACCTCCTAAAGATCTGTATCCTACAGGCCCATTTTTGTATCCTGGCTTTTCTTGAACCAAAGAACATCCAAGAAGTGCTTGAAACACAACCACTTTGTAAATACATTTTTAAAATTCCCAGCTCCTGGAACAGTGGTTCTCAAATCTCCATGCACATCAGAATTTCACTGGATGTCTCAACAATTGTGATATCAGGTCTTCACCCCNTGGCTGGATGGCATCACTGACTCAATGGACGTGAGTCTGAGTGAACTCCAGGAGTTGGTGATGGACAAGCAGGCCCGGCGTGCTGTGATTCATGGGGTCACAAAGAGTTGGACAAAACTGAGCGACTGAACTGAACTGAACTGAATATAGGAATAATGATAATATTTTCCTTAAGATGTTACAGAAAAATCCAAACAAACTATTTTGGTGAAACCAATAGAATTAAAGCTATCAGCACATAGTAGTAGATCAATAGATTATACCTATTTTGTGTCTCTGTTTGCTTTTTGTAGCTTTTACTTGTGTGATCTTTTGACTTAGTTAACAAGGTCAAAACCCACATGATCACTTCAAAACATTTGGTAAAATAGTGAAAGTTTATTACTACTCTTTTTTCTTTCACATTCTTTTCAAATATTAAAAAAAAATAATTTTGACCATGTTAAATATTACATTCTATCTAGTAAATGTACACTGTTTAAATTTACTATGTAATTATTGACTCTTTTTCTGCTTGATCTGTCCCTCTACCCACTGTACGTTTTACATGTGGCTCTGTAAGGACTCAGTTGGATCTCCTTGGTGACTCAGATGGTAAAGCGTCTGTCTACAATGCTGGAGACTAGGGTTCGAGCCCTGGGTTGGGAAGATCCCCTGGAGAAGGAAATGGCAATCCACTTCAGTATATTGCCTGGAAAATCACATGGACAGAGGAGCCTGGTAGGCTACAGTCTATGGAGTCGCAAGGAGTCAGACATGACTGAGCGACTTCACTTTCCTTTTCACTTTCTATAAGCAGAATAAAGTTTTGTTGGTTTTGCTACCCAGTATTTTAACTGAAGGATTACATCTGTTTATCCTGTCTCTGTTTACTCAAGTATTTGGATCCATTTCTGTTATCTTATACTGTCCCTGGGACTTTCTTTTTCCTTCCCTTGCCCTTCTTTTTTCCCCGCTCAATCTTTCTTCTCTTTTCTTTTGCATTGATTGAGTTTCTTTTGCATGTCATTTTTTTTTCTGCTACTAGTGTGAAAATGTACATTCGGTTTCTCAATGTTAGGTTGAGAAGTGATTACTCAAGGTTACTCAAGTGATTTAAGTGTGTAGTATTTATATATCCTATATAAATTTAATTCATATTTTACCACTTCAAGAATAATTTTATTCATCAACTCCCTTTCATCATTTATGACATGATTTTTCAGAATTTTTTAATTTAACTTGGTTTTTTCCTTCAAGTTAGACATTAAACATTCATGTTTCATTTTTTTAAGGAAATCATCTGTTTATTATTACCTTTTTCAAGTGATTTTCTTCTTTGTATGATTGGATTTTTATGTTCTTTTCGTTCTTGTTGTGTCACATTGTATGCCTGGTTGTGGAATTCTTGGGATTCAATGGGTTTATTAAATAGGAGAATGTCATTTAAAATTAATTTTTAGAAATACTTAAGCTATTGTATCTTCTCTTATTGCCTCTTTCTCATAATTTCTGTCATCTCCTTTGGAATTCTGATAAGTTTATTACAGGTCTTTTCTCTCTAGCCTTGAAATATATCCACTTCTCAAACTCAAGAGGACAGTGTTTTATCTCTTAGTGATGTATCTTTCAATACTCTCTTTAGTTATGCCTTAATCTTCTGATTAAACATTTATTTGAATTTATGTTTCTAATTATAATTTTTCACATATAGTTATTTTAAAAATCAGCCTGATTAATTTAGAGAGAAGCTTTCTTTTGCAACCTGTTCAGTTTATTTTGTTACTGCAGTTTTGACTCTATAAATCCACTGCTCTGTTTCATGTGGAAACTTGTTCATGACATCTGTATTCCTCAGTTAATGTGGGATTGGGATTGTGAACACATGCTTCTTGCACATTATTTTTGTGGAATTCTTTGAGTCCTCCATTTGGGGTGAGTTTATTCAGCAAGGATACGCTTTTGCTAGGCTTCTTATTTTCTTCCCTGGTGGCTCAGATGGTAAAGAATCTGCCTGTAATGCGAGAGACACAGGTTTGATCACTGGGTTTCGAAGATCTCCTAGAGGAGGGTGTGGTAACCCACTCCCCCCATGAACAGAGGATCCTGGCAGGTTACAGTCCATGGGGCCACAAAGAGTCAGACACAAATGAGTGACTAAGCACAGGCTGCTGATTAGCAACACCAACCAAGGCCAATTTATGAAATATTTGCCTCAAGATTTTACAGGTCACATATGTAAGATGAATTCTAGTTACAACCCCTTGAATGGAGGGTTCCTCTTAGAAATTCTCAGGGAGACTTTTATTTCTATTTTTTCCTCTCTACTTAGAGCCCAGACTGAAAAAAAGAGTATTCTTCTGCTCTCCTTTCACAGGAGAGATTTCTATTAGGTTTCTATTTAATAGAAAATTTCTATTAAATTTTCTACTACTGAAATCTACTGAAAAGTTTGGATTATGCCCATTTCCCCCCATTTGCTTGCCCACATTCATCCTTCAGACTTCTCTAAGCAGCTGACCTCCAGAGACCACATTATCCAAGCTTTTTGCACACTGGCTTCTTCTTGGATTCAGGCAGTGTGTAGACCAGAAATGGTTCAGAAGGTTGGAGAGAAGGATTCCTTCTCTTGTTTTTTCCTTGCCTGATATAGATATGGGAGTGGTGTTACATTCTCATCTAAAACCTGCCTTTTAAAAGATTGTTTTTTTTTTAACTGCCTTAAAAAAGAAAGGGAATGCAAACTAGTATAGCCACTATGGAGAACAGTGTGGAGATTCCTTAAAACACTGGAAATAGAACTCCCATATGACCCAGCAATCCCCTGCTGGGCATACACACCGAGGAAACCCAAATTGAAAGAGTCACATGTACCCTAATGCTCATCACAGAACTGTTTATAATAGCTAGGACATAGAAGCAACCTAGATGTCCATCAGCAGAAAAATGGATAAGAAAGCTGTGGTACATATACACAATGGAATATTACTCAGCTGTTAAAAAGAACTCAATTTATTTGAATTGGTTCTAATGAGATAGATGAAACTGGAGCCTCTTATACAGAGTGAAGTAAGTCAGAAAGAAAAACACCAGTACAGTATATTAATGAATATATATGGAATTTAGAAAGATGGTAATGATGACCTTATGTGCAAGACAGCAAAAGAGACCGAGATGTAAAGAACACACTTTTGGCCTCTGTGGGATAAGATGAGGGTGGGATGATTTGAGAGAATAGCGCTGAAACATGTATATTACCATATGTGAAATAGATCGCCAGTCCAAGTTTGATGCATGCAACAGGGCACGCAAAGCCGGTGCACTGGGACAACCCAGGGGATGGGATGGGGAGGAAGGTGGGAGGGGGGTTCAGGATGGGGGACATGTGCACCCATGGCTGATTCATGTGAATGTATGGCAAAACCCTACAATATTGTAAAGTAATTAGCCTCCAATTAAAATAAATTAATTAATTTAAAAAAGAAGAAGAAAAGGGGTAGTTCTTCTTCCATGGCCTGGGTGTCTCTGGCCTTCTCTAATACCATTCCCTACAGATTCTGGGATAAGCGTAGTATATATCTGTTGGTCTCTGGGTTCTTCATGGTCCTTTTTGTTCCCTAATGTGAATCACTCCTGGGTACCAATGAGCTGCTTCAGAGGCATTTTTGACTCCTTAAATCCCACCCAACTTTAGTAATTAGTGCTTCCATTAAATCCCTTACCTTTCAGAATTTCACCTGTTTCCTGCTGGAACCCTGCATGCTGTACTACTAATATTACAGTTTTGTAGGTGAGGGAAGTGAGATACAGAAAAACAAAGTACTTTTTTCTTTTATTAAACTACAATTGCTTTACAATATTGCATTAGTTTCTACTGTACAACATTGTGAGTCAGCTACATGTATACATATATAGTATATGTATACCTCTTAAGCCTCCCTCCCATACCCTACCCATTCTACCCTCTAGGTCATCACAGAGCACCAAGCTGAGCTCCTTGTGATATACCATAACTCAAAAAGACAGATGTACCTGAATGTTCACTGCAGCACTATTTACAATAGCCCAGGATATGGAAGCAGCCTAGATATCCATCAACAAAGAGATGGATAGAGATGATGTGATCCATATATATAATGGAATATTACTCAGACATAAAAAGGAAGTTTTTTTAGAGAGAAGGATGGTTGTTGTATTGTTTCAACCTGGGTAAACTGAGACCTATGTTTTCAAGAGACTCCTTGGAATGTTTCTAGATCAGAGTTGGCCAAGTGAAAACTTGCCAGGGACTTGAAAAGCATTAGTAGGGTAATGTCAGTCACTACCTGAGGTTCCTGGTCCTAAGATGGGATGAGGGACAAACTACAGGTGCCTAGAGGTTCCTGTCTTATCCTCACACTCTTCTGTACTTTTTTCCGACTGCTGAGTCCTTCCACAAACAGGACCCTCAGACCAACCACTAGAGATTTCATTGCAAACTTACAGGGTAACTGCTACACAGGAGCAAAAACTTCTGTTTCTCACTGTGAAGATGTCTAGGGTAAAAGACATCTCAGCAGAGAGAGGGCCAGAGATCACAGCCATTCCAACTATCCTAGGGTTGGCCTCAGACTTGTGAGTGAGGCCCTCCTACCCCCAGCAAGTCATCCAGGTAAGCAGCACCATATGAGTGACCCCAAGCAAGACCAGGAGAAGAGACACACTATCAAACCTAGAGACAAAAAATACATCATTATTATTTTAAGCCGTTAGATTTGGGGATTTTTTTTAAATGTAGGCTCTAGACATTAGTATGTATAAGTGCAGTATGGCTATAATAATAATTGATAAAAGACCTTAAGACATGTGACACTGACTTTGGGACTGGTGGGTGGGAAAAAGATCTAGGATAGTTTCAAAGAGGCTGCTACCAGAGATGACAAAGTCCTGGGGAAAACAATCAGAGGCAGAAAAAAGGTAACCTGTGTTATTTAGTGGCAGAAAATTGGCCAAAATGTTGCCTGTGGTAATTTGGAAGCTAGTGTGAACTGTTGGATCTGCCTGCAGGCACTTTTCAGGGAGAACACTGAAAAGCTAATTGGCTTCTTTTAGTATCATGTGGCCAGATATAGGAGGAAAGATGATACAAACATGGAACTATGAATTTTAAACAGAGTTGATAAAATAAGGACCAATATTTTTGTGTTGGAAAATAAAACCATCTCACCTCTCATCTCCCCAGCCAGTAAACCATCATCAAAGTAATATGAAACCTAGGGCTACACAGGAAACAAAGGTGCATTTCAAAGACCTCCTGCTAATACTTACAAAAGACGTAAGGTGGTGTCAAGTATACACTGTCAGCTAGAACAAGCGCATTACAAAAATAAGGGTTATTCTCAAACAACCTCATCTGCACCCCCAAAAGTGTGAGGCCATCTTGAACCCCTCAGCACCAGGCAAACTGTCAGATGCAATCCGAGGTGACAGGGGTAATCCCAAGTGATGCCAACAGAAGAGCCACTCAGATTTCCAGCAGTTCTCTGTCGTATGATGTGTTATGTAGTCACAGGGAACTCATGCAAGCTACTCTTCACAATTATTTGCAACCAGGGGTATGATTTAATGCTGAGTCAATTATCCTTTTTGTTTGTTTATTTGTCATTCAGTCTCTAAGTCATGTCCAACACTTTGTGACCCCCTGGGCTGCAGCACACCAAGCTCCTCTGTCCTCCACTGTCTCCCAAAGTTTGCTCAAGTTCATGTCCTCTGAGTTGGTGATGAGCTATCTAACCATCTCATCTTCTGCCGCCCCCTTCTCCTTTTGCTGTCAACCTTTCCCAGCATCAAGGTCTTTTTCAATGGGCTCTTTGTTTGTTTGTTTATAAAATGCTAAAGAACAACTTAAATGATCAGCTGCTGCTGCTGCTTAGTACCTTCAGTCGTGTCCGACTATGTGGGACCCCATGGACTGTAGCTCACCAGGCTCCGCTGTCTATGGGGATTCTCCAGGCAAGAATACTGGAGTGGGTTGCTATGCCCTGCCCCAGGGGATTTTCCCCACCCAGGGGTCAAACCCAGGTCTCCCTCATTGCAGGTGGATTCTTTACCAGCTGTGCACATGATCAGCCTACCATAGCAAAAATATGCAACATCAAAGCATTTTGTATTCTCCTTTTAAAATTGACAGATGAAGAAATTCAACTAGGAAGAGTTTAGAATTACATAAGAAGATATGGTAGTATTCCATGTAGAATAAAATATAGATAGAAAGGATTTAGCTAAACTTTCTTTTGCTTCGGGGTATTATTGTTTACCTTCATTTTGCCAGTTTACCCTTTTTCTAAATACAAAAAAAAAAGTTCAATAATCTTATAGAATAATAAGTAGCTTAGTCACTCAGTCTGTGTGACTCTTTGTGACCCTTTGAACTGTAACCCACCAGGCTTCTCTGTCTGTGGGATTTTTCAGGGAAGAGTACTGAAGTGGGTTGCCATTTTCCTCCTCCAGGGGATCTTCCCAACCCAGGGATCAAACCCGTGTCTCTTGTGTCTCTGGCATTAGAGGCTGATTCTTTTTCAGCTGAGCCACTGGGGAAGCCCATAATAAAATTAACCTCACCCCCAAATTTCATCTTAGAGCTAACAAATCATCTTCCTCTTATTCTTAAGCCTAGTCTTCCTGGGACAGTATTACTCTCCAAAGGACTTATGATGTCAGCACCCATCATTTTTCCTCAGCATTGAGGCATGAACCCCTCTTGAAAGGGGGAGATTCACAATCATCATTTTTTTTTTCAGCATGGTAGCATGAACCCCTTTTGAAAGAAGAAGATAATCACTACCTGATGCTAGAGATATAGAAGCATGCTAGTTGGCACTCGTGGTAAAGAATCTATCTGCAATGCAGGAGACCTGGGTTTGATCCCTGGGTCAGGAAGATCCCCTGGAGTAGGAAATGGCAATCTGCTCCAGCATTATTGCCTAAAAAATTCCATGGACAGAGAAGCCTGGCGGGCTGTAGTCCATGGTGTTGCAAAGAGTCAGACACGAGTAAGCAGCCAAGCACACACAGACATATTTTGGCTTTTAACAGTACCTTCAGATTTTCCAGCTTTAGCTACCAGCACCATCATTCTCACTGCTGTGAGAGAACCAAACATGTGGTCCCCTGTCTCACACTGGGTTTCTCACCCCTACCCAGAATCAAGGTCTCCTTGCCCTGTGCTTGGCGCCTGCAGGATGCCAGCCTTGTGAGATTTGGAGCCACACACAACTGGCAGGTCGTCTTGGAAATGCTCCCTGCTCAGCACTGCCAGTCTCTCTACTCTCTCTGCCAAGGCACCGAAACCCACGGTTTCGATTGAAGACAGACAGGTAGGCTGTTCCCTGTCGGCCCTAACCAGGCTGTGATGATGACATTTGCGGTTTAGCAGTATTTTTCTCGAGGTCCAGAAGGGAAATCTGAGTAGTCCCCACTCTGGTGTCTAACTTAGGGTGTGTTCCTTCCACCGAGCCATGCTTCTTAAAATCTGAATATCAGACTTATGTGTTTACCCTCGCAAACACAACTACTGTTTATGAGGCAGATTTGGAGTTATAGGTGCCTTAAGGCTACAGAAATGTCTAGACTCAGCAGGAAGCTGCTCCATGGACCCATCCTCTCTAACTAGCATTGAGCCCATCTGGATTCCTCTAAGTGATGAGTCCCTGCTTACAAGCTCTTAGTATCTACTTCTGTTGCTTAACATAGGTTGCACTATGTCAGCGTGGCACAGGTGACCTAATACTATTGAACTTCAAAAGGGACAAAATCAGTCTTCCTTTTTGCTCGGCGGTACATTGGTTTATATGAAAATTTGTTCTTCCTAAGCAAACAACGCTTTCCAATTGACACTTTGGAACTGTGGTGCTGGAAGACTCTTGAGACTCCCTTGGACAGCAAGGGGATCAAACGAGTCAATCACACAGGAAATCAACCCTGAATATTCATTGAAAGGACCGATGCTGAAGCTCCATTACTTTGGCCATCTGATGCAATGAGCTGACTGATTGGAAAATAACCTGATGCTGGGAAAGACTGAGGGCAAGAGGAGAAGGGGGAGACAGGATGAGATGGTTTGATGGCGTCACTGACTCAGTGGACGTGAGTGTGAGCAAACTCCGGGAGATATTGAAGGGCAGGGAAGCCTGGCTTCAGCCTGCTTCAGTTCATGGGGTTGCAAAGAGTCAGACATGACTTAGCGATTGAACCACAACAGTAAAGCAAACAACACATGTCTTCTACCTCTAAAAGAAGAGAAGTAATATAGCCAGCTATAACAAAATAAAATGTGGCAGAAAATTATTTCTAGTAGTTGGGCTGTCAGTATCAAAATTGATTCATTACTTCATTCACCGTGCCTGGAGAAAGAGTCAGAGCCCACTTAATCGTTTTATGCTGCAAGTGGGCTCAGGATTTTCTGTGTCTGAAGTATGAGAGAAAGAGGTTCTTAGGAAATCTTTTAAAGGTGCAAAAGCTGCTGTAAGGATTTCCTGTCATAAAACCTAGAGTATGATTCTGCTTCTGAACTGTCAATCTAACTTTTGCTAAAACGTGTTGGCAGCCACTTCCCTCAGAGCTGTCAAAAGTGTCATTGATAAGAGTTTTGCATCACAGAGGGGAAAGGGGATATTAGGAACATAATTCTCGACACTTGTCAGCAGTGTCATCAGCAGCTTAAAACAAGAAGTAGTCTAATTCCTCTGAACATCTAATCCGAAATCTGGCAAAGTGATGGAGTGTGTGAAGGGGAGAAAGGAAGAGATGTTTATTGAAGATCTATGACTTATTTTGGAGAAGGCAATGACAACCCACTCCAGTATCCTTGCCTGGAAAATCTCATGGGCGGAGGAGCCTAGTCCATGGGGTTGCAAAGAGCCGGACACGGCTGAACGACTTCACTTTCACTTTTCACTTTCATGCATTGGAGAAGGAAATGGCAACCCACTCCAGTGTTCTTGCCTAGAAAATCCCAGGGACAGGGGAGCCTGGTGGGCTGCCGTCTATGGGGTCGCACAGACTCGGTCACGACTGAAGCGACTTAGCAGCAGCAGCAGCATTTCAAATTCTGCACAACCCTATGGGGCCAAATTAATTCTCTTCCAATTTCATAAGAAAGGGATGAGGCAGGTCCCATAGCTGTTGGGGTCTCTTGGGAGACCTCGGAGTGGACACCAGAGGCCAAACCATTCTCACGGAATCATGTTGCTGAGCACATGTTCAGGAGCATGTGAAACGAGGGACTGTTGGTTTGCTGTCTCTCTTCATCAAAATAGGTAAATAACAAGTATGGTGATCAATGTTATTAGAAAATGGAGATCCCTAGTATTATTGTGTATGTGTGTGTTAGTCACTAAGTTCTTTCCCACTCTTTTGCAACCCCGTGGACTATATAACATGCCAGGCTCTTCTGTCCACGGGATTTCCCAGGCAAGAATACTGGAATAGGTTGCCATTTCCTTCTCCGGAGGATCTTCCCGACCCAGGGATCGAATCCATAGGTCTTGCCCCGTCTCCTGCTTTGTAGGCGGATTTTTTACTGCTGAAACACCAGGAAAGCCCGACTAAAAGTCCTAAATGACAATATTACTATTTTATAAGCTATACAGTGCTACAGCAGTTTGGACTGTTGTAGGTAGAATCGCTGCCGCCCGTCAGACTATCATGTTTTCCTCAACAGAAAATTATTTTTAAAAATGTGGTATGTTTATTGTAAAGCCCCTGGGCATAGGTACAAGAATGCAAACATCATTTACATATCTATTATCTATTAACTGACACTGCATTTGCCAGGCATTTGACACAATTAAGCAAATGCTTGACTGAACAGATGGGTCTTATAAGGATCCCTAAGGGCATGTCTGCATTAACTATGCCAAGGGGGGTTAATGCTCTCATTTGGCATCTGCGTGTATTTTCCCATAAGCTGACTTGTGTTGCTGCAAATGGGTCCATTTTTGTCTCAGAGGACTAAGTGTAAATGAACTGAACTATTTCCAGTTTATTCCATTTTTGTCTTCTGTTTGAAATGTATCCACAACAATAGTACGTTACATTCCATGCTTGTGTCTTGTACTCATTTACTTGAAAATAGCCTAATGTTTTTATTTAGTTTACTAGTGATGCCAAAGAAATAGAAATTTTTTTTTTTTTTTTTTTTACTCAAAAGACCTAGCTTTTGAACTTTATGCCTTGTTTTGTATATTCTCTAATGCTAGGTTATAGTAGATAGAGGAAGGAAAAAAAAAACCACACAATTCAGATCTTACTAGTAAAAATAAAGAATTTTATATTATGAAAGCTGATAAGCATTTGTCTTTCACTAAACTATGTCATAGGGCTTCCCAGGTGGTGCTAGTGATAAAGAACCTGCCTGCCAATGCAAGCGGTGTAAGAGATATGGGTTTGATCTCTGCGTGGGGAAAATCCTCTGCAGTAGGAAATGGCACCCCACTCCAGTATGCTTGCCTGGGAAATCCCATGGAGAGAGGAGCCTGAGGGCTACAGTCCGTGGGACCACAGATAGCCAGACATGAGTGAGTGACTGAGCATCCACAGAAACTAGTTCATGATGTCTGAAATAAAAATGCAACCCCAGACGTACATACTGAAGTCAATACCGTAGACTCTCCTTACTGTCTCCTGGAAATCTCTCTGGGAAATGATCTTATCGTGTCAGGTAAAACTTCTAATGTTTGTTCTGGCTGAGTCTTCAAGGACTCCTTTGAAAGCTCTCCTAAAAGAAGAACAGTTCAGGACCTACTCTGGGGTTAATGTATCTTGTTCATTGAGGGAATAATGCTGCTCCATGAAACAAAGCATGGATAGAATAAGTGTTGGGGTTAATTATATGTGAAGCTGTATAGACTATAGTCTTTGAATTTTGCATCGATCTATAGCTTTATCAGACATTTTTGGTCCAGTGAGCTTGATACCTAGTAGAGTTTAGCACGAAAAGTAAAGGAGTCATCAGAGTATGTTGCACACTGCAGATCACTATGTGAGAGGGTAAGATTAAGCAGAAAACAAAATTAATGAAAATCTCAATATTGATTTAGCTTTGTGAGGCCAGTAAATGTACAGAATTACTAAATTAAGTGACAGTCTTCAAATCGGGCATTAGAAATGGAAACTTTTCTATGTTTAAAAATAGTCAGCAGTGTTTTTTCAATATATATATTTGATTTATTAAATGGAAGATAATCTCCCTCTAGGAAGATCCCATATAACATGTTTTCCACATCCCATGCTTTGATTTCCTTATTTACTAAAAAGAAAAAGAAAAATTCCCCAAATCCATAAATATGACCAAAAGGATTTGCTTTTTTTTTGCACTGCCTAAGTTCTCAGGTTTTTCTATAGAGAAAACTGAAAAAGGTATTTCATTTTTTTAGAGTATATTCAGAAATTCTAGTGTGTGCATTTTGAAGGTGAAAGTGAAAGTCACACAGTTGTGTCTGACTGTTTGCAAGCCCATTGACTGTAGCCTTCCTGGCTCCTCTGTCAATGAAATTCTCCAGGCAAGAGTACTGAAGTGGGTTGCCATTTCCCTCTGCAGTGCATTTTTTAAACTTCCGTTAATAGGCTAGCAATGGGAAAAGAAACAAGAGTTATCCAGGATTATTTTCATTGTTTGTATTTGTTACTGTCATTGCAAGATATTTACTATTGTTTGATTGAACATTTGGAGTTGCTGATTCTAGAATGAAGAAACCTTTGTATTTTTCTACTATAGCACAATTATTTGAGAAATTGAGACTTTTATAGCATATGAGTCACTCAGTCAAATAAGTAGTTAATGATACTCTAGTGTTAAAATTGACTGAATCATTTTGAGCTTAGTACAATGCTACCCAGAATCCTAGATGAATTTGGACTTTATTTTCTTTAGATTAGTAATTACCTAGAGCCTTGTTGTTCAGTTGCTAAGCTGTGTCTGACTTCTTATGACCCCCATGGATTACAGCATGCCAGGCTTCTGTCCTTCACTATCTCCCAGAGCCTGCTCAAACTCGTGTCCATTGAGTCGGTGATGTCATCCAACCATCTCAATCTCTGTTGCCCCCTTCTCCTCCTGTCCTTAGTCTTTCCCAGCAGCAGGGTCTCTTCCAATGAGTCAGCTCTTCGCATCAGGTAGCCGAAGTATTAGAGTTTCAGCATCCATCCTTCCAATGAGTATTCAGGGTTGATTTCCTTTAGGATTGCTTTGACCTCATTGCTGTCCAAGGGACTTTCAAGAGTCTTTTCCAGCACTGCAGTTCGAAAGCATCAGTTCTTTGGCACTCAGCCTCCTTTATGGTCCAACTCTCATATCCATACATTGTGCATAATACATACAATAAAATAAGTATTATATGCTCATGTCCATGCATGCATACTCAGTAACTTTAGTTATTCTGGGACCCTATGGAGACTGCCAGGCTCCTCTGTCCTTGGGATGCTCCAGGCGAGAATACTGGAGTGGGTTGCCGTGCTCTCCTCTAGGGGATCTTCCCAACCCAGGGATTGAACCCACATCTACTGCATTGCAGGCAGATTCTTTACCACTGAGCCACCAGGGAAGTCCATTATATGCTCATATAAGCACCCAAATTCACAATTCGAATGTGAGCAATACTGTTAAATAAAACTTTATATTTATCCTCATAATGGTAATTAAAATTTAGTACAAATTAAGGCATATATCTGCTTATTTAATTTATATGCAGAGTACATCATGAGAAACGCTGGACTGGAAGAAACACAAGCAGGAATCAAGATTGCCAGGAGAAATATCAATAACCTCAGATATGCAGATGACACCACCCTTATGGCAGAAAATGAAGAGGAACTAAAAAGCCTCTTGATGAAAGTGAAAGAGGAGAGTGAAAAAGTTGGCTTAAAGCTCAACATTCAGAAAATGAAGATCATGGCATCTGGTCCCATCACTTCATGGGAAATAGATGGGAAAACAGTGGAAACAGTGTCAGACTTTATTTTGGGGGGCTCCAAAATCACTGCAGATGGTGAGTGNCAGAAAGTGAAGAGGAACTAAAGAGCCTCTTGATGAAAGTGAAAGAGGAGAGTGAAAAAGTTGACTTAAAGCTCAACATTCAGAAAATGAAGATCATGGCATCTGGTCCCATCACTTCATGGGAAATAGATGGGGAAACAGTGGAAACAGTGTCAGACTTTATTTTGGGGGGCTCCAAAATCACTGCAGATGGTGACTGCAGCCATGAAATTAAAAGACTCTTACTCCTTGGAAGAGAAGTTATGACCAACCTAGATAGCATATTCAGAAAAAGAGACATTACTTTGCCGACTAAGGTCCGTCTAGTCAAGTCTGTGGTTTTTCCAGTAGTCATGTATGAATATGAGAGTTGGACTGTGAAGAAGGCTGAGCACCGAAGAATTGATGCTTTTGAACTGTGGTATTGGAGAAGAGTCTTGAGAGTCCCTTGGACTGCAAGGAGATCCAACCAGTCCATTCTGAAGGAGATCAGCCCTGGGTTTGTTTTGGAAGGAATGATACTAAAGCTGAAACTCCAGTACTTTGGCCACCTCATGGGAAGAGTTGACTCATTGGAAAAGACCCTGATGCTGGGAGGGATTGGGGGCAGGAGAAGGGGACGACAGAGGATGAGATGGCTGGATGGCATCACTGACTCGATGGATGTGAGTCTGGGTGAACTCCGGGTGTTGGTGATGGACAGGGAGGCCTGGCGGGCTGTGATTCATGGGGTCACAAAGAGTCGGACACAACTGAGTGACTGGACTGAACTGGACTGAACTGACAAGCGAAGGCAGGTAGACTGTGACCTTTCTGAGTTCTGTCCAGTTGTGAAAGGCTGGCTCCCTCTGCCCACCCTGTGCTCAAGATCACCCATTGTGCGTTCAGCAGGAGGGGTGAAGATGTGCATGCTCTCTTTCTCTCTTTGTTCTGCTGATTACTTCGTTCATCCAGCACCTATTTATTGAGTACCTGCTCACTCTGTGCAAGATGCTGTGCTAAGTGTTGGGGATGCATGTGTGATCTGTCGCTTCAGTCGTGTCCCACTTTTTGCGACCCCAAGGTCTGTAGCCCACCAGGCTCCTCGGTCCATGGGATTCTCTGGGCAAGAATACTGGAATGGGTTGCCATGCCTTCCTCCAGGGAATCTTCCCAAGCCAGGGATCGAACTCGTGTCTCTTACATCTCCTTCAGTGGCAGGCAGGTTCTTTACCAACAGCACCACCTGGAAGCCCCCCGAAACTGATGCAGTCTGTACCAGACTGATGCTCTCATGGGGGTTACAGTTCAGTGGGAAAGAGAAACAGCAAAGAAATGATCACTTGCAACACACTGTGACAACTGTTAAGAAGGCGGAGGCCGGGGGTCAGGGAGAATGAATAATATAGGATCTGGATCATTAGGGCAGGCTGAAGTGGGCTCCTGTGAGTGTGTGAGGCTTTGGGAGACCTGGCAAGGAAGCTGAAGGCTACCCACGGAGAGGGTGGTGGCAGGTGAGGAGCGTGGGTACTTATTCCCAGAGCAGTACATACCCAGGTCACTGTAGGTCTTTAACCAGAAGAGTCTTGGCTTCCATATTGCTTCTGAGAAGCTCATTGCAGCTACAGAGTGGAGAACATGTAGGGAAGCCAGCCTGGGGTGTGGGAGTAGTCACAGTAACGAGGGTGTTGGAATTGTCCAGGGGAGGTGATGGAGGCAGGGGTTAGGTTGGTGTCCTTGAGCTGCAGTCACAAATCACCACAAACTGAGCAGCTTAAAACAACAGAAATTTACTGTCTCCCAGTTCTGGAGGTCAGGAGTCCAGAATCAGGATGTCAGCAGGGCTGAGTCCTTCTGTAAGTTATGAGGAGACTGTACCAGGCCTCTCTCCTGCTTCTGGTGGTAGCCAGCAATCCTGACATTCCTTGACTTGCAGACACGTCACTCCCATCTCTGCCTCCATCATCAAATGCTTGTATGTCTCCATGTCCACATTTCTTCTTCCTATAAGGATGCCGACTGTATTGAATTAGGAGTCTCCATGATAAGAGCATGAGCTCATTTTAACTTGGTTATAGCTTGATTGGGCTTCCCCAGTGGCTCAGACAATAAAGAGTCTGCTTGTGATGCAGGAGACCTGGGTTTGATCCCTGGGCCTGGAAAATCCCCTGGAGAAGGAAGTGGCAACCTACTCCAGTATTCTTGCCTGGAGAATTCCATGGCAGAGGAGCCTGGTGGGCTACAGTCCATGGGGTCACAAAGAGTCGGACACGACTGAGCAACTAAACAACAACACAACAATACGTTTTCCATCCCATTATAAAAGCATGTGAATTAGACTTGAGAACTCTGAATCTTGTTTCAAATTCACTCTGAGATTTCACCACATAAAAGAACCACTGGTGCATTTCTTTGAGACTAAGATCACCTCCTAAAGATCTGTATCCTACAGGCCCATTTTTGTATCCTGGCTTTTCTTGAACCAAAGAACATCCAAGAAGTGCTTGAAACACAACCACTTTGTAAATACATTTTTAAAATTCCCAGCTCCTGGAACAGTGGTTCTCAAATCTCCATGCACATCAGAATTTCACTGGATGTCTCAACAATTGTGATATCAGGTCTTCACCCCATTTCTCTGGATTCCACTGTGTCAGGCCCCGCATCTGTTTGTAAAAGCAATCCTGGTGATTTCAGCAGGAACTAGATGCTGCACCCTGGGGCATCTCCTGCCGGATAAAACCCCATCCAGTCAAATAATACAGCCTCATCTGCTTTACACCAGGAGGGAGAGTTCAGCAAGATCAAACCCACAAGAACAAAATATTAAAAATGTAAGCAGTTAGCAACACCATTGAAAAATGAGCAACTTCAGCATTTTTGAACCTCTTTGCAAGAGTCTTGATTTCCTTTTATTTTTTAATGATTGTTTTTGGCTGCACTAGGTCTTCATTGCTGAGCTCGGGCTTCATCTAGTCGTGGCAAGCAGGGTCTACTCTGTATTTATGGTATGTGGGCTTCTCAGCGCAGTGGCGTCTCTTCTTGCGGAGCACAGACTCTAGGTGAGCGGGCTTCAGCAGTTGCAGCACACAGGCTCAGTAGTTGTGGTACGTGGACTTAGTTGCTCCAAGGCATGTGGAATCTTCCCAGACCAGGGATGGAACCCATGTCTCCTGCATTGGCAGGTGGATTCATATCCACTGGACCACCACAGAAGTATTTCTTAATGAAGTATCTTTTGTCCTAACTTTGTGTCTTTTTTCTTAAATGTATTTATTTGGCTGCAGGAGGTGGTGTTTGCATTATGTGGGATCTTTAGCTTTGGCATGTGAACTCTTAGTTGCCACATGTGAGATCTAGTTCCCTGACCAGGGATTGAAACCAGGCCCCCAGCACTGGGAGAATGGAGTCCTAACCACTGGACCATCTGGCGAGTCCCTTTTGTCCTAACTTTGATGCTCAAGAAATACAGACAAGGACCCTTTTCCCCCTCCATTGTATCAATATAAGAGGTAAATATAACAAAAATAACCCAGAATAGCATTGTTTTTGGACAGATGAAATTATCTGGACTCATAGCTTCCTGCTGGTATGATTTCAGTTTCAGTAATATTCTCACGTGATGGTCATATTTTGTAATGCTTTGGTTAAAAATAACTCAATTGCAAAAACCCCAGTGTGATCAAGAAAATTAAAATAGTTTCCTTTCACTTCACTAAAAAAAAGAGACACATTCCCCTCTGAAAGGTTGTGACTCAGCCTAACGGTTAAAGAAAAATGCATGTTTAGCACCGATCTTTCCTGTTTATTGCTTGCTCAGGAGACGTTAATTGAGGAAGACATCTGCATATGGTTTTCCCGTTATTTTCGTAGACTCTTTTCTTATCCTCCAGTTTTCTCAGGCAGCCATCCGGGTTTCAGTTCTCTGCTCTCTGGCGATGACATGAATTACTGTCCAGTGAGTGTCATTCTTTAACCTTGAGTTGAAGGGTTGTATGCTGGGGACCTAGAGTCGCCAGAGCAGTGTGCTGTGCGGACCCCAGAAGTCACAAGGCCGACATTACTCTGGGTCACACTGCGCCTTCCAGAACATGCCTGACTCTTTGAGGAATGTCCACAGGGGCAGAGCTGACGGCCTTGGCAGTCAGTCCCGTCTGCTTCGAAATAATATTCTTGTGCTCAGCCAGTTTGGTCACCCCTGTGGTGGTGGTTTAGTTGCTACATCGTGTCTGACTCTTTGTGACCCCACGGACAGTAGCCTGCCAGATTCCTCTATCCGTGGGATTCTCCAGGCAAGAATACTGGAGTGAGTAGCCATTTTCTTCTCTAGGGGGTTTTCCCAACCCAGGGATTGAACCTGCGTCTACTGCATTGACAGGTGGGTTCTTTGCCACTGAGTCATCAGGAAGCCATAGAGCCTGGAGTGGCAAGCATTTCCCTAGCCAAGGGGCTGACATGTGCAAAGGCCCTGTGGCACAGAAGCTGCTATAGGGTTTGGGGAGGTGAATAGGGCCATGCAGTGTTATGAGGGGAAACACCAGGCCACGGTAGCCCTGGTGGACAGTTATGCACTAGAATTCAAACCATGTGCAAGAAATCATCCCTGAAAGCACATTCACATAATCTGTTCTTCATTTTTATGCCTTTTTTGCTCCAGGGAAGGAAATGGTTTCATTTGGAATCCAAGAATGAAGGGAACTAATATAGAGAGATATGCTCTGTGAAGTAACTTCACAAATATTTCTCATTTAATCCTCATGACAAGATGTGGTTTTGGGAGTTTTGTTTTCTTTTTTTTTTTTTGCATATGGATATCCAGTTGTACTTTGGTCACCTGATGTGAAGAGCTGACTCACTGGAAAAGACCCTGATGCTTTGAAAGATTAAGGGCATGAGGAGAAGGGGATAACAGAGGATGAGATGGTTGGATGGCATCACCAACTCAATGGATATGAGTCTGAGCAAACTCCAAAAGATAGAGAAGGACAGGGAAGCCTGGCATGCTATATAGTCCATGGGGTCGCAGAATTAGACTTGACAGAGTGACTGAACAGCAGTCCATTTGTTCTAACACCTTTGTTGAAAAACTGTCCCTTTTCTACTGAATTTTCATATAGTTTTTTTTTTAATGTGGGCCATTTTTAGTCTTTATTTAACTTGTCACTATATTGTTTTTATTCTGTGTTGGTCTTCTCTGTCAGCTCTGTTTTGTAGTTCCTGTGATGATCTGGTGATTCCCACAGAAAGTTAGATGTTTGCTTGTCACACTCACCTCCTTTTTCTTTTTTTCCTGTGACTTCTGGGACAATTTCTCAGTGGGTCCTTCTAATTCATCAACTGAGCTTTCAGCAAGGTCACTTTGTACTGCCTCCACTTGAGTTTTCAATGCCGAAATCATGTTTTTCATCTAAAACTAATCTTTTCTGGTCTCAGGTTGTTCCCTTTTTTATTTATAGAAGATCTCCTCAAATATCACTGAGATTTGGTATTCTGAAATATTGTTTTCTTTCTCAGAATGTGTTTCTTGGAGTGGCATGGCATTCTTCTAACTTTTCAGATCAGCTTCCTTCCTTTCGGAGTAGAATTTTTTCATCTTTTAATGATTTTCGTCTATTAAGCTAACCTTGCCCACTCCGTCACCTTTTTAATCCTGGGTTCCTAACATTTATTAAGACTTGAAATGATTCAAGTCACTGTATATTTCTTTGAAACTTAATTTGCTTAGGTTGAAGGCCTGGCTGTCTGGGAAGGGCTGAGGTTTTGCAGGCAGCGGCAGCTATGTGCACTGGGCAGCCTCAAGCTGGCAAGAGTGTCGCCCATTGCTCTAAACAAATGCTGCCCCTGGGAAGCAGCCTCTCTTCTTTATGGGGCAGGTGGCTGCTGTAAGTCAAGGTAGTGTCAGAGCTCTGCCCTTGGCCTTTCTGGGTCCAGACCCTGGGTGACCTCTCCTCTGCTTTCTGGCCCCCTGTCCCTTTCCTGCTTGCAGAATTTGTTGTTGGTCAGTCACTAAGTCGTGTCTGACTCTTTGCAACCCCATGGACTGCAGCACGCCAGGCCTCCCTGTCCTTCACTGTCTCCCACAGTACGCTCAAACTCATGTCCATTGAATCAGCAATGGCATCCAACCATCTCATCCTGTCACCCCCTTCTCTTTCTGCCCTCAATCTTTCCAAGCATCAGGGTCTTTTCCATAGAGGCTTCTATTAGGGAACTCTTTCACATCCTTCTCAGGCAGCCCATTCCTTTGCAGTTGTTGGGCTACAAGACTGCTCATATCCATTCCCATCATATCCTTAGATGTACAGTTTCTTGCAGAAATCTCTCCATGTTTCTGATTCCTCCATGTTTCAAGGCCCCTTCCACTGTTTTTCTACATAGGTGCAATTTTTCCCTGCTACTTTTTTTTTTTTAATTTTTGTTGGTGTATAATTGCTTTGAAGTGTTATTTTGGTTTCTGCTGTATAGCAAAGTGAATTGGTTATATGTATACATATACATTGATGCATGCATGCTCAGTTGCCTCAGTTGTGTCCGACTCTTTTGAGACCCCATAGACGGTAGCCCACCAGGCTTCTTTGTTTTGGGGATTCTCCAGGCAAGAATACTGGAGTGGCTTGACATTTCCTCCTCCAGGGGATTTTCTGGACCCAGGAATCAAACCCAGCATCTGCTGTATTGCAGGCAGATTCTTTATTACTGAAGCCCATCCGTATACACATATGCCCTCTCTTTAGATTTCCTTCCTATTTAAGTCACCACAGAGCACTGAGTAGACTTCCCTGTGCTGTACAGTAAGTTCTCTCCAGTTATCTATTTTATACATCGTGGTGCATATATGTCAATCCCAATCTCCCAACTCCTCCCACCACCACCCCCTTCCCCCTTGGTGTCCATACATTTGTACCCTGGATCTGTGTCTCTATTTCTGCTTTGCAAATAAGATCATCTGTACCAATGTTCTAGATTCCACGTAAAAGTGACAGTTGTTTTTTCCGACTTACTTCAGTCTATATGACAGCCTCTGGGTCCGTCCATGCTCCTTTTGCACTTCTCTGATCATTTCAGGAGCAAGTTTCAGGGCAGCTGATGCATGACCTGCATTTGCCTTCTTGAACTGCGCGTCAGCCTGGGCTCTGTTCACACTCCAGGCAGCCCTTCTCCAGCCGAGGACAGAGAGTAGAGTTAATCATTCCCCCTTGGGCTTGCATTTCTGGCATTTTTGTAGCATGATACCCTGAGAGGAATGTATTTCTTTAAATCACACTCCAGTATATTCCAAACAGGATGAGGAATTTGTACTTGGTCTGCAGATTAAATAGCAGAAGAGGTTCTGGCCGCAGGGGGGCTGAGGGGTGACGATTTTATAATGAATAGCAGAGCCTGGGCTGAGCAGGAGGCACTCATGTGATTCATGTTTGGAATGCAAGCACTGGAGAAAGTGGTCAGGCTCTTGGTCTTTTCAGGGACTTCTGAGAACTGTTGTTCAGGTGACTGAGGTTGATGTGGCTAGTCACCGGTGGTGGAGCTCTGTGCTTTGGATCTACCCCAGATGTTCTGGTCTTGGGCTTGTTGTTGTTGTTGTTCAGTAGCTAAGTTGTGTCCAACTCTTTGAGACCCCACGGACTGCAGCATACTAGGCTTCCCTGTCCTTCACTATCTCCTGGAGCTTGCTCAAACTCTTATCCATTGTGTCAGTGATGCCATCCAACCATCTTATCTGCTGTTGCTTCCTTTTCTTCCTGCCTTCGTTTTTTTCCCAGCATCAGAGTCTTTTCCAGTGAGTCAGCTCTTCACATCAGGTAGCCAAAATACTGGAGCTTCAGCTTCAGCATCAGTCCTTCCAGTGAATACTCAGGGTTGATTTCCTTTAGGATTGACTGGTTCGATCTCCTTGTTGTCCAAAGGATTCTCGAGTCTTCTCCAGCACCACAGTTCAAAGGCATCAATGCCTCAGCACTCACCCTTCTTTATGGCCCAGCTCTCACATCTGTACATGACTACGGGAAAAACCATGGCTTTGACTATGTGGGCTTTTGTTGGAAAAATGATGTCTCTGCTTTTTAATATGCTGTCTAGGTTTTTCATAGCTTTTCTTCCAAGGAGTCTTAATTTCATGGCTGCAGTCACCATCTGCAGTGATTTTGGAGCCCAAGAAAATAAAGTCTGTTACTGTTTCCATTGTTTCCCCATCTATTTGCCATGAAGTGATGGGACCAGATGCCATGATCTTAGTTTTTTGAATGTTGAATTTTAAGCCAGCTTTTTTACTTTCCTCATTGCTCACAGTGATTATCCCTTTGATGCCCTCCTTTTGCAAACATGTCACCTACTCCCGCCTAGTTAGTGGCTCATTAGCACCTTCCCCAGATGGTGGGGTGGGGGGAAACTGAAAGACTGACCTGAAAACCAGACTGCCTGGCAGGGAGGCTCCTTCTTGGTGTCTGCTCGGAGCCTCTTAGTTACTGTGCTCTGTCTTTTTTGCCAGGTCTAGTCAAGGGTTCCCATGAGCCCTTTTTTTAATCTCCCTGTTTCACAGCTATAACCCAAACCCAGTCACTAGTTCCCTCAGTTCAGAAAAGCTAGAGGGCTCAGAGGATCGATGTTACCCCTGAAAACTATCTCTGCTCCTGAAAGCAGTCCACTCTGGGCCTGCCCAGGAGATGGTTCTGCTCAGTGGACATGGTTCCTGTTGCCAGTTACTTCTTCTCAATGTTGATTTAGGGGAAAAAAAAAAAAAAACCCACAACTTAAAGGTGAGAGTTACGTTTTATCCAAGGACCTTACTGAGGACTATGGCCTGGAAATCAGGCACTCAGATTGCTCTGAGGAACTCCTCCAAAGACGTAAGGGGAGAGGGAAGATATACAGGTGCTCCTATGCTCAGCCGGTGACTTGGGTCTGACTCTTTGCAACCCCATGGGCTGTAGCCCGCCAGGCTCCTCTGTCTGTGGGATTCTCCAAGCAAGAGTACTGGAGTGGGTAGCCATTTCCTTCTCCAGGGGATCTTCTCAACCCAGGGATAGAACTTGCATCTCCTGTGTTGGTAGATGGATTCTTTACCACTGAGACACCAGGGAAGCCCCAGATATATAGGAGTTTTTGCTAAAAACAAAGCCAAATGCAGCCAGATAGTTAAACATGCAAACATTATCGTTAATCACAAAAACCAGACATCTCACAGATGCTAGTCCTTTCTTTGTATGGGAAGATGCTAGAGTCTTGGCTTAATGACATCATTACCTCTGATCACATCTCCACTATCTGGGGCCAGTATCCTGTTTTTCTCCATCCTGAATCCCCTTAGGGCACACCATCAGGCAGCTGCAGAGGCTGATGGCTTGATGGCAGACAACATTTGTTGTTTACCTCTTAGACAGGTGACAATTTTCTGTCTACACCAGCCAGCTTTTCCATTGCAGACTGCATGCTGTCTGTGGAGAGCTGGGGCCATGAATCCCCAAGTCTGGCATCTCTCTTTCCCTGAGTGGCAGAGGTGGGCAACATTAGAGAGTCATGCTCGCCTTACAAGTTTTTTGCTTCTGAAATCGAAATGATTGTTATTCTTGCACTTAAAGTACAAATCATATGAGTTTTCCCCAGGCAGTTCTGGGACAGTTAGAAGGTTTGCTTTTTCAGTATGATGTGGCCTTAGCAAAGCACGTTCAGTATTTGCTGCCAGCAACATCAGAGGATGGGTGGGTCTGTACAAAGCACATTTCCTAAAATCTGGCAACTCTGGCTCCTCTGCCTCTGTGTGAGAGATGGCGGAACAGCCCCGAAGGCTGGGCTTCTCTGTTCGCCCCTGTTCATGCCTTCCTGGCCCCTGTGGCTGGGCCTCAGCCTCTCACATTGAGGTCCATCCGGACAGGACTGCAGCCCTTTTGCAGCCCCTCGTCCACTATCCCTGGGCTTGGGGCATCCCGCCTCTCCAGCTCCACCTCTCTGGACCTCCAGGGCTCCTCTTCACACCGCCTCTTCCAGGAAGCTTCCCTTGATAGCCCTGGGTGCTCTCTAACATGAAGCACTCTCTGCTCTGTGCTGCCCTTGCATTGTCCATCTGTGCCTCGTCTGGACTGCTCCTCCTTAGTTGAGTTGGTTGAGTAGCTGGGTGAGAATGGTGTCTTGTCTCCCCCTAACTGTGAGCCTGCTGAAACCTGCACTTGGAAGTTTCCATCAAGTGGAGCCGATTCGTAGATTCCCGCTCCCTGTGAGCTTCTAGGTGTTCATGAGCTTCCATGCACCTTCTGTTGCCAATATTATTTTGACAAAAAACTACTGTGTGGTTTATTTCCATTTTTGGGTAATTGGGCTGCCTTTTGTAGTCCATTCCTGTCCCAGACTCATCAGATGGCTACCGCCCTCTTCTCCTCTCCTTCTGTGAGTTGTGAACACCGGATGTGATATGGGAGAGCCTGCCCAGCACATGGTCTCGATGGGCAGCATGTAACTCTAGCTGGGTAGAATGGCCTCCCTTGGTTGCTGCCATTAAACCACATGTCCTATCTCATAAAACACCTTCCAGAGTCAAGTGCAAGTGTTCCCAGCAAGTAAATAGCTCTGAATGGGCTAGTGTGACACTCATAGCCTGCCATTTACTGGAGAAGTGGGTTTGAAGGAGATACAGCTTTGATCCCTGGGTCAGGAAGCTTCCCTGTAGGAGGAAATGGCAACCTATTCCAGTATTCTTGCCTGGGAAATCTGGACTTCCCTGGTGGTTCAACAGGTAAAGAATCCACCTGCAGTGCAGGAGATGCAAGAGACAGGGTTCTTTCCCTGGGTTGGGAAAATCCCCTGGAGAAGGAAATGGCAACCTACTCCAGTATTCTTAGCTGGAGAATGCTACAGACAGAGGAGCCCGGTGGGCTACAGTCCATGGGATCGCAAAGAGTCAGATATGACTGAGCACCCCCACACACAATGCTTTGTTCTCAAAGCATTCCCTGAGCTGTAGGGGATTCCTAGAGGAATAAGACAGTGTCCCTTGTGACTTCCTTGGTGATCCAGTGGTTAAGACTTCTCCTTCCAAAGCAGGGGGTGCGGGTTTGATCCCTGTTCTGGGAGCTGGGTCGGACATGACTGAACACACATACACATGGAAGCTAAGATTCCCCACATGCCTTGCAGTCAAAAAACCAAAACATGAAACAGAAGCTATATTGGAGCAAATTCAATAAAGACTTTAAAAATGATCCACATTAAAAAAAAGTCCCTGTCCTGAGAAGCTGAAAGGCTGTCATCACTAGTGAATGATTGCATGTGGATTTGAAAGAGCAGAGCAGTGTTACAGACGAGATAATTATGAATGTGCTCTTGATGAGAAAAAAAAAAATGTGGAAAAGAAAAGTCTTTCCAGAGCAAGAATTTTGGAGACGAGGGGAAAGAGAAGCACTTTCTGATACATTTCATCTTGTCGCTTCAGCTTCATGTTCATCTCCAGGCATCTGCAACATCAGACCCCTGAGTGTGACTCAGGCCGTGCTTCTGGGTGGCGTTAACCTGGCGCGGCGCAAAGCAGAGCAGCAGGAACCCAGTCAGCTACTCCTCCCGGGCCCCCAGAGGCTTCTCTAAAGAGAACTTTCTCACTCTCCTTTCCGAAACCTGAATGAGCTTTTGCTCTTTGTGAACCTGTCCCACTGAACCATGGACTGCATGGCTAGCCCACACTATTCTCTGAGAGGCTCTTGGAGAACTGCCCTCTGTCCCTAAAGACAAATGGAAACCTAGTTTTTTAAGGAATCTCCACACTGTTCTCCATAGTGGCTGTTTACATTCTCACCAACAGGAGGAGGGTTCCCTTTTCTCCACATCCTCTCCAGCATTTATTGTTTGTAGGCTTTTTGAGGATGTCTATTCTAGCTGGAGTGAGGTGATACCTCATTGTAGTTTTGATTTGCATTCTCTAATAATGGGCAAGTTGAGCATCTTTTCATGTGTTTATTGGCCATCTCTATCATATGACCCAGCAATCCCACTGTTGGGCATATACCCTGAGATCACAATTCTAAAAGACACATGTACCCCAGTGTTCACTGCAGCACTATTTATAATAGCCAGGACTATTGGAAGCAACTAGATGTCCATCGGCAGATGAATGGATAAAGAAGTTGTAGTGCATATATACAGTGGATTATTACTCAGCCATAAAAAGAAACAAATTTGAGTCAGTTGTAGTGAGGTAGATGAACCTAGAGCCTTATAAGAGGCAAAGTAGTCAGAAAGAAAAAAACAAGTATATTAAGGCATGTATATGGAATCTAGAAAAATGGTACTGATAAACCTAGTAGAGAAGAGACTTGTGGATACAGTTGGGAAGGTGAGGGTAGGACAAACTGAGAGAGTAGCATTGACATATATACACTATCATGTGTAAAACAAATAGCTAGTGGGAAGTTTCTAAATAAAAGAGGGAGCCCAGCCCAGTGCTCTGCGATGACCTAGAGGGATGTGGTGAGGGGAGGAGAGGGAGGCTCAGGAGAGAAGGAATATATGGAGATATATATATATATATATAATGACTGATTCATGTTGCTGTCAGGCAGAAACCAACATAAAATAGTAAAGCAATGTTCCACCAATTAAAAAAAAAAAAGGGAAACCTGTCCAGGAGCAAAGGAGCCGGAGCGAGGGACCAGAGGGCTAGGTAGCCTCAAATGTAGCCAAGTTTCTCCATGTTCCTAGGTCGGGTAGGATCCATCTCTCACCCTGATTTCTTCTGAGGTCACCTGTAAAGAGAGACCATATGTATAGAGTCTGTCATCCAAACATGGACACTTTGAGAGTGAAAAGAGACCCCACTAATAACCATGCTGGGTCATTAGGCAAAAGCTGGTATGTGCAGGTGTGGTCATTCTAACCACACCTGCCCTGAGGGGTGCTACCCCTTCCAGAACTCCATCCAAATACAGATGTAAATCCCTTCCAGTGGTGTCCTTGGGATGACTGAGATGGGCTAGCATGATCTACAGGTCTCTAAAATCAGAAGGAAAAACTGAAAAGCAGTAAACACATGATAAGAATTACAAGGGGGAAAAAAACTGGCATTTTCCCAGTCTACATTTCTGATCCTGAAACAGCTACTGGCTGGCTACAATCCCCTGCAGATGGCTGACCTCCTGTTCCCTCACTGCCCATCTGCTTCTGCTTGGTGGGCGCTATCTTGTTTTCTGCCGAGGGAAGTATGCTGTGAAGAGCACAGACTTTAGATCAGATCCTGACTCCCTACTCCCTTGCGATGAGGCCCATCTTGGCTGGGTTTTTCAGTATCTTTGGGCTTCAGTTTCCCCATGGGAATGATGCAGTCCACCCAAGGGCTAGCAAGAAGGGGATGTTGTTGTGGGTCCCTGCCTAGGGTGCCAGGAATAAAGGGCTGCATTGTTTATAGAGAATTACAAAACACATGTAGAGAATGGACTTGTGGACTCAAGGCAGGAAGGAGGGGCAGGATGAATTGAGAGAGTAGCATTGACATATATACACTGCCAGGTATAAAGTAGCTAGCTAGTGGGAAGCTGTGCTGTAACACAGGAGCTCAGCTCAGTGCTCTGTGATGACCTGGAGGAATGGGATGGCATGGCTCAAGAGGAAGGGGATATATGTATGCATATAGCTGATTCATGTAGCTTTATAGCAGGAACTATAGCAACACTGTAAAGAAATTTTATTCCAGGGGGCGTGGGGCGCGGAATAAAGCCTAGTAAAAGTTAATGGCTGATTGTGATCACCCTGTACCAGCAGTTCTTGACAATAACAGTGATAAAATATTTCTCCCCTCCAAGGCTGATGGTTCCCAACACCCTTCTCCCCAGTCTAACTTGGTACACCACTATGACCTAATTCTTCAGGTTGTGATATAGATCAAAAAAATAATGCACAGAAAATGCTTAATAATATTTTATGGTAATAACCGGCCCTTAGTAAAGTCCTCCAAAAGTTAATCCTTTGTCCTTCCTTTTCTGTTCAAAGTCAGATTGTTGTATTGATCTGGAGTATTTGGTTGCATGCTTTAGTTGTGTCTGACTTTTTGTGACTCTATGGACTGTAGCCCTCCAGGCTACTCTGTCCATGGGATTCTCCAGGCAAGTGACAGAAATTAAAATCGAATTAGTTTAAGCATTAAAAGAGGGAACTTTCTGGCACCAGTGATTTGAACACTGAGAGGATACTCTTTCACTGGTTTATGTTTTCATTGCTTTCTTAGAATTGGCTTCATTGTCTTAGATCCAATTCTTCATGAAGTTGGACTCATTACTGCTGAAAAATCATATTCAGATTCCTAAAGAAAAAGAGAGGAGTGGTAGAAGTGGTCATATTTTGCCTTTGGAGGATTCTGATTGACGTGGCTGGATCATGTCCTAGTCTTCTGGCCAATCACTAAGGAAGGAGAAGTGAAGTATGGTGATTGGTCCAGCTTGTGTCGGGTTGCCCAGCCCTTATCCAATCACTATGGACATAGGGTGGATGAGGTACTATGATTGGTTCAACTTGTGTTAGGTACCCAACACTCAACCTAATCACTGTAGCCTGGGAGATGGGATCCTATAAGATGACCGCTTCTTGTTTGACTTTCATAATAATGGAATATAATACTTGTTATTTGCTTAATCGTGTCCAACTCTTTGCAATCTCATAGAGAGTAGCCCGCCAGGCTCCTCTGTCCATGGAATTCTCCAGGCAAGAATACTGGAGTGGGTCGCCATTCCCTTCTCCAAGAGATCTTTCCAACGCATGGATTGAACCCAGGTCTCTCGCATTGCAGGCAGATTCTTAACCACCTGAGCTACCAGGGAAGCCAATAATGGAATAGCACAAGGTAACCAACAAGGACCTACTGTATAGCATAGGGAACTCGACCCAATATTCTGTGGGAAAACCTATATGAGGCAAGAATGTTAAAAAGAATGAATATATGTATATGTGTATGTATAACTGATGGACTTCCCAGGTGGTGCTAGTGGTAAAGAACACACCTGCCAGTACAGGAGATGTAAGAGACTTGGGTTTGATCCCTGAGACAGGAAGATCCCCTGGAGAAGGAAACAGGAACCCACTCCAGTATTCTTGCCTGGAAAATCCCATGGACAGAGGAGCCTGGCGGGCTGTATATAGTTCATGGGGTCACAAACAATTGGATACAACTGAGGAGACTGCGCAAGTATAACTGAATCACTTTGTTGTACACCTGAAACTAACACAACGTTGTAAATCAACTACAATAAAATAAAACTTTTTTTTTAAGAGAATAGTGCAAAAGCATTGTGGTGGAGGAAGTTCTGGGTGGGCAGAGAAACAGGTGTCCCTGGTAACTCTACTGCCCAGAGACCCCCCCTCTTCTAGTTTGAGAGGAAAATAGTTTGGCTTCAACTTGAGTACTGAAGAAGAATCTTGAGAGTTCCTTGGAAAACGAGATCAAACCAGTCAATCCTAAAGGAAATCAACCTTGACTATTCATTGGAAGGACCTGAAGCTGAAGTACCAATACTTTGGCCACCTATTGTGAAGAGCTGACTCATTGGAAAAGATCCTGATGCTGGGAAAGATCGAGGGCAGGTGGAGAAAGGGGTGGCAGAGGATGAGATGGTTGGATGGCATCACCGATTCAATGGACATAAGTTTGAGCAAGCTCCAGGAGATGGTGAAGGATAGCGAAGCCTGGTGTGCTGCAGTCCAAGAGGCCGCAAAGAGTCGGACGTGATACAACTGAATGACTGAGCAACAATAGCAACGACTTGAGAATTGGTGTATTTGTACCCTTTAGCTGTGTCAACACCTGGCAGAGATAGTGAACTATGAAGATGTATCCACCTCAGTGGCAGAAGGGCGGCTCTCTCCCGGGCTCCAGAGATGCAGTTCATGGTCTGGAGCAGGCCTCGGTGCACACTGCTTGGATTCCTGTGTAGTGTAGGTGGGGTGGGGGGTGGTGTTTGTTCCTATGTGCACAGCTGCTCTCATGACTGGGCTCAGCCTCTTGAGAATGAGGACACATTGTCACTGGAACAGCAACCGAAGTCTCTTCCAGCCCCTGGGCTCCCCTTTCAGGGGCCACACATTCTTGGAACAACATCAAATGTTGTCCATCATGGAGCCATCGCTGTGCTTTGGTGGCTAATCACTTTCTCTTGTTTTCCTCCCTTTTAAACCAAGATAAGATGTTTCCAGTTTTCTTAAGGATTCTTTTGATGAAATAATTCTAATTTATATTTGTATTTCTGTGGTAGCCTGGGGAGCTGTTTTATGAGCACAAAGCCTTCTTTTGTGATCTTATCCAAGACAAACTTAGGATCCTTCTTTGTTTCAAAAAGTTACTACCGACCAAAATAGTGCTTAAAAAATCAGCTTACTGAAAACAATTATAGAAGGGCCCTCTGCCCATTGAAGAGGCTACTCTGTTGTTGGAATGGTTATAATCATTGCTCTTCTAATGTAGAAGTCAGCAAATGTTTTTTTGTAAAGGGTCAGATAGGAAATATTTTTGGCATTGTGAGCCATGTATTTATTCTCTTTCACAATTAATTACTCAATTTTGCCTTCATAGCCTGGAAGCAACCATAGGCAGTAAATAAGTGAATGGCCGGGGCTGTGTTCCAATAAATATTTAAAAACCAGAGACTGAGCCAGCTGTGGGTCATAGGTCAGAGTTTGCCAACTCTTGTTCTAAAGCATCTTTTCTTTTTTAACTATCTTTGAAAAATTGTAGTTAAAATCTGAGGTGCGTCATAATTCTTTCCATTCCATGGAATGGAAACACTGAATATTGGTCAATGTGTTGATCACAGGGTTCACTAGGAGCTGGTATTAAGAGCCTTAATTTTTTTTTTTTCATTTGATGCAGTAATTCCATTTTCAGGAACCTGTCCTAAGATGATAGGGCTATTTTTTCCTATATAGTTATTTACCACTGCATATTTGCTGTGGAAAACCTAGGAATGACTTAATGTCCAATAATAAATTCTCTACTCAAAATAATACCACAGAGCCTTTCAAATAACATTGATGATTAAATCCTTATGAGTTTATATTGTAATATAAAGTGGAAAAATATACACCATGAAACCTCATTTAGTTAAAAGCAATGAGCAGACACGCATAGAAAAAAGATTGACAGAAAATATGCCTAAGTGTTGATATTGGATTGGTCAAAAACGTGCTTTGGGTTTTCCTGTACTATGTGATGGAAAAATCTGAATGAACTTTTTGGTAACTCAATCGTTTAGAGAGGAAGATTATCTGGGCTTTTACTATATGTATGGTTGCTTGATTTTTTTTTTTTAAAGATCACTTTAGTTTTAGAGGCTTTCCTGGTGGCTCAGACAGTAAAGAATATGCCTGCAGTGCAGGAGACTCAGGTTCAATCCCTGGGTTAGGAAGATACCCTGGAGAAGGGAAAGGCAACCCACTCTGGTATTCTTGCCTGAAGAATTCCATGGACAGAGGAGCCTGGTGGGCTACAGTTCATGGGGTCGCAAAGAGTGACTAACACTTTAGTTTTATAACTTAAAAAATTTAATTTTAGGGAAAGACGTAAGGAGTTCTTCAACCTTTTAGCCTGAGACAGTGTTGTGTGCATTATTCTAGAACCTTCCTTAGAGAAGCCAAGAGGCAGGGGGCCTGGGCCAACTCTAAGAGAGCTTCTTAGACCTTTGCTCTGTATTTCAACACAGTTATCTTAAAGCTCACAGAGTGGTTGCCTGGAGCCTGCCAGTCACTTATGTTCTAATTCTCAAAGGAGGTTATTGAGGTCCTCTGTTTAAGTCTTTGAATCCCCACAGAACCATCAAAGCAGGCAGATCTGATCCTTTTCCCAGTGAAGGAGACCAAACACAGAGGAAGGAGGTGACTTGCTCCTCTCCCACACTTACACACAGGAGCTGTGACTCCTATTGTTGCTGTCCTGTTCACTTTGAAGTAGCAAACCTAGACAGTGTGTTAAAAAGCAAAGACATCACTTTGCTGACAAAGGTTCATATAATCAAGTCATCTTTCCAGTAGTCATGCATGGTTGTGATAACTGGGCCGTAAAGAAGGCTGAGTGCTGAAGAGTTGATGCTTTTGAACTGTGGGGCTGGAGAAGACTCTTGAGAGTCCCTTGGACAGCAAGGAGATCAAACCAGTCAATCTTAAGTGAAATCAACCCTGAATACTCATTGGATGGACTGATGCTAAAGCTCCAGTATTTTGGGCACCTGATGTGAAGAGCTGACTCATAGGAAAAGATCCTGATGCTGGGAAAGATTGAAGGCAAAAAGAGAAGAGGGCAGCAGAAGACAAGATGGTTGGATGGTATCACCGATTCAATTGACGTGAGTTTGAGCAAGCTCCAGGAGATGGTGAGGGACAGGGAAGCCTGGCGTGCCGCAGTCCATGGAGTCGCAAAGAATTGGACGTGCCTGAGTGACTGAGAAACAGCTTCATATTTGGGCTGTGTCATCAAATCTCTCCCAAATTTGGGCTATGTCGTCAACGGTTCTCCTTCATGCATTGAATTCACGCAGAATACCTGCTTCCATAGCTGCCTGTTATGTGGAATATTTCTGGGCTTCTTTGGCAAAGGGGCCATTGTGTAATGTGAGCCCTCTACCCTGGTGACCAGCTTAGAGAAAAGCTTGTGGCTTTTGTCCTAAAAGAAGGAAGCTGATTGGGTGGGAGGCTTTGGGCACTGGACCGACTGTGTTCAAAGAACGATGAAGCCAGAGAGCCAGAGTGAAGGGACTAGTGGATGTGGAAGTTGTGGTCCAGAAGGGGATATCTGAATGTAAAGCCTCAGAGGGAGCAGTTGTGGATGCCTGTGAGTTCCACAAAATGATGGTGGGTGTACTGTCTGCCATGGAGTTGGGGGAGCATGCTCAGAGTTGAGGGGGGCAAGGACAGAGGCAGGGAGGTTGGGTGGATCCTTCACATGAATGCTGAGCCCATCCATGGTGGTAGCAGGTCTTGGGGGCAAACAGAAAGAGTATGGGTGATATGCTGATGTCTAAAATGAAAGAAGAGAGTGACCCTGAGGTTGGAAGACTACAGAGACCACGAGGGCTTGTGGGTGGATGAGGCTGACCTGGTGCGTCTGGGAGGAGCCAGGGTTATGTGAGAGGAGTGCTGACTTGGAAGGACTCTGGATGCCGAGGAAGATGGCAGACCTGCCTCTGAGCCTGTAACACACAGGAAATGGGAGAACAGGTTTCTTCTGAGTAGTGATGCCACCAAGGAAGGAGAAGGTCAGGCTTTCTGAAAGGAGTTGAGGATGTAACAGTTGATTATTTCAGAGTGGACATTCCAGAGGGCACCCTGGAGGAGATGAGGGAGGAGAGGAGCAGGGGACTGGGGTGGTGGGAATGAGGACAGAGAGGAGAAGTGACTGGAGTGGCCGGGAGTTTAAGCACTGGCTGCAAGAAAGCAGATGGGATTCATGGGGGGATCAGCCAGTGATGGCATTGACAAGGAGGGAGTCCTCCTGACCCAGTGGATGAGGTTGGGGGCGGGAAGAGATTCTGGAAGGGGTCAGCATTGGCCTGGTTGATGGTGCTTCTTAGGGACCCACTGAGGACCTGCCCTAGAAATCCAGACCCCTGGTTCAAGGCAGAACCGAGGTTCCTGTGGGTCAAGAAAAAAGTAAAAGCAGTGTGTGTGTGCGCGTGTGTGCGCATGTGCACGCATGCGTGCACGTGTGTGTGCTCAGTCACATCTGACTCTTTGTGATCTAATGGACAATAGCCCACCAGGCTTCTCTGTCCATGGGATTCTCCAGGCAAAAATACTGGAGTGGGTTGCAATTTCCTACTCCAGGGGATCTTTCCAACCCAGGGATCAAACCTGTGTCTCTTGTGTCTCCTGCCTTGGCAGCTGGGTTCTTTACCACTTGTGCCACCTGGGAAGAGCAGTATAAATAGTAGCTATGTCTCCATATTCTGGGGAACCCTATCATAAGTAAACCCAATTCCCAGGTGTCCATAGGATGTAGGGAGTGATTCTCAGTCTATCATGCTGGGACTCACTGCCCAAGGCCAGAGGATGGTCTCATACCTCCATACATCTTCCCTGCTATTAAATCTGTCAAAAATCCAGTTTTCATAAGCCCTTCAGGAACACACCTACTGCAGAAAGTAGGCATGCTTTCCATTCCTAAGGAGCCTGGAAAGGGGGTTCATTGTGCCAGAGGAAATTGTAGAAGTGCACAGAGAAATAAACTCCGAAGGAGTCATCCCTCAGGGTCACGACAGCAGACCGTGGAAGTGTGTATTCTCATTTCCTCATGTTCCAGGGCTCATATGCTTCGCAGCTGTGATTTATTTTCAGAGCACACTTTGGAATTTGACAGACTCTCAAGCTGGCCTTCTTCTCAGCTGAAGCCATTCGCCATTTGGTAGATGACAAGGCCAGTGACAATCTCCACTAAAACAGGCGTGAAAAGAAGACATCTGATAGACAGGTGTCAAACCTGGGATGCAGACAGCGCTGAATCGCTGACAGACACCGAGGGTCTCCACTGCATGGGAAGTGCCAGAGTTTCTCCCGCCCCCGACCAGCAGACTGAGAGCTGGGCCCCTGATGGGCTTGAATTNCTCCACTAAAACAGGCGTGAAAAGAAGACATCTGATAGACAGGTGTCAAACCTGGGATGCAGACAGCACTGAATCGCTGACAGACACCGAGGGTCTCCACTGCATGGGAAGTGCCAGAGTTTCTCCCGCCCCCGACCAGCAGACTGAGAGCTGGGCCCCTGATGGGCTTGAATTCTGGGGTACATGTCCTGCTTAAAGATGTGTGGGTTTGTAGTGGGCATGATGTAATTGCTGGTGTTTAGAGAGCTGAGCGCCCCACACCCTACAGAGCCCTGGTCCACATGGAGTTTGAAGGCTGCAGAGTCCCAGCTGCTGCAGCAGAAGGTAATGGGGAAAGAGACCTGATCCCACCATTCAAAGCCCCTGCTGCCTCTTCTCTGCTTGGGGCAGTGTGAGCCATTTTGGCTAGGGGGTGCCTTCTTCAAGGACGTTTTGATTTCAAGTGATAGAAACCCATTCAGGGACTTCCCTGGTGGTCCAATGGCTGGGACTTTGACTTCCACTGAGGTAGAGGGTAATGTGGGGTGGTATGGGTTTGATCCCTGGTTGGGGAGCTGGGATTCCACATGTCTCATGGCCAAAGGACCAAAAAGCTTGGAGCAGAAGGGTTATCATGGTAGATTCAGTGAAAGAAAAAAGTATTAGTTGCTTGGTCGTGTGCGACTCTTTGTGACCCCATGGACTATAGCCTACCAGGCTCCTCTGTCCATGGGATTCTCTAGGCAAGAATACTGGAGTGGACAGCCATTTCCTCCTCTAGGGGTTCTTCCCGATCCAGGGGTTGGACCCTTGTCTCCTGCAGTTTCTGCATTGGCAGGTGGATTCTTTACCACTGAACTGTCTGGGAATCCCCCATACTAGCGTGTTACTTAATGCCAATTGTGTTAAACAGTCCTTTCGTGGATCGGTAAAAATGACTCAGTCCAACTAGCATATGTAGTCCTGCCTCAGAGCCCATGCAGGACCTGATACAGAAAGCAAAATCCACAGAGGCTCAAATCTCTCCTATGGAATTGGGGTACTATCTCTTACATAAAGTCGTATAGCGTTTGTACATATCCTTGGCTGCACCTCACATCACATAGGGTCTTAGCCCCCCAATCGGAGATCAAACCTTTGCGCCCTACAGTGGAAGCTTAGTTTTACCCACTGGACTGCCAGAGAAGTCCCCCTCCTGTACACTTTAATTCATTGCCTGATTACTCGTAACGGCTATATGTAATAACAGTGTAAATGTACGTGTGCGTGTGCTGGGTCACTTCAGTCACGTCCGACTCCTTGGGAGGAAGGAAGACAGAAAGGGAGTGAGGAAAGAAGGGAAGAAGGAGGAAACAGATGTGAAGCTCTGCATGAAGAATCTAGAAAAGATTTCCCAGAGGCTGTGCCCTATGCTGTGGTCCTGAAGGATGAGTTCACCAGGATGACAGCTTGTGTGGAACAGGGGGAGAATTGCTGGCAAGAAGGACCACATCTGCAAATGTGAGAGGGCACAGGACACTTACAGAAACACTTGCCTGCGAAGGGCTCTGATGAGGCCATGGTCCAGAGAGCTGCTCCCTGTACCGTGTGGAAGTCTGTAGCCACATCTGGTTACTTAGCACCCAAAATGGGGCTAGTTGGAATTGAAATGTGCCGCTCTTGTAAAATACACACCAGTTTCAAAGTTATAGTATGAGAAAAAGCGACATAGCCCATTAATAATTTTTGCATGAATTACATGTTGAAAGGATAATATTTGGGGTATATTTTTAGAAGTAATTTTACCTGTTGCTTTTAACTTTTTAAAAACCACTTCTGCTAGAACATTTAAAATTACATAGGTGGCTCTTAGTATATTTCTCTTGGACAGGATACTCGGAAGTGTAGGGGAAATGAGTTTGAGTGGCAGACAGGGACCAAAGACTCTCTAAGGAGCTCCTGTAAGCAATGCAGTTTTCAAATTTTTTATTTTATATTGGAGTACAGTTGTTTACAGTGTTGTATTAGTTTCAGATGTACAGCAATGTGATTTAGTTACACATGTATCTGGGCTTCTCTGGTGGTGCAAAAGTAAAGAATCACCTGTCAATGTGGAGACATACCAGATACAGGTTCTATTCCTGGGTCGGGAAGACCCTGTAGAGTAGGAAATGGCAACCCACTCCAGTATTCTTGCCTGGAAAATTCCATGGACAGAAGAGCCTGGCGGGCTACAGTCCATGGAGTTGCAGAGTTGGTTATGAGTGAGCAGCTGAACAACAAATACATGTACCTANTACCAGATACAGGTTCTATTCCTGGGTCGGGAAGACCCTGTAGAGTAGGAAATGGCAACCCACTCCAGTATTCTTGCCTGGAAAATTCCATGGACAGAAGAGCCTGGCGGGCTACAGTCCATGGAGTTGCAGAGTTGGTTATGAGTGAGCAGCTGAACAACAAATACATGTACCTATTCTTTTTCAGATTCTTTTCTCTATAGGTTATTACAGAGTATTGAGTAGAGCTCCCTGTGCTTTACAGTAGGGATACATGAAGAGGTCGGGATATACACACTACTATATGGAGCTTCTCTGATGGCTCAGATGGTAAAGAATCGCCTGCAATGCAAGAGACTCGGGTTCGATCCCTGGATTGGGAAGCTCCCCTGGAGAAGGGAGTGACAGCTCACCCCAGTATTCTTGCCTGGAGAATCCCTGGACAGAGGAGCCTGGTGGGATACAGTCCATGGGGTCGCAAAGAGTTGGACATGACAGAGTGGCTAATATACACACACACCATATAAAATAAATATTCAACAGGGACTTACATCTAGCAATGCAGTTTTAAGCCAAGAGGTGCAGAGTCAGATATGTATTGTCTAGACAGCCATCAGCCATGTGAAAGGTGGATCAAGGAGAAAGGATGCTGAGGGCTGGAAGTGAGTCTCCCTTGAGGAACAAATGATGAGCCAAACAAGATGGCGAGACTGAGTGTGCAGGAGGTGAGGTGAAATGACATTTAGAATTCTGACTTCGATCGTTGTTGGCTGGAGATGCTTTAGCTGGTGTCTGGGTGGGGTTGACGCTGCCTTTGAGCTGTGCAGTCATCCACTGGTGGTTTAGATCTTGGTGCTGGAGGTGTAGATGTAGGTTCGTTAGGGTAGAGGTGATCCTCAAAACCTTGGAGTGGCTAAAATCACATAGGACAGTGGTCTCCAACCTTTTTGGCGACAGGGACCAATTTCATGGAAGACAGTTTTTCTGCAGACCGGGGGCGGAAGGATGGAAGGGTGGGTGGAAGGGGTGGAAGGATAGTTTCAGGATGATTTAAACACATTACATTTTTTGTTCAGTTTATTTCTGACCTGTTGGTGCCGCTGATCTGACTGGAGGGACCAGTCCATGGCCCAGAGGTTGGGGACTCCTGGCATAAGGGATACATAAAACAAGAAGAGAAGATGGCTGAGGTTGGAGCCTCTGGGAGACAGAGGAGCCTCTGGGGGAGGCAAGTGGAGAGTGTTGTCAGAATCCAAGGGGAGGGAGGATTTTCAAGAATCATTGTGCCTCAGCAAAAGCAGTCAGATAAGTCAAAGAGAAAGCATGTTTTGGATTTAGCAGTAAGAATGTCGTTAGTGACCTTGGTGAATGCCATTTCCATGAAGCCGTGGAAGACAAAGCTGAACTGGGAGGACTTGTGATGGAAATGGACAAAGCAGAGACCGTGGGTGTGGACCACTCTTTGAGAAAACACAACGTTAGGATTGTGTGGATTTCATTGCTTTAAGAATGTTGGGAATTCCAAGAAACAATTTGCGTGGCCCCATGTGTTTTCACTTGGAGAGCTCTCCCTTCACCTGCACCCCACAATCAAAGACAGAGGTTCATGCAAATGTCTTTTCTCTCTCTCTGTCTCTGTCTCAGGCCGGATCTTGGACCTGAAGACCGGGACAGTCAAGAAAGAAGGGCAGCAGTCATCCATGAGGATGTGCATGGGCTCCCGGAGGTCCTTCATCTGCAGGATGAGGTCTGTTTGGGGGAGCAGTGGGCTGGGGCTCTGGTGGGGCTACTCCCTTCCCCCTGCTGCTGAGCATCCTGAGCATCCAGATCACACCTTCACCCTGGTGACCTCACCTCCTGACTGCAGCCCCATGTCACCTCCTCCTTCATCTGTCTCACGTGTAAATGGAGAAGAGGACATAGAATTCTGGAATTCATGGGAGAGCTTGGGGCTGAAGATACAGAGTTGAGGGTTGACATCAGTGAGATTGGAAAAGACCCTGATGCTGGGAAAGACTGAGGACAGGAGGAGAAGGGGGCAGCAAAGGATGAGATAGTTGGATGGCATCACCGACTCCTTGGACGTGAGTTTGAGCAAACTCCGAGAGATGGTGAAGGACAGGGAAGCCTGGAGTGCTACAGTCCGTGGGGTGACAAAGAATCGGACACAACTGAGCAACCTAACAACTGCACAGACTGTCTTCCCTCTGTTCAGCTGGTAGGGACAAGCTGAGTGGCTCAGACTCACATGCATTAGTGTCCACCCAGGGACAAAATGCATCAGTTAACGCAGTCCAGCACAGCGAGGGCTTTCCTCGGTGCTTTGGCCAGTAGAGTAAATGCCCGTCCTAGCTAGATGGACATTCAGTGTAGCACAGCAAGGTGAATTCTTCATTGTGCCATCTAAGAAGTTGTGCATAAATTTATTGGAAGCATCAAGTATTCCATTCCTAAGTATCCTCCAATGCCCTTATTTAATTAATTTATTTGTCTGTGCTGGGTCTTAGTTATAGCACGCAGGATATTTGATCTTCATTGTAGCATGCGGAATCTTTAGTTGCAGCATGCAAACTATTAATTGAGGCATGTGGGATTTAGTTCCCTGACTAGGGATTGACCCTAGGCCCCCTGTGTTGGGAGCACAGACTCTTAGCCACTGGACCACCAGGGAAGTCTCTCTAATACCATTACTGTGCTGTGCTTAGTTCCTTAGTCGTCTCCAACTCTTTACGACCCCATGGACTAGAGCCTGAATTTTCCAGGCAGGAATACTGGAGTGGGTTGCCATTTCCTCCTCCATGAGATCTTCCCGACCCAGGGATTGAACCCAGGTCTCCTGCATTGGCAGGCAGATTCTTTACCACTGTGTCACCTGGGAAGCCCTCCAATACCATTATCACTGACCTATCGACCAGAACCAGGTGTTCCCCTCCCTGCCCTGGTACCTCTGGGTTGCTTTTCCCAGTGCCATACCCACACTACCTGGATTTATCTGTGAGGCAAGGAGCACTGCCATCTGCTGAGAGTATGGCCTTCCCCTCCAAATAAAGCAGCTTAATTTTAGGAAGACACTGGGCATAGCTTGCCAGAGGGCAGAGGGCTGTGCCAGCATCCCTAGGCGGCTACCTCTTGGATGGATCCTGCTGTGAAAACATGGCCATTCTGGCAGCTGCCCCAGGCCTCAGAATATAACTGGACTCTTGTCTTCGCTGCACTGAATACCGAGGCATTGAGGACATCATCTACTGTGAAGTTGGGAAATGGGAATGCGAACTGAGAACATAGGTCAGAGGTTGGCCACAGTGCAGGCTGTGGATGCTTGGAGCCTGGGATGCAGAGACAGTTTTGGAGAAGAGAGGCAGAAAAGATGCTGCTTGAATGGGCAGTGGGACACCTCACACCCCCTGCCTCCCAGAGAAGGACCCATAGAAAGATCCGATTCCAGACTCGTCCTCCTTCTGTCCCCAGTTTGTCCATTGCCATCCGCAGGCTCACAGTGATCTGCTCATTCCTAGTGCCGGAACATTGCCGGGGAGGAGGGACTTTCTACACTGTGAATCTGAAGCCTGAGAAGATGATTCTGTTTGTCAACTGGCAACATCTGTTTTGAGTTGATGCCTCTGCTTGGGCCTGAAGAGACACTGTAGCTGTCATCACCACCCTTCCCTTGTTCCCTGAAAGCTCCCAAATTACACTGAAATGATCTGCAGGGTGGAGCATGGCCAGGATCCTCCGAGTGTCTGTCTGTAGGTCTCTGGCTTCTGGGCTGGGCCGGAGACCGTCTACCTGTGCACTGAAGAATGGGTCCCCTCCCTTGCCTTCGGTGATGATAGGAATTCATAGACATGCAGCCCTGCTTCTGCACTTTGGAAAGAAATTAGCTATCCGGCTCACCTGAGTAAGCATAGTCACATTAGATAAGGTCCATATACTTGCCTTGAGAGTTGCTTGGATTGCAAGGTCAAACCAGTCAGTCCTAAAGGAAGTCAACCCTGAATATTTGTTGGAAGGACTGATGTTAAAGCTGAAGCTTTAGTACTTTGGTCACCTGATGTGGAGAGACAACTCATTGGGAAAGACACTGATGCTGGAAAAGACTGAGGGCAGGAGGAGAAGGGGCCGGCAGAGGATGAGGTGGTTGGATGACATCACTGACTCAATGGACGTGAGTTTGATCAAACTTCAGGAGATAGTGAAGGACAAGGAGGCCTGGTGTGCTACAGTCCAAAGGGGGTCACAAAGAGTCAAACATGACTGAGTGACTGAACAACAACAAATATACTTACCTGCAGCACTGTGGGCTTTATATGCTTGGCTGGCTCTTTACTCATTCTAATGTGTTTCTCACATCTTAGGTGTGGAAATGCTCCTTTGGACCATCTTCCTCTAAACAGACTAACCACCATGAGGAAGAGGTTCAGGTCAGTAGGGCTTTCAGTTTTTAATCTTTATTTTTTAAAATATTTATTTATTCAGCTGTGCTGGGTCTTAGATGTGGCACATGGGATCTTTAGTTGCAGCATGTGGGATCTAGTTTCCTGACCAAGGATCGAATCTGGGCCCCCTGCATTGGGAGTACAGAGTACTAGTCACTGGACCACCAGGAAAGTCCCAGCAGGCATGGTGGATGTTTTGGGGCTATGCCAGTAGATAGCTTCAGAGCACTAAGCTAAGGAATAGCTGAACTTAAAGACAGGCTTAGCCATAGAAAGCACCAAGAGACTCACACATCAGAGTTACTGTGGCTCAGCTGAGAAAGGTATTGGGTGGATTTATTTTGGACATGCATACTACGAGGGAGGAGAGNTTTTGGGGCTATGCCAGTAGATAGCTTCAGAGCACTAAGCTAAGGAATAGCTGAACTTAAAGACAGGCTTAGCCATAGAAAGCACCAAGAGACTCACACATCAGAGTTACTGTGGCTCAGCTGAGAAAGGTATTGGGTGGATTTATTTTGGACATGCATACTACGAGGGAGGAGAGAAAGGGGGATGGTGGGAAGTGAAGATTCAGAAACACAAGGTCAGCAGGTGAACCCAGAAGCTTAGGCACTAAAGGAGTCATGGGTAGCCTTGCCTCGCCCCCAGGTGCTGAAAGCCAGCTCATGGTGTTCTTTCTCTAGGAATGGCCTTGGCCCTGTGAAGGAAGGAGAAGCCCAGTATGCTGTGGTCCACTGCACAGGCTACATCAAGGCTTGGCCACCAGCAGGTAAGGAGAACCTGCATCTTCATTCCCAGGGGATCGAATGCTGGTTCATGTCACCATGGTGTCCTGTTAGAAGTGCATTATTATAGAAAGAGACTGGAAAATACTCTTATTTTCCATTGCAGTTAGAATGTAATGGTCTTTGTAATGGAAAAAAGTCTTGCTACTTGAAACAAAGGTTTGTAAAAGAGCCATCCTGCAAAGGTGATTGACGCTTCACAAATCCTTTCTGTGATCTGTCACTGAGAGCACTCTGGAAAGTCAGAGGGACATTTGAAATGATAACTGCAAGTCGCTAGAGAAATGCAGATCAAAACACAATGATGAAATACCTCTCACACTCACTAGTATGGTTAAAATAGACAATAATGCATGTTGATAAGGGTTTGGAGCAACTAGAACCATCATCCTTTGCTGGTGGGGGTGTAAAATGATGCAGCTGCTTTGGAAAACAGTCTGGAAGCTCCTCAAAATGTTGAGCCTTGAGTTGCCATGTGACTCAGCAGTTTCACTCCAAGGTATATACTCAAGAGAACTGAAAGCATATGTTCACAAAGAAAATTGTACCTGAATGTCCATAGCAGCATTATTCATGGTGGCCAAAATGTGGAATCAAATTACACATGTACATTTATGGATAAATAAAAAGTGGTATACCCATATGATAGCTTCAGTGCACTAAACTAAGCTAATAATAATTCAGCAATAAAAAGCAGTGAAGGAGAAGGAATGGGTGGGACAAACTGAGAGAGTAGCATTGATATATACATTAATACAATACCATGTGTAAAATAGCTAGCTAGTGGAAAGCTGTTATATAGCACAAGGAGCTCAATTCAGTGTTCTGTGATGACCTAGAAGGGTGTGATGGCGGGAGTGGGAGGGAGGCTCAAGAGGGAGGGGGGTTATATGTATACTTATAGCTGATTCACATTGTTTACAGAAGAAACTTACACAACACAGTAAAGAAATTGACTGGCAGATGCTAGGGCTGGAGAGGGGAAAAAAAGCAATGAAGTACCGATTCATGCTATAATATGGGTGAACCTTGAAAACATCATACTAAGTAAAAGAAAGCTAGACACAAAAGGCTACATTAAAGTTCCATGTATGTGAAACATCCAGAATAGGCAAATCCACTGAAACAAAAAGTAGATTTGTGGTCTCCAGGTTCTGCGGGGAGAGGAAAATTGGGAGTGACTGCTAATGGTTTGCTGTTATTGTTGTTCAATTGCTAAGTCATAGCCTACTCTGTAACCCCATGAATTGCAGTATGCCAAGCCCCTCTGTCCTCCAGTATCTCCTGGAGTTTGCTCAAATTCATGTCCATTGAGTCGGTGATGCCATCCAGTCATCTCATCCTCTGCCGCCCCCTTCTCTTTTTGCCTTCGATCTTTCCCAGCACAGGGTCTTTTCCAGTGAGTAGGCTCTTCTCGTCAGGTGGCCAAAGAATTGGAACTTCAGCTTCAGCATCAGTTCTTCCAATGAATATTCAGGGTTGTGTTTCCTTCTGAGGTGACAAAAATGTTCTAAATTTAGATAGTAGTAATAGGCAATGGCACCCCACTCCAGTACTCTTGCCTGGAAAATCCCATGGACGGAGGAGCCTGGTGGGCCCACAGTCCATGGGGTCGCTAAGAGTTGGACACGACTGAGCGACTTCCCTTTCACTTTTCACTTTCATGCATTGGAAAAGGAAATGGCAACCCACTCCAGTGTTCTTGCCTGGAGAATCCCAGGGACAGGGGAGCCTGGTGGGCTGCCGTCTATGGGGTCGCACAGAGTCAGACACAACTGAGGCAACTTAGAAGAATAGCTGCACAGCTGTGCAAATCTGCTAAAACCCACTGAATTGTACTTTTTAAGATGGCAAATTTTATAGTATGTGAATACTTTATTTTACCTTAATTATATTCCTTCTCTGATGTTCTTCCTTCCTTTGTGGAGATCTTTGTTTCTGATCTATATCATTTCCTTCTTCATGAAGACCTTGTTTTTAACATTCCTTACAGGACAACTCTGCTGGTGATGAATTCTCACCATCTTTGTTTTTCATAGAAAGTTATTATTTCTCCTTCACACTTGGAGGACAATTTCACTGGATATAGAATTTTAGGTTGGTAGTTATTTTCTTTCCACACTTTAAATATTCACTTCACTTGCTTGTTTGCATGGTTTCTGATGAGAAGTNCAGGACAACTCTGCTGGTGATGAATTCTCACCATCTTTGTTTTTCATAGAAAGTTATTATTTCTCCTTCACACTTGGAGGACAATTTCACTGGATATAGAATTTTAGGTTGGTAGTTATTTTCTTTCCACACTTTAAATATTCACTTCACTTGCTTGTTTGCATGGTTTCTGATGAGAAGTCTACATGATTCTTTTCCTCATTTTTCTCTATATAGTGTGGGACTTTTTTTCTGGCTTCTTTCAAGATTTTTCTTTGTTTTTAGATTTTTGAAGTTTGAATATGATAGTATAATTTGTTTAGTTTTTGTGGGATTTTTTGGTTATTATCGTTGTTGNCTGGCAAATTTTATAGTATGTGAATACTTTATTTTACCTTAATTATATTCCTTCTCTGATGCTCTTCCTTCCTTTGTGGAGACCTGTGTTTCTGATCTATATCATTTCCTTCTTCATGAAGACCTTGTTTTTAACATTCCTTGCAGGACAACTCTGCTGGTGATGAATTCTCACCATTTTTGTTTTTCATAGAAAGTTATTATTTCTCCTTCACACTTGGAGGACAATTTCACTGGATATAGAATTTTAGGTTGGTGGTTATTTTCTTTCCACACTTTAAATATTCACTTCACTTTCTTGTTTGCATGGTTTCTGATGAGGAGTCTACATGATTCTTTTCCTCATTTTTCTCTATATAGTGTGGGACTTTTTTTCTGACTTCTTTCAAGATTTTTCTTTGTTTTTAGATTTTTGAAGTTTGAATATGATAGTATAATTTGTTTAGTTTTTGTGGGATTTTTTGGTTATTATCGTTGTTGTTGTTTAGTCCCTGAGTTGTGTCCAACTCTTTGCAACCCCATGGACTGTAGCCCGCTAGGCTCCCCTGTCCATGAGATTCTCTAAGCAAGACTACTAGATTGGGTTGCCATTGCCTTCTCCAGGGGATCGCTCCAACTCGGATTGAACTCACATCTCCTTCTTGGCAGATGGATTCTTTACCACTGAGCCACCAGGGAAGCCCCATTGATTATTTGTACTGGTTGGTATTTTTTCTGAGCTTCTTGGGTCTGTGGTTTGGGGTCCGTCATTAACTTTGGAAAATTCTTGGACATTGTTTCTTCAAATATTTCTTTTGTTTCATTTTCTTCTCCTTTTGGTATTCAAATTACATGTATATCTTTTGAAACTGGACTATAGTTTGAGGGTATTCTGATCTGGATTTTTTATTCTTTTTTGTCTTTGCATTTCAGTTTTGGAAATGTTAGTTGATATATCTGCAAGCTTACTGATTCTTTTCTTGACTAAGTCCAGTCTACTGATGAGACTGTCAAAGGCATTGTTTTCTGTTACAGTGTTTTTTTTGTTTTTCTAGCATTTCCTTTTTATTCTTTCTTTCTAGCATTTCCTTTTTATTCTTTCTTAGAGTTTCCATCTCTCTGTTTACATTACCCATATGTTCTTTATTTTATCTGCTTCTTCCACTGTGCTTTGAACATATTAATCATAGTTATTTTAAATTCCCAGCTTAGTCATTTCAAAATCCATGTCATATCTGAGTCTGGTTCTGATATTTAGTTGTCTCTTTGAGCTATGTTTGTTCCTGCCTTTTAGCATATCTTGTAAATCTTTGTTGAAATCCAAGTGTGATATATCAGGTAATAAGAACTGAGGTAAATAGGTCTTTACTGTGAGGTTTTATATTAATCTTGTGATAAGTTGGCAATGTTTAATGTTTTAGATATAGACAGATATCAATATATCAGTTTTATGGTATATCTTATTTGTATATGTTTTTCTACTTAGACCATGCTCTTGCCTATGTTCAGTTGCTCAGTCCTATCCTACTCTTTTCAACCCCATGTATGGTAGCTCACCAGGCTCCTCTGTCCATGGAGTTTTCCAGGTAAGAATACTAGAATGGGTTGCCATTCCCTTCTCCAGGAGATCTTCCCAGCCCTGTGATGGAATCTGTGTCTCTTGCATATCCTGTATTGGCAGGCAGATGCTTTACTACTGCACCACCTAGGAAGCCCATACTTAGGACATAATGCATAAAATCAAGGTGTTGCTTGCCTTAAGGTTGGGCTCAGGGACAGAAACTCAGAAGGCAGTGATTCATTTACAGTGTCCAGAGCCTGGATCTTAGCTTTGTGGAGCCATAGTCTTGACCATGCTGCACAACTCATCAGACCCAGGGTTCTTAGAGAGAGTCCTCCGAAGCTGACGTGTTAATCAGGTACAACCCTGTGATGCCCTGGGGCTTCCTCGTCACTGGCGTGGGTGCCCATGGCTATTGTCCAGGAAATCTATGAGGTTTGAAAGTACTTGAGACAACAGATTTGTGCTGGAAGGTTGTTTGATGAGAAGCAAAGAAGAGCAAAGGGCTGTGGGCAGCCTGGTAAAAGACTTCTAGCCATGGCTCACTGGGACACGTGATGGCCTCATCCATGCCATCTGCTGAGCAAGGCTCTGGGGCACTAGACAGAGGCCCAGCCCTTGGGGGATGCAAAGATGTGTTGATANGAGACAACAGATTTGTGCTGGAAGGTTGTTTGATGAGAAGCAAAGAAGAGCAAAGGGCTGTGGGCAGCCTGGTAAAAGACTTCTAGCCATGGCTCACTGGGACACGTGATGGCCTCATCCGTGCCATCTGCTGAGCAAGGCTCTGGGGCACTAGACAGAGGCCCAGCCCTTGGGGGATGCAAAGATGTGTTGATGGGGGACAAGCAGGTACACAGATGACTCCAGGAGAGCGTGGGCAGGAAGTCAGCCCTGTGGATGGAGGAGGGATCCTTCACCTGCCCCAGGGTCAGGAGAGGCTCCCCAGATGAGATTCTGTAGAGAGCTACCCCAGTCTTGCCAAATTCAGCCTCTTGGGACCAGCAGACCACCTCCTTCCTGATGCTCTCCACATTTGAATTCATCATCCTTATTATGGCAGGCAAACTTCTCTTCCCATTTCTGGCCTCAGAGTGCTCTTTTTCTACCATTTTATTTGACTCCCATGCCTGCCTCTCACAAGAAAGGAGGCTGAGAACCAAGGTGCAGGCAGGTGACTGCATCCAGAGAGTCAGCTAGGAGGATTCAGGGCAAGACTTCCCTGGTGGTCCAGTGGTTAAGATTCCACTCTTCCAATGCAGGGGACATGGGTTCGATCCCTGGTTGGGGAGCTAAGATTCCACTTGTCGTGTGGCCAAAAAGAAAATTCTAAAAAAGTGATTCAGAGCCGGCTTTTCTGGAGTCCTGTGGAGTTCTATAGATGAGAGAGCTGAAGGGTACAGGCTAACAGGGCGGAAGGAGTTGTGAGGCATTAAATCTCCAACAACCGCCCTTGAAATTTTGCCACATGAGAAACAGTTGAAGGAGCCGGGAGTGTTTATCTTGGAGAAAGCAAGACATGATTTTTGTCTTCAAGTATTTGAGGGGGTGTCATATGAAGGAGGAATTAAACTTACTTAGGATAGTTCCAGAGGGCACAATTTGGACTAAAAGGCGGATTTTCACTGAATAGGAAGAAATTAGCAAAAGCTCTGGACAGGGTGTTACATACATTTACAAATATGAATATGCACACATGCTAAGCATCTGGAAGGAATTCAGCCTCCTGTGCATCAGAACTGCAAGTTAAAATAATTTTATACCATCTTCTCTTACCTATCAAGTAGCAAAAAGTTTATAAGACAAAATACACAGTATTGGGAAGGTTCAGAAAAATGAACACTTGTGTTCTGCTGTGTGCGTGTGCTCAGTCGATTCATTCATGTCCGACTGTTTGCAACCCTGTGGGCTGTAGCCCGCCAGGCTTCCTTGTCCATGGAATTCCCAGGCAAGAATACTGGTGCGGGTTGCCATGCCCTCCCCAGGGGATCTTCCTGGCCCAGGGATCGGACCTGTGTCTCATTAAGTCTCCTGCATGGCAGGCGGATTCTGTACCCACCTGGAATGTCAGTGTTCTGCTGATGGGAATTTAAATCAGTACAAACCTTCTGTAGAATAACTTGAGAGTATATATTCAATGCCTTAAAATGTACAATCAATATATAGGAGTTAATCAGAGATGTGTGTATTGTATGGTTAAACATTGTTGTGAAAACCTTGAATTGTTTTAAATCTCAAAGTCTAAATATTGTAAATATCTAAATTTCAATGATAAAGAATTGGCTAAAACTAGCATGAAATGTCTATATGATAGGATACTGTGCTGTGTGCTATGCTTACTTGCTTTAGTCGTGACTAACTCTTTGTGACTCCATAAACCGTAGTAGCCCACCAGGCTCCTCTGTCTTGGGGATTCTCCAGGCAAGAATACTGGAGTGCAAGAATACTGCCATGGCTTCCTCCATTGGATCTTCCAAACCCAGGGATGGAACCCAGGTCTTCTGCATCTCAGGCGGGTTCTTTACCGTCTGAGCCACCAGGGGAGCCATGATAGGATACTAGACAACCATTGAACAGGCGTGCTTTCAGAAGGTACTTGCATCTCAGGTGGGTTCTTTCCCATCTGAACCACCAGGGAAGCCACAATGGGATACTAGACAACCATTGAACAGGCGTGCTTTCAGAAGGTACTTGAGAATGGAGCATGAGACTCCCTCATGGTCCAGTGGCTAAGATCTTGCTCCCAGTGAGGGGGCCTGGGTTCAGTCTCTGATCAGGGAACTAGGTTCCACATACTACAACTAGGAATTCACGTGCNTCCCCCTGCCCCAGCCACCATAAGTTCATTCTTTAAGTCTGTGAGAGACCCACCTATACTGTTAATACATCACTCATTTTAAGTAAATGAGGAAAAAACCCACAAACAGAACTTTTGTATGGCAAAATTGTGTGCAAGCTGTCCATAAAAGACCAAATGGAAAACAAATATATGTTCAAAGAAAAGCAAATATAACTAATAATAAAATACCATGTATACTCTCTGAGATGGCAGTTTCATTCCAAGGATTTATATGCTAAAGAAATCATTGATATGCTCTAAGATTTTGTGTAGAAGGATGGATGGGGTTATCTTTCTTGTGCATGTGAAAAACAGGGGGAAAATACAATGCACTAGTATCACAGAGATGGGGTTACAGAAATCACAGCACACCCATACAGAGGAAAGATGAAAACACATAAATGTTTCTCAATAAGCTGAAAAGTTTCCAAAGCAGGTTATAAAACAATATAAGAAAAAAAAGATATTTTATTACACACATATACACACAGTAAAGGACATAAGGATTGTACTGTAATCAAGGTTAATTTTAATGTTTATCTTTTTATTTATATATAGTTTTCTAGGGTCTTTCCTGAGATCCAGTGGTTTAGACTCTGTGTGTCCACTGCAGGGCACATGGGGTTCTGTCCCTTATCAGGGAACTAAGATGCTTCATGGTGTGGCCAAAATAAAAAACGGTATCATATAGTTTTCTAAATTTGCTTCAGAAAGACTGGCCAGAAATATACCAAGACATCATTTTTTTATATTCTTTTGGTAGGTGGCTTTTTACTCCCCTTATTTCTACCCCCCCTTTTTTTTTCCCAAAATACTGTTTATATACCAGCTGCATTGAAATATAATTCATGTATCACAAAGTGTACAGATTAAAGTGTACCATTCAGTGGTTTGGAGTGTATTCATATAGTTTTACAACTATATCATTGCAGTTAGTTTTAAAATATATTTGTTATCCCAGAAAGAAATTGCACACCTATTAGCAGTTAGCAGTTACTCCTGTTTCTCCCTAAATCCTAGACAACCACTAATCTACTTGTTTGATTTTATGGAATCGCCTATTCTGGACATTTCACATAAATAGACTCATGTAATATGTGACTTTCTGTGATGGACTTCTTTCACTTAGCATGATATTGTCAAGATTTATCCATATTGTAACAGGTGTCAGTATTTTCTTTTTTATTGCCCAATAATATACTAGTATCTGCATCTGCCACATTTTGTTTATCCATTCATCCCTTAACAGATATCATGGTTGTTTCCACTTTGGGGCTGTTGTTGCTGTGAACATCTATGTACACATGGACATATGTTAGTGGACATATGTTTTCATTTCTCTCGGGTACACACCTAGGAGTGGAATTTCTGGGGTATATGGTAGCTCAATGTTTAGCCCTTTGAGGAGCTGCCAGGTTGTTTTCCAAACTGACTGCACCATTTTACATTCCCACCAGCAGTATATGACAGTTCGTTTCTCCACGTTTTCACCAGCACTTGTTATTGCATTTTTTAAAATTGTAGCCCATCCTAATGGACATGAAGTACTCTCATTACGGTAGTGACTTGCATTTCCCTGATGACTAACGATGCTGAATACCTTTCCATATGCTTACTAACCATTTGTCTGCTTCCTTTGGAGTAATGTTCACATCCTTTGCCCTTTTGTTAATTGGGGCTATATTTGTCTTTTTATTGATGAGTTACTAACCGTCAAAACCATTTTAAAAGATCATCTGTTACTTGAGAATATTACCCAAACATTTGGAAAATAGAGAACATCCAGATATCTGGATGATAATCTGGAGATTACACATCACTTCCCTGTCAGAGGCTTTTGGTCAGAAAAGCATGTGAGAGCTTGATCCTGGATCCTTTCCGCCAGCTGGTGCCAGAGCCCACCCCTGCCTTCCTGTGGTCACCCCAGCCTCCTCCGGACCCTGGTAGTCTGAGCAGTGATGATCACAGCTTCCTTGGCACTGGGGTCCCTACAGCTGCTCGTGGGCTTCTGTCAGAGCCACCTATGCAAATATTCAGCCCCAGTGTTTCAGGTTCCAGCCCTTCCATGGGAAAACTGAGCCCAGCATCCTGAGGAGAACCTGAGACAGGCACATAAATAAATTTCTTTAAGGAAGTTTGGGTTTACTGAAGAATTTTCTGGATATTTCACAAACCCTTACTTGGCTCTCATTCACAACAAAAGATTACCTGCCCACATTAAGACCAAAACTATTTATTTAATAAGTTACAACTTTCCACTTATTTCTGCAAAGCCAAATTCAGTTCAGTTCAGTTCAGTTCAGTCACTCAGTCGTGGCTGACTCTTTGCAACCCCATGAATCGCAGCATGCCAGGCCTCCCTGTCCATCACCAGCTCCTGGAGTTCACTCAGACTCACGTCCATTGAGTCAATGATGCCATCCAGCCATCTCATCCTCTGTCGTCCCCTTCTCCTCCTGCCCCCAATCCCTCTGGTAACATAATTATTGCTGGTGTATTAAAATGGATTCTTACACAGGAGCCAATTTATACACTTCAATTCAGTTCAGTCACTCAGTCATGTCCAACTCTTTGTGACCCCATGGACTGTAGCACTCCAGGCTTCCCTGTCCATCACCAACTCCCGGAGCTTGCTCAAACTCACGTCCATCGAATTGGTGATGCCATCCAACCATCTCATCCTTTGTCATCCCCTTCTCCTCCTGCCTTCAGTCTTTCCCAGCATCAGAGTCTTTTCCATCAGGTGGCCCAAGTATTGGAGCTTCAGCTTCAGAATCAGTTCTTCCAATGAATATTCAGGACTGATTTCCTTTAGGATTGACTGGTTCGATCTCCTTGCAGTCCAAGGGATTAAGAGTCTTCTGCAACCCACAGTTCAAAAGCATGAATTCTTCTGCACTCAGCCTTCTTTATAGTCCAACTATCACATCCATACATGACTACTGGAAAAACCATAGCATTGACTAGATAGACCTTTGTCAGCAAAGTAATGTCTCTACTTTCTAGGTTGGTCTAGATGCTGCCTAGGTTGGTCATAGTTTTTCTTCCAAAGAGCAAGCGTCTTCTCATTTCATGGCTCTGGTCACCAACTGCAGTGATTTTGGAGCCCAAGAAAATAAAGTCTGTCACTGTTTTTATTGTCTCCCCATCTATTTGCCACGAAGAGATGGGACTGGATGCCATGAACTTTGATTTTTGAATGTTAAGTTTTAAGTCAGCTTTTTCACTTTCCTCTTTCACTTGTATCAAGAGGCTATTTAGTTCCTCTTTACTTTCTGCCATAAGGGTGGTGTCATTTGCATATCTGAGGTTATTGATATTTCTCCCAGCAATCTTGATTTCAGCTTGTCCAGCCCAGCATTTAGCATAATGTACTCTTTATACATTTTATAATATAATATATATTATACATATATATATATATATATGATGTACTTTTTATACACTTAAGGGACTTGTATTTTTGGCTCCCGTTAAGTCTTCTCCTCTGCACATCTAGGCTGATGCACCTTCTTTTTTTTAATTTTTAAAATAATTACATTTATTTATTTATCAACTACACAACGTAGCATGTGGGATCTTGGTTCCTCGGCCAGAGACTGAACACAAGCTCCCTGCACTGGAAGGCANCCACCTATGCAAATATTCAGCCCCAGTGTTTCAGGTTCCAGCCCTTCCATGGGAAAACTGAGCCCAGCATCCTGAGGAGAACCTGAGACAGGCACATAAATAAATTTCTTTAAGGAAGTTTGGGTTTACTGAAGAATTTTCTGGATATTTCACAAACCCTTACTTGGCTCTCATTCACAACAAAAGATTACCTGCCCACATTAAGACCAAAACTATTTATTTAATAAGTTACAACTTTCCACTTATTTCTGCAAAGCCAAATTCAGTTCAGTTCAGTTCAGTTCAGTCACTCAGTCGTGGCTGACTCTTTGCAACCCCATGAATCGCAGCATGCCAGGCCTCCCTGTCCATCACCAGCTCCTGGAGTTCACTCAGACTCACGTCCATTGAGTCAATGATGCCATCCAGCCATCTCATCCTCTGTCGTCCCCTTCTCCTCCTGCCCCCAATCCCTCTGGTAACATAATTATTGCTGGTGTATTAAAATGGATTCTTACACAGGAGCCAATTTATACACTTCAATTCAGTTCAGTCACTCAGTCATGTCCAACTCTTTGTGACCCCATGGACTGTAGCACTCCAGGCTTCCCTGTCCATCACCAACTCCCGGGGCTTGCTCAAACTCACGTCCATCGAATTGGTGATGCCATCCAACCATCTCATCCTTTGTCATCCCCTTCTCCTCCTGCCTTCAGTCTTTCCCAGCATCAGAGTCTTTTCCATCAGGTGGCCCAAGTATTGGAGCTTCAGCTTCAGAATCAGTTCTTCCAATGAATATTCAGGACTGATTTCCTTTAGGATTGACTGGTTTGATCTCCTTGCAGTCCAAGGGATTAAGAGTCTTCTGCAACCCACAGTTCAAAAGCATGAATTCTTCTGCACTCAGCCTTCTTTATAGTCCAACTATCACATCCATACATGACTATTGGAAAAACCATAGCATTGACTAGATAGACCTTTGTCAGCAAAGTAATGTCTCTACTTTCTAGGTTGGTCTAGATGCTGCCTAGGTTGGTCATAGTTTTTCTTCCAAAGAGCAAGCGTCTTCTCATTTCATGGCTCTGGTCACCAACTGCAGTGATTTTGGAGCCCAAGAAAATAAAGTCTGTCATAGTTTTTATTGTCTCCCCATCTATTTGCCACAAAGAGATGGGACTGAATGCCATGAACTTTGATTTTTGAATGTTAAGTTTTAAGTCAGCTTTTTCACTTTCCTCTTTCACTTGTATCAAGAGGCTATTTAGTTCCTCTTTACTTTCTGCCATAAGGGTGGTGTCATTTGCATATCTGAGGTTATTGATATTTCTCCCAGCAATCTTGATTTCAGCTTGTCCAGCCCAGCATTTAGCATAATGTACTCTTTATACATTTTATAATATAATATATATTATACATATATATATATATGATGTACTTTTTATACACTTAAGGGACTTGTATTTTTGGCTCCCGTTAAGTCTTCTCCTCTGCACATCTAGGCTGATGCACCTTCTTTTTTTTAATTTTTAAAATAATTACATTTATTTATTTATCAACTACACAACGTAGCATGTGGGATCTTGGTTCCTCGGCCAGAGACTGAACACAAGCTCCCTGCACTGGAAGGCAGAGTCTTAACTGGACCACTGAAGGATTCCTGATGCAGCTTCTAATTGAGACATTTTATTTTGATGATAAAACATGGCTTCCCAGGTGGCACTAGTGGTAAAGAACCTGCCTGCTAATGCAGGAGATGTAAGAGATGCAGGTTCGATCTCTGGATGGGGAGATGCTCTGAAGGAGGGCATGGCAACCCACTCCAGTATTCTTGCCTGGAGAATCCCATGGACAGAGGAGTCTGGTGGCCTACAGTTCATGGGGTCACAAAGAGTCGGACATGACTGAAGCAACTTAGCACACACTCTTGCATTTTGTTGATAAAACCACCACCATTTTATTATACTCAGATTCTGTGGGCTAGGGGTGTAGACAGGGTGCAATATGAATGACCTGCCTCTGCTCCACAATGTCTGGGCTCATTGTCTAAAAGCCAAAGAGCATCACTTCCACTTATGTCACTGATCAAAGTAGTCTCAAGGAAATCTAACTTCAAGTCTTGATAGAAGGTACAAAAAGAGCATTTGTGACTACTTTTTAAAATATACAAAAGCTCTCACTCAACACTGGTGGGGTGAAGAATGAATCAGCAAATGAACTGTGGTGTCTCTAGGCAGATGGTCTCAGGGATCAGCCAGTGACAGCCTCGCCCTGCAGAATCCCTCCTTCCATAGGGTAGAACAGAAAAACATGATTTTTTCATCCTGACTCGATTCAAGAATTCTTCCCACCACTCACTGTCTCCTCTGCTTCCTGTTCCGGACTGTAGCATAGCACTGTCATCCTTAGTGTGGCAAAGGTGTCTCTGAACACACTGTTCTCTTTGTCCACAAATACCCTGTGCATGCGTGCTCAATCACCTAATTCATGTCCAAATCTTTGCGACCCCATGGACTGTGGCCCACCAGGCTCCTCTGTCCATGGGATTTCCCAAGGAAGAATACTGGACAGGGTTGCCGCGCTCTCCTCCAGGGCATCTTCCCAACCCAGGGTATCGAACCTGTGTCTCCTGCATCTCCTGAATTGGCAGGTGGATTCTTTACCACTGAGCCACTGGGGAAGCCCACAAATATACGTGCTACCAGCAGTTGGGGAATAAAGTCAGGGAAGTGAAAAAGAAGCTGACATTTGGGTCTTGGGCTGAGGGAAGTTCCACACCGTCCTCTCATTCAAGCCTCACAGCATGCAATGGACTATATCATACCCTTTTGGACCTGAGTTTTAATGCAGGCTGAGATGGAGCTTGGCTCAGTGGTGAAGAATCTGCCTGCCAATGCAGGGGATCCAAGAGACGCAGGTCTGATTGCTGGGTCAGGAAGATCCCCTGAAGAAAACAATGGCAACCCACTCCATAATTTGAAGTGTCCATATATACTTCTTACCAAACTTTCCCTTATAACTGTTTTAAAGTTTTGCAAATTTATACATGAATAATTTGCTTCATCTTCCTTCACTTTTCAGCATCTTTCATAGATGCTGATGATAATGTGCCATGAAATTATCAAAAGAGGGACCTCTCTGGTGGTTCAGTGGTTAAGACTTCGCCTTCCAGAGCAGGAGGTACAGGTTCGACCCCTGGTCAGGGACAGACTGCAACAAGCAGTTTGAATGCCTCAACTAAAAAAGATCCTGCATGAAAGATCCTGTGTGCCTAAGGGCCAAAACATAAAATAGAAGCAATAGTGCAACAGATTCAATAGACTTTAAAATGGTCCACACCAAAAAAAAAAGTCTTAGAAAAACAAATTATCAAAAGACATCAGGCAGAGAGCTGAGCAGGAAATGAGCAAGTGAAAGTGAAGTTGTTCAGTCGTGTTCAACTCTTTGCGATCCCATGGACACCAGGCTCCTCCATCCATGGTGTTTTCTAGGCAAGAGTACTAGAGTGGGTTGCCATTTCCTTTTGCAGGAAATGAGCAAAGGACTGGTTAATTCATTGACTGACTTCCTAGACACTGCAGGGTCCACAGTGGATCTACATTTTTGATCATGTAGGTAAAATCATGGACACCTGTACATCTTTTCAAGTCGCCCTGGACATGTTGCTGACTCTGGCATCTTTCATTTCAGGAATGACTATACCTGAAGAAGATGCCGATGTGGGACAAGGCAGTAAATATTGCCTGGTGGCAATTGGACGACTCCAGGTAAGAAGGAGGTCACTGCCTTTTTAATCTCCAAGAAGGGCTTGCTATTGCAGCGAGCAAGTCTGTGGTCTGGATGACTTTTTCCATCTCCTGTGTCCTCATCATTGTTGGGTTCTGTGTCTTACATTATGGGAGAAGATGAGGCTGATTCTGGGAGAAGAATGAGGGGACTGTGACCTGCGAGTGGCAGAGTTCTCACTTCAATGAGAGTCTGCATCAGCCCATCCTGATATGCACCAGTTATTGCAAAGTTGAGCTCTGCTCACATCACACCCATTCTTGTTTTGTTTTTTTTAATTGAAGTATAGTGAATTAACAATTTCATGTTTGTTTCTGCTATACAGCAAAGTGAATCAGCTTTATGTATAGAAATATCCCCTCTTCTTTAGGTTTCCTTCCTGTCACCACAGAGCAGTGAGTAGACTTCCTTTTGCTGGACAGTAGGTTCTCATTAGTTATCTATTTTATACATAGTACTGGGCTTCTCAGGTGGTGCTAGTGGTCAAGAACCCGCCTGCCAATGAGGGAGACAAGAGATGTGGATTTGATCCCTGGGTGGAGAAGATCTCCTGGAGGAGGACATGGCAACCCACTCCAGTATTCTTGCCTGGAGAATCGCATGGTCAGAGGAGCCTGGTGGGCTATAGTCCATAGGGTCGTAAAGAGTCAAACACAACTGAAGCGATTTAGCACATCAATAATATATATGTGTCAATCCCAATTCCCCAATGCATTCCATGCCACTTGGTGTCCATAAGTTTGTTGTCTACTTCTGTCTCTATTTCTGTTTTGCAGATAAGTTCATCTGTACCACTTTTCTGGATTCTACTTATTTGTTTTTGTTTAGTCACTAGGTTGTGTCCAACTCTTTGTGACTCCATGGACTACAGTGCACCAGGCTCCTCTGCCCTTCATTATCTCTCAGAGTTTGTTCAAATTCATATCTATTGAGTTGGTGATGCTATCCAGCCATCTCAACCTCTGTTGTCACCTTCTCCTCCTGCCCCCAATCCCTCCCAGCATCAGGGTCTTTCCAATGAGTTGACTCTTTGCATCAGGTGGCCAAAGTATTGGAGCTTCAGCTTCAGCATCAGTCCTTCCAATTGCTATTCAAGGTTGATTTCCTTTAGGATTGACTGCTTGGATCTCCTTGCTGTCATAGAGATTCTCAAGAGTCTTTTCTCAGCACCACAGTTCAAAAGCATCCACATATAAGTGATATTGTATATATTTTTTTCTAATTCTTTTCCATTGTAGGTTATTACANATTGCTATTCAAGGTTGATTTCCTTTAGGATTGACTGCTTGGATCTCCTTGCTGTCATAGAGATTCTCAAGAGTCTTTTCTCAGCACCACAGTTCAAAAGCATCCACATATAAGTGATATTGTATATATTTTTTTCTAATTCTTTTCCATTGTAGGTTATTACAGATACTGAATATAGTTCCCTGTACTATATATACTGTCAGTCCTTGTTGTTTCACACCCATGTCTAGTCACTGTGAGTGTTTCCCTGTGGTCTACAGGATAAAGCACCCACTCACCTTACAATCCTGTCTCCTCCCTCCCCTCTCTCGTACCCTATTCCCAAACCACATCAACCCCTTTCCACAAGCCTGCCATGCACATGCCCACCACTGTGGACATCCACAGGCTGTTACTTCTGGCTGTTGTTAAAGGAGGCTCCTTAAACAGGAGAACTCCTTCTCCTCTTGTTTACTTCTGTTTCCTCATCTTTCAAGATCCAGTGAACCGACTCCCTTATCTGCTTAGTCAAAATGAATCACTAGCCTCCCTACTTACCCAGCATCAAGTTTACATGTCAGTTAAGTTTCTTCCCTATCTGTTTTCATATAGTTAGTTGAGGGTAAGGCCCTTCCTTGCAGACTCCTCAAGGGCAGGAAATGTGTGTTTTTCATCTTTTGAGAATCAGATATTCTGAATAATGTATTAATGCATAAATCCCACTGGCTTGATGTCTGGCACACCCAGTAGCCACTAAGTCTTTCTTCCTGCGGCACTGAGGGCCTTCCAGGTACTGATGGTGAGGCCGTAGTAGATGTAGTTCAGAGAACACTGATACTGCATGTCTGTGGCTTCCTGGATCTCACCGTTTTCAGACAGATGAATAAGCTGTTTCATTAACACATGATGAGCATTGTTTATTCATTGCAAACAGGGGAAGAAAGAATACTTGAGTGAATTCAGTTCACAAATGTAGAATTTCCAAACAGTGTAATCAGTTTCGTAGACTTGTTTGGACTTCCTTGGTGGCTCAGTGGTAAAGAATCTGCCTGCCAGTGCAGGAGAAGTGGGTTCAATCCCTAGTCCCTGAAGATCCCATGGAGAAGGAAATGCCTACCCGCTCCAGTATTCTTGCCTGGGAAATCCCATGGACAGAGGAGCATGATGGACTCCAGTCCATGGGGTCACAAAAGAAGCTCAGAAGTGTAGAGAAAGTGGTCCACTTTTCCAGTTAGTCCAAGGTATGACCAGGGCAGTTTCAAACATTTTATTTACTTTTAAAATTAATTTTAAGTCCCTTGGACTGCAAGGAGATCCAACCAGTCCATCCTAAAGGAGATCAGTCCTGGGTGGTCATTGGAAGGACTGATGCTAAAGCTGAAACTCCAATACTTTGGCCACCTCATGTGAAGAGTTGACTCCTTGGAAAAGACCCTGATACTGGGAGGGATTGGGGTCAGGAGGAAAAGGGGATGACAGAGGATGAGATGGCTGGATGGCATCACCAACTTGATAGACATGACTTTGAGTGAACTCTGGGAGTTGGTAATGGACAGGGAGGCCTGGCGTGCTGCAATTCATGGGGTCACAAAGAGTCGGACACGACTGAGCGACTGAACTGAACTGAACTGATAGTTGCTTTCAGGTAACGTTGTGTTAGTTTTGCTGTACAGCAAAGTGAATCAGCTACATATATACATATATCTCCTCCTTTTTAGATTTCCTTATCGTTTAGGTCATCACAGAGCAGTGAGTATCATTTCCTGTGCTACGCAATTCTCATTAGTTATCTATTTTATACATAGTATGAATAGTGTATAAATGTCAGTCCCAATCTCCCAGTCCACCTCACTCTCCCTTCCTCACCTTGATGTCTGTATGTTTGTTCTCTACATCTGTGTCTCAATTTCTGTTTTGCCAGAAACCATATCTGTACCATTTCTCTAGATTCCACAGATAAGTGATATTATATAGTATTTGTTCTTCTCTTTCTGACTTACTTCACTCTGTATAACAGTCTCTAGGTAATGGCACAATTTTATTCCTTTTTATAGCTGAGTAATATTTTGTTGTATACATGTACCATTTCTTCTTTATTCATTCCTCTGTTAATGGACATTTAGCTTCCATGTCCCAGCTATCATAAACAGTGCTGCAGTGGACAGTGGGATGCATGTATCTTTTTTAAAATTTTATTTTAATTGGAGGCTAATTACTTTACAATATTGTGATGGTTTTTGCCATACATTCACATGAACCAGCCATGGGTGTACATGTGTTCCCCGTCCTGACCCTCCCTCCCCATACCATCCCTCAGGGTCATCCTGGTGTACCAGCCCTGAACACCCTGTCTCATGCATCAAACTTGGACTGGTGATCTATTTCACGTATGATAATATACATGTTTCAATGCTATTCTCTCAGATCATCCCACTCTCGCCTTCTCCCACAGAGTACAAAAGTCTGTTCTTTACATCTGTGTCTCTTTTGTTCTCTCGCATATAGGGTCATCATTACAACATCTTTCTAAATTCCATATATATGTGTTAATATACTGTATTGGTGTTTTCCTTCCTGACTTACTTCACTGTGTATAATAGGCTCCAGTTTCATCCACCTCATTAGAACTGATTCAAATGCATTCTTTTTAATAGCCGAGTAATATTCCATTCTGTATACATACCACAGCTTTCTTATTCATTCATCTGCCGATGGACATCTAGGTTGCTTCCATGTCCTGGCTNATCATAAATGGATGTTGAATTTTGTCAGAGGCTTTCTCTGCATCTATTGAGATAATCATATGGTTTTTAATCTTTTAAATTGTGAATGCAGTATATCACATTGGTTGATTTGTAAATTTTGAAGAATCCTTGCATCCCTGGGATAAAGCCCACTTGGTAATGATGTATAATCTTTTTAATATGTTGTTGGATTCTGTTTGATAGCATTTTGTTAAGAATTTTTGCATCTGTGTTCATCAGTGATATTGGCCTATAGTTTTCTTTTTTTGTGGCATCTTTGTCTGGGTTTGATATTGTAGCCTCATAGAATGAGTTTGGAAGTTTACCTTCCTCTGCAATTTTCTGCAAGAGTTTGAGTAGGATAGGTGTTAGCTCTTCTNTCTTTTTAATATGTTGTTGGATTCTGTTTGATAGCATTTTGTTAAGAATTTTTGCATCTGTGTTCATCAGTGATATTGGCCTATAGTTTTCTTTTTTTGTGGCATCTTTGTCCGGGTTTGATATTGTGGCCTCATAGAATGAGTTTGGAAGTTTACCTTCCTCTGCAATTTTCTGCAAGAGTTTGAGTAGGATAGGTGTTAGCTCTTCTCTAAATTTTTGGTAGAATTCATCTGTGAAGCCATCAGGTCCTGGGCTTTTGTTTATTGGAAGATTTCTGATTACAGTTTTGATTTCTGTGCTTGTGATGAGTCTGTTAAGATTTTCTATTTCTTCCTGGTTCAGTTTTGGAAAGTTGTTCTTTTCTAAGAATTTGTCCATTTCTTCCAAGTTGTCCATTTTATTGGCATATCATTGCTGATAGTAGTCTCTTATAATCCTGTGTCTTTCTCTGTTGTCTGTTGTGATTTCTCTGTTTTCATTTCTAATTTTGTTGATTTGATTCTTCTCCTTTTTTTTCTTGATGAGTCTAGCTAATGGTTTGTCTGTTTTATTTATTTTCTCAAAGAACTGGCTTTTAGCTTTGTTGATTTTGGCTATGAGCACCTTTGTTTCTTTTGCATTTATTTCTGCCCTAACTTTTATGATTTCTTTCCTTCTACTGACCCTGGGGTGCTTAATTTCTTCCTTTTCTAGTTGCTTTATGTGTAGAGTTAGGTTATTTATTTGATTTCTTTCCTGTTTCTTGAGGTAGGCTTGTATTGCTATGAACCTTCCCCTTAGCACTGCTTTTACTGAATCCCATAGGTTTTGGGCTGTTCTGTTTTCATTTTCATTCGTTTCTATGCATATTTTGATTTCTTTTTTGACTTTTTCTGTGATTTGTTGGTTATTCAGAAGTGTGTTGTTTAGCCTCTTTATGTTTGTATTTTTAATAGTTTTTTTCCTTTTCAGTTCAGTTCAGTTGCTCAGTCGTGTCCGACTCTTTCTGACACCATGAATTGCAGCACACCAGGCTTCCCTGTCCATCACCAACTCCCAGAGTTCACTCAAACTCACATCCATTGAGTCGGTGATGCCATCCAGCCATCTTATCCTCTGTCGTCCCCTTCTTCTGCTGCCCCCAATCCCTCCCAGCATCAGGGTCTTTTCCAAGGAGTCAACCCTTCACATGAGGTGGCCAAAGTACTGGAGTTTCAGCTTTAGCATCAGTCCTTCCAATGAACACCCACCCAGGACTGATCTCCTTTAGGATGGACTGGGTGGATCTCCTTGCAGTCCAAGGGACTCTCAAGAGTCTTCTCCAACACCACAGTTCAAAAGCATCAATTCTTTGGCACTCAGCTTTCTTCCCAGTCCAATTCTCACATCCATACATGACCACTGGAAAAACCATAGCCTTGACTAGATGGACCTTTGTTGGCAAAGTAATGTCTCTGCTTTTCAATATGGTATCTAGGTTGGTCATAACTTTGCTTCCAAGGAGTAAGCATCTTTTAATTTCATGGCTGCAATCACCGTCTGCAATGATTTTGGAGCCCAGCAAAATAAAGTCTGACACTGTTTCCATTGTTTCCTCATCTATTTCCCATGAAGTGATGGGACCAGATGCCACGATCTCCGTTTTCTGAATGTTGAGCTTTAAGCCAACTTTTTCACTCTCCTCTTTCACTTTCAACAAGAGGTTTTTTAGTTCCTCTTCACTTTCTGCCATAAGAGTGGTGTCATTTGCATCCCTGAAGGTATTGATATTTCTCCTGGCAATCTTGTTTCCAGCTTGTTCTTCTTCCAGCCCAGTGTTTCCTGTAGTTGACATCTAATCTTACTGCATTTGATCAGAAAAGATTCTTGAGATGATTTCAATTTTTATGAATTTACCAAGGCTAGATTTATGGGCCAGGATGTGATCTATCCTGGAGAAGGTTCTGTGTGCCCTTGAGAAAAAGGTGAAATTCATTGTTTTAGGGTGAAATGTCCTATAGATACCAATTAGGTCTAACTGGTCCATTGTGTCATTTAAAGCTTGTGTTTCCTTGCTAATTTTCTGTTTAGTTGATCTATCCATAGGTGTAAATGGGGTATTAAAGTCTCCCACTATTATTGTGTTACTCTTAATTTCCCCTTTCATACTTGTTAACATTTGCCTTACATATTGCAGTGCTCCTATGTTGGGTGCATATATATTTGCAATTGTTATGTCTTCTTGGATTTATCCTTTGATCATTATGTAGTGGCCTTCTTTGTCTCTTCTCACAGCCTTTGTTTCAAAGTCTATTTTATCTGATATGACTATTGCTACTCCTGGTTTCTTTTGGTCTCCATTTGTGTGAAATATCTTTTTCCAGCCCTTCACTTTCAGTCTATATGTGTCCCTTGGTTTGAGGTGGGTCTCTTGTAGACAGCATATATAGGGGTCTTGCTTTTGTATCCATTCAGCTAGTCTTTGTCTTTTGGTTGGGGCATTCAACTCATTTACATTAAAGGTAATTATTGATAAATATGATCCTGTTGCCATTTGCTTTGTTGTTTTGTGTTCGAGGTTATAAACCTTTCCTGGGTTTCCTGTCTAGAGAAGATCCTTTAGTATTTGTTGACGAGCTGGTTTGGTGGTGCTTAATTCTCTCAGCTTTTGTTTGTCTGTAAAGCTTTTGATTTCTCCTTTATATTTGAATGAGATCCTTGCTGGGTGCAGTAATTGGGGTTGTAGGTTTTCCTCTTTCATCACTTTAACTATGTCCTGCCATTCCCTTCTGGCCTGAAGAGTTTCTATTGAAAGATTAGCTGTTATCCTTATGGGAATCCCCTTGTGAGTTATTTGTTGTTTTTCCCTTGCTGCTTTTAATATTTGTACTTTGTGTTTGATCTTTGTTAATTTGATTAATATATGTCTTGGGGTGTTTCGTCTTGGGTTTATCCTGTTTGGGACTCTCTGGGTTCCTTGGACTTGGGTGGCTATTTCCTTCCCCATTTTAGGGAAATTTTCAACTATTATGCCCTCAAGTATTTTCTCATGGACTTTCTTTTTGTCTTCTTCTGGGTCTCCTATGATTCAAATGTTGGGGTGTTTAACATTGTCCCAGAGGTTTCTGAGGTTATCCTCATTTCTTTTAATTCTTTTTTCTTTTATCCCCTCTGCTTCATTTGTTTCCACCATTCTATCTTCCACCTCACTTATCCTATCTTCTGCCTCTGTTATTCTACTGTTGATTCCCTCCAGAGTGCTTTTGATCTCAGTTATGTATTATTCATTATTGATTGACTTTTATATTTCTTCTAGGTCCTTGTTAAACTTTTTTTGCATCTTCTCAATCCTTGTCTCCAGACTATTTATCTATAACTCCATTTTGTCTTCAAGATTTTGCATCATTTTTACTATCATTGTTCTGAATTCTTTTTCAGGTAGACTCCCTATCTCCTCCTCTTCTGTTTGGTTTGGTGGGCTTTTATCATGTCCCTTTACCTGCTGAATATTTCTCTGCCTTTTCATCTTGTTTAGGTTGCTGTGTTTGGGGTGGCCTTTCTGTATGCTGGAAGTTTGTGGTTCCTCTTTATTGTGGAGGTTCCTCCCTGTGGATGGGGTTGGAGGAATGGCTTGTCAAGGCTTCCTGGTTAGGGAAGCTTGCATTGGTGTTCTGGTGGATGGAGCTGGATCTCTTCTCTCTGGAGTGCAGTGAAGTGTCCAGTAGTGATTTTTGAGGTATCTATGGGTTTTGTGTGACTTTTGGCTGTCTATATTTTTGTGCTCAGGGTTATGTTCCTGCATTGTTGGAGAGTTAGCTTGAAACTTGTTGGCTCTTGGATGGAGCTTGGTTTCATTGTAGGTATGGAGGCTTTTGGATGAGCTCTTGTCGATTAATGTTCCCTGGAGTCAGGAGTTTTCTGGTGTTCTCAAGTTTTGGATTTAAGCCTCCTGCCTCTGGCTTTCAGTCTTATTCTTACAGTAGCCTCAAGACTTCTCCATCCATATAGCACCAATGATAAAACATCTAGGTTAATGGTGAAAAGATTCTCCACAGTGAGGGACACCCAGAGAGGTTCACAGAGTTATGTAGAGAAGAGGGAGGAGGGAGATAGAGGTGACCAGGAGGAGAAGAAGGGGAATCAAAAGGGGGGAGAGCAATCTAGCCAGTAATCAATTCCCTATTTGCTCTCCACTGCATGTATCTTTTGAATTATGGTTTTCTCAGGGTATATACCCAGGAGTGGGATTCCTGGGTCATATGGTAGTTTTAGTTTTAGTTTTTTTAAGGAACCTCCCTACTGTTCTCCATAGTGTTTGCACCAATTTACATTCCCACCAACAATTGTAGGAGGGTTCCCTTTTCTCCACACCCTCTCCTGCATTTATTGTCAAACATTTTGAACTCATTGTACTCATGACCTAGAAGGATCTGTGAAATTAAATCCATGTGGATTGTTCTCTAACTCAGTCTCCATCACCATCTCTGTCTCTGTTAAAACTGCCTCCCTGTGGATTTCTCCATTCCAGGTGACCAGCTCTCCTGTGTGCATGGACATGAGTGGGATGTCAGTGCCCACAGAATTCTTATCACGGCATAACTCTGATGGGATCATCACATTTGTGGACCCAAGATGCATCAGTGTGATTGGCTACCAGCCTCAGGTAGGTGGTTTTGAGCTCATGGAGTCAGCTGGAGATTTAGTTTTATTTTAAATGCACCTGGGCTTCCCTGGTGGTTCAGATGGTAAAGAATCTGCCTGCAATGCAGGACACCTGGGTTCAATCCCTGGGTTAAGAAGATCCCCTGTAGAAGGGCATGGCAACCCAATCCAGTATTCTTCCCTGAAGAATCCCATGGAGAAGACCCTGGCAGGCTACAGACCATGGGGTCACAAAGAGTCGGACATGACTGATCAATTAACACTTTCACTTTCAAAATTCACCTACCTCATTTGTTCAAGATATAATACAGTGACGATACAGGGCAACACAGCATAAAAATCCATCTCCTTGCCTGGGTAATGGCCTTCCAAAGCAAAAAAGCTTATTGTATGCAACTGCACTGCTTAAAATTAACTCGATTTTTTGCGCTAACCATTTTGTTTAATCTAGCTCTAGATTTTTCTCAAACTAGAATTAAGATGTTCTATGAAAAAGAGACTCTCTTATCAATTAATTTTGATGAATACCAAATAGGAAATCTCCTTAGAAACTTTAAAAGTATATTCATGTAAAAGACCCTGAAATATCTTAAAGATGTTCCTTGAATTTTGTCTCACCATTTGTTTCTCAAATGTATATGGATCCTCTTTTTACAGGAGGCACATTTTCAAGGTCTTTTTTTTTTTTTTAAGTGAAAAACACAAAAATCACAAAAAATATCAAAAGTCAGGAGAGATTGTTCCAAATTAAGATAAACCAAAGAGATAAAATAGCAGTATGCAATGTAAAGCCCTTCCTTGGGTCCTCAGCCTGAAGATGTATAGCTATAAAGGACAACTGGGAGACGAGTGAGGAAATGTTCATATGTCAGGTGATTTTATCAAATAATTATTGATTTTTTAAGGTATAATATGGTACATTATGGATTTGTAAGAAAATGTCATTTATATGGGGCTTCCCTGATAGCACAAATGCTTAAAATTCTGCCTGCGATGCAGGAGATCCTGGTTCAATTCCCTGGGTCAGGAAGATCCCCTGGAGAAGGGAATAGCAATCTACTCCACTGTTCTTGCCTAGAAAATTCCATAGACAGACCATGGCGTCACAAAGAGACACATATTTCATATATGAGGAGTGCTGTGATTCCTGCTAATTGTTTTACAATGAATCAACAAAAATTAAATATATAAACATATTTTAAATATAATTTAAAATAAGATATATATAAATATATTTTAGATATATTTGTGCATAGATATGATATTTCACTTGTATTTACTTTTTATGTTTCTTATATATTTATATTTGCATATATATGAAAGAAACAGAAAAATGCAAATATGGCAAAATACTGAGTTGATGAATCCAGTTAAAACGACCCACAGGTGTGAATTACACTACCCTTTCAACTTTTCTGTAGATTTAAATTTCTTCCAATATAAAAAGCATTTGAAGAAAAAAGAAAGAGGAAAAAGAATCTTTGTTCTGAGAAACAGTTTGGGTGACATTGATGTTTTTTTTTTTTTAATTACATGTCTATTTTATAACTAGAAACAGACTAAATTGAAATATGGGAACCATTCATTGAATTCTTCATCTGTAGACTGATGTAAACCTCAGAATACTGGGATGGAATGAAGGGGAAAATTAATCTCTTTTCAAATTCACTGTTACCTCTGATGACTTCTCTTTCCAGCCAGATTCATTTATCCGCCAGCCACCTTCCATTGGCATCTGGATCTAGGTGTTTCTTGGCACAGATAAGAGTCCTTTCCCCTGTCAGCGTCACCACCCACTGAGGCCATTTGCTGATTTGGGTTCTGATCGATGACTTTGTTGAAACTCTTTGCTGCTGAAGATACTTCCAACTGGACCAGTTTCCTATAACCCATTTGCTTTTGGATGGTTTCTTTCATTCCAGTTGGTTTCATTGCAAAACACTTTTGTTTGGGGTTAATGCTGGGTCCTTTGAATAAAACATAGATGAGCGAAGGTAGGTAGTCAACAGACTTAACAAGTTTAGTTATTTTATGATAACTGCTTTTCCCCAGGCACAAGAGAGCTGCAGTTCCCCCCATTTAAATGATTCCAGGTTTCATAGGCTACACATCCATCTTCATGCTACCACTTGGGTTCTTTTTATGTTTATTAGAGTTTATTAGAGCTCGCCTGTACAGTCTGTCTTTCCAAGGCAAACAGAAATAAAATTGCATTCTGAAGCTGCTGCTCTAGTTCCTTAGCAAAATTAGAAGTCAGTACTGAACATGCCAGAGGCACTGAGGATGGGGCACCAGATGCCAGCTCCTTAATCACACAAGGAAAACATTTCCATCTACATTTTTCCCCCTCATGGTGGTGTGCGCTAAAGGAGATGAGTTGAAGGGGATGTATGTGAACACTCTTGTCTAACGGTGATGTATAAACAGTGAAACGTGGGGTTGGGGAGTCTTAAAGCTTGTCTCTCTCTCTAGGATCTTCTAGGAAAGGACATTTTGGAGTTCTGCCACTCCGAGGATCAGAGCCATCTTCGGGAGAGTTTCCAGCAGGTACCATGAATGTTCATTTCCAGCTGATTTAGAAGCTGGGTACACATGGATGTGATCCTTCCATGTGCCAGGCAAGCAGCAGGGACCGCCTCTCCAAGGCATCAGAGGGCCCCTGGAATGAAGGAACTCGCAGTCCAGTGGGGAGGGCAGACCATCAGTAAGGAATTTCCGTGTCTTGAGAGAAGAGCGGAGGAGGACAAGGTTGACAGGGTGAGGAACAGTCTCCAAGGGGAGGCAACAATCAGGATGGGTCTTAACAGATGAGCAGAGAAGAAATGACAGAACATTCTAGACAAGGGGCCAGCACCAGAGATGCAAAGAAGAGCACAGCCTGTTGGGAGAGTTGTAAGTAGTTCCTCACGGCTAGAGTGGCACTGGCCGCCTTGTAGGGAGGAGGTGGGCAGTGCTCAAAGAAGAGGCCGATGAGGCAGGACTCTGAAGGGCCTCACGTGCCATCACTGGAACTTAAATTCTCTCCTGAGTCGTTTAAGTGAGGATTCCCTTGAGGATTTGAAGTGGAGTGATGTTTTTGTAAAACCCAGGTATGGCAGTCCAGGTGTGTGGAAGAGACAAGGATGCGAAATAAATGGAACAAAAGACAAATCAGAAGGCTGCTTCGGTTGCCCTGGTGATGAGTCCAGGACTGGGGCAGGAGCAGCAGAGGAGGTGGCTGCTGGGTAGCGATGCTGACAATGTGAATAGAGACAGTGAAGGAGAGAGAAGGACCGAGGGTGACCATGGAGGGATGAGAGAAAGGCCACCATGCTCACTGCAGCCAGAGCATCGTTAGAATTAGATGCTGTTTACTGAGCACCTACTGTGTGCCAGGCAGTGTAGAAACCCCTTTTGCACACACTGCTTTCCTGAAACTTCACAACAGTCACAGGAGTGGGTGTTATTACCCTCATGCTACAGGCGAGTCAAGTGAAGCTTCATGAAGGAATTCCGTAAGGTCACGTGGGTAGGGAGTGAGAGAAGCTGGACTGTCACTGCGGACCTGCCTCCTCTTGAGTCCGGGTCCACCTGGGAGGAGAGAGAGAGCCAGTTCCTCAGAGGGTTCCCAGGACTCGCTTCAGCCCCTACAGGGAAAAGGATGGGTGATGTGACAGAGAAGGGCCTTTGAACTGCTTTTTAAGAGGGAGTCATGGTTTGTCATTCACCTGAGAGAATAAGTCCTTGACATCCTGCTTTGCAAGTGGTTCAGAATGAGTGCGTCCAATACTGAGCTCTCCTGTGAAAGGCATGGAGCTGTCCTCGTGCACAGACCTAGGGCTCCAGTTACACCACACTGGTCCGTGCAGATCACGTGATCCGACTTGTGCCCTGCTCCTCTGTTCTTCCCAAATAGCACCAGCTCCTGGTTACCTTTCCACCTGTTAGACTGCTTTGTTGTCCATCCTTCATCTCTGCCTGCATCTCCAAGCCATGATACTCTAGGCCTCTGTTCCTGGCACCTCTCCTTCTCTCTAGTATCCGGGTGATTTTACCTACTGGATGAGTTCAGTATATATCATCACCTGCAGATGTGCAGATACCTAGCCCACACCTGCACTTGAGTGCCCATGAACCTTCCAACACGGTGCTCCACTCTCATCTCACAGCCCCCCGTCTCCTTTGTACCACTGCTTTTCTGGATACAAAGGTCAGAAACCAAGAAAAAGTCTTCACTTTCCTTAATCTCCCACATTCTGCCCAGTCGGTCCTCCTGACTCCAGCCCCCCCTCAAAAGACACCAGTAAGCTGCCCTCTTCTCCCTCTTTTGTTCTTACTGACCTTGCCCAAGCCACCCATCCATGTATTTTGAGTTTTGCAACAGATTCCTTGGGCTTCCCAGGTGGCTCAGTGGGAAAGAATCTGCCTGCCAATGCAGGAGACATGGGTTTGATCCCTGGGTTGGAAAGATCCCCTGGAGAAGGAAATGGAAATGCACTCCAGTTGTCTTGCCTGGGAAATCCCATGGACAGAGGAGCCTGTCAGGCTGTAGGCCATGGGATCGCACTCAGACACGACTTAGCAACTGAACAACAATGGACCCTTCGTAACACATATTTTATCCTGTATGATCCTCAACCCTTCACAATATCTTATCATTCCTACTTTTTGCAGTGAAAACCGGGACTTAGAGAGGTTCAGTCACTTGCTCCAAGTCACACAGCAAGGTGATGACAGAACTGGAATCAGAGCCTGCCTCCTTCCGAAGTGTCCGTCTCCAACCCCAAACCCCCCACACAGACCTCTCCATCTGACAGCACCTCAGAGATTTTCAACTGCTGACACTGTCAGAACCTGGTTAGTTTGGAAAAGACAGAGGAGTAAAACGTCGATCCCACCCCAGGATTCTGCTTAAGTGACCCTCGTTCTGAGAGCAGCCACCTCATCCTGGGGCAGGAGGTGAAACCAAAGCAGCTCCACCCAATAGCCGGCGGCCAGGGTGGGTCACCTGGCTCAGCGGGCAGCAACCAGCAGCCACACGGACATGCTGGAGAGCCAGGCCAGGGCTCCTTGCCTGTGTTCATTGGGTTCCAGCCACCAGCGGTCAGGGTGGAGGACAAATGTTGATAAAAGGAAGTGACTTATTTTTGCAAAAAGCACAGAGGGAGCTGTGTGAGTTCAGAGCAAGTCCTTGAACTCTGGATTTAAACAGACATTTTGAATGACCCAGATATGAGACTTTAGAGTGGGATCGTGAGTTTGTGAGGAATTTGTGGTTGGTGGGATGACAGCATGCCAGACAGGGCCCCGAAGGGGTGGGAATCCTGAGTCTGGGCTCTGATGCCCTCTCTGGATCCCAGGTGACCTGGATGTCAGATGGAAGAGTGGGACCCAGGGAGATTAAGGCAGGCTCCTCCTTCTCTCTGCAGATGTCTTCCACAGTGATAATGGTGGTGGTGGTGGTGATGAATAAAGGTGTTTGCAGGAACAGCTGGGCTGGACTGGCTTTATACCTGGCCTTGGTGGTCTCAGGTGCTAGCATCATACCTGAATAAAGCACAGGTGAATGCACCAGCCTGGTCTCCAGGCCTGGACTGTGACACCCCCACTGCCTTACATGCGTGGTCCCACCCACATAGCACCTTAGGTCTCCCCACCCCCAGACATGTGCTCATCTGTGCCCTCTGCCCCGGGGAAACCCTCTCCAAAGCTTTGTTATTGTTCAGTCACTCGGTCATGTCCAACTCTTTGCAACCCCATGGACTGCAGCGTGCCAGGGTTCCCTGTCCTTTACCACCTCCCAGTTTGCTCAGACTGACATCCATGGAATTGGTGATACCATCCAACCATCTCATCCTCTGTCACCTACTTCTCCTGCCCTCAATCTTTCCCAGCATCAAGAGTCTTTAACAATGAGTCAGTTCAGAGTACTGGAGTTTCAGTTTCAGCCAGAGCTTTACCAGCCAGCATGTCACCCAAACCCACCTCCCTCCAGGAACCCTCTCTGGATCCTGAAAAAGCCTGTCCTTGACTTCTTGGTAACCCATGGCACCTGATCTTATGTTTCTGCTGTTGTCTTTGCTCTCTGAGTTACAGTTACCCACGCGCCTGCCCCTCCTGTGTTGGTGCGAGGCTCTCTGGGGATGACACGACGGTTCTGTCTCAGCTCTAGCGCGTCCGGGAAAGACAGAGGTCAGGTAGACGTGGGGTCCCATCCTGCCTCTGCTTCTCCTCAGTCCTGAGGCTTTGGCAGGAGAGTTCCCTATTTTCGTTGTTGTTGTTCAGTCGCTCAGTCATGTCCAGCTCCTTGCGACCCCATGAACTACATACAGCACACCAGGCTTCCCCGTCCTTCACTATCTCCCTTAGTTTGCTCAGACTCATGTCCATTGAGTCGACGATGCCATTCAAGTGCCCTATGTTATATCTTTTTTAGTTCTCTAATACTTGGGAGATCCTTGGCCAGATGCAGTGGAAGCTAATTGCTTCTTGGGACTTTCCTGGTGGTCCAGCGGTTAAGACTCTGAGCTTCCAATGCGTGGGACCCAGATTTCATCCCTGGTCAGGGAACTAGATCCCACATGCCACAACTAAGACCCAGCACAGTCAAATAAATAAATAAAAAGAAACTAACCTTTCCTTTCATGGTGCCCAGTGGGCAGAATCAGATTTCTATCCCATAAGAATGGGATGAATGGGGCTCTTTTCATTTCCAAGTTGAAGACAGCAGGCCTTTAATTTTGAGATTAACCTCCTCTGTCACAAGGCTTTGGCAGGACAGTTCCCTCCTTTGTGGCTCAGCTTCCAGATAAACCAGGCACTGTTGTGAGGACCACAGGAGGTGACACGCACAAGATATCTGTAGGTCATCCCCTGGCAGGTGCAGGGCTGGGCTCCCTCCTGCCCTTGCTCTTTACCCATGGGTCCAGGGACCAAGGGGCTTCCTTGGTGGCTCAGATGTTATAAAGAGTCTGCCTGCAGGGCAGAAGACGTGAGTTCAATCCCTGAGTCAGGAAGATCCCCTAGAGAAGGAAATGGCAACCCACTCCAGTGTTCCTGCCTGGAGAATCTCATGGACAGAGGAACCTGGCGGGCTACAGTCCATGGGATCACAAAAAATCGGACACGACTGAGCAACTAACAGCAGGGGCTAAGCTCGCACACAGGCGGTGCCTGAGAGTGTGTGTCCCATGNAGTTCCTTAGCAAAATTAGAAGTCAGTACTGAACATGCCAGAGGCACTGAGGATGGGGCACCAGATGCCAGCTCCTTAATCACACAAGGAAAACATTTCCATCTACATTTTTCCCCCTCATGGTGGTGTGCGCTAAAGGAGATGAGTTGAAGGGGATGTATGTGAACACTCTTGTCTAACGGTGATGTATAAACAGTGAAACGTGGGGTTGGGGAGTCTTAAAGCTTGTCTCTCTCTCTAGGATCTTCTAGGAAAGGACATTTTGGAGTTCTGCCACTCCGAGGATCAGAGCCATCTTCGGGAGAGTTTCCAGCAGGTACCATGAATGTTCATTTCCAGCTGATTTAGAAGCTGGGTACACATGGATGTGATCCTTCCATGTGCCAGGCAAGCAGCAGGGACCGCCTCTCCAAGGCATCAGAGGGCCCCTGGAATGAAGGAGCTCGCAGTCCAGTGGGGAGGGCAGACCATCAGTAAGGAATTTCCGTGTCTTGAGAGAAGAGCGGAGGAGGACAAGGTTGACAGGGTGAGGAACAGTCTCCAAGGGGAGGCAACAATCAGGATGGGTCTTAACAGATGAGCAGAGAAGAAATGACAGAACATTCTAGACAAGGGGCCAGCACCAGAGATGCAAAGAAGAGCACAGCCTGTTGGGAGAGTTGTAAGTAGTTCCTCACGGCTAGAGTGGCACTGGCCGCCTTGTAGGGAGGAGGTGGGCAGTGCTCAAAGAAGAGGCCGATGAGGCAGGACTCTGAAGGGCCTCACGTGCCATCACTGGAACTTAAATTCTCTCCTGAGTCGTTTAAGTGAGGATTCCCTTGAGGATTTGAAGTGGAGTGATGTTTTTGTAAAACCCAGGTATGGCAGTCCAGGTGTGTGGAAGAGACAAGGATGCGAAATAAATGGAACAAAAGACAAATCAGAAGGCTGCTTCGGTTGCCCTGGTGATGAGTCCAGGACTGGGGCAGGAGCAGCAGAGGAGGTGGCTGCTGGGTAGCGATGCTGACAATGTGAATAGAGACAGTGAAGGAGAGAGAAGGACCGAGGGTGACCATGGAGGGATGAGAGAAAGGCCACCATGCTCACTGCAGCCAGAGCATCGTTAGAATTAGATGCTGTTTACTGAGCACCTACTTGTGTGCCAGGCAGTGTAGAAACCCCTTTTGCACACACTGCTTTCCTGAAACTTCACAACAGTCACAGGAGTGGGTGTTATTACCCTCATGCTACAGGCGAGTCAAGTGAAGCTTCGTGAAGGAATTCCGTAAGGTCACGTGGGTAGGGAGTGAGAGAAGCTGGACTGTCACTGCGGACCTGCCTCCTCTTGAGTCCGGGTCCACCTGGGAGGAGAGAGAGAGCCAGTTCCTCAGAGGGTTCCCAGGACTCGCTTCAGCCCCTACAGGGAAAAGGATGGGTGATGTGACAGAGAAGGGCCTTTGAACTGCTTTTTAAGAGGGAGTCATGGTTTGTCATTCACCTGAGAGAATAAGTCCTTGACATCCTGCTTTGCAAGTGGTTCAGAATGAGTGCGTCCAACACTGAGCTCTCCTGTGAAAGGCATGAAGCTGTCCTCGTGCACAGACCTAGGGCTCCAGTTACACCACACTGGTCCGTGCAGATCACGTGATCCGACTTGTGCCCTGCTCCTCTGTTCTTCCCAAATAGCACCAGCTCCTGGTTACCTTTCCACCTGTTAGACTGCTTTGTTGTCCATCCTTCGTCTCTGCCTGCATCTCCAAGCCATGATACTCTAGGCCTCTGTTCCTGGCACCTCTCCTTCTCTCTAGTATCCGGGTGATTTTACCTACTGGATGAGTTCAGTATATATCATCACCTGCAGATGTGCAGATACCTAGCCCACACCTGCACTTGAGTGCCCATGAACCTTCCAACACGGTGCTCCACTCTCATCTCACAGCCCCCCGTCTCCTTTGTACCACTGCTTTTCTGGATACAAAGGTCAGAAACCAAGAAAAAGTCTTCACTTTCCTTAATCTCCCACATTCTGCCCAGTCGGTCCTCCTGACTCCAGCCCCCCCTCAAAAGACACCAGTAAGCTGCCCTCTTCTCCCTCTTTTGTTCTTACTGACCTTGCCCAAGCCACCCATCCATGTATTTTGAGTTTTGCAACAGATTCCTTGGGCTTCCCAGGTGGCTCAGTGGGAAAGAATCTGCCTGCCAATGCAGGAGACATGGGTTTGATCCCTGGGTTGGAAAGATCCCCTGGAGAAGGAAATGGAAATGCACTCCAGTTGTCTTGCCTGGGAAATCCCATGGACAGAGGAGCCTGTCAGGCTGTAGGCCATGGGATCGCACTCAGACACGACTTAGCAACTGAACAACAATGGACCCTTCGTAACACATATTTTATCCTGTATGATCCTCAACCCTTCACAATATCTTATCATTCCTACTTTTTGCAGTGAAAACCGGGACTTAGAGAGGTTCAGTCACTTGCTCCAAGTCACACAGCAAGGTGATGACAGAACTGGAATCAGAGCCTGCCTCCTTCCGAAGTGTCCGTCTCCAACCCCAAACCCCCCACACAGACCTCTCCATCTGACAGCACCTCAGAGATTTTCAACTGCTGACACTGTCAGAACCTGGTTAGTTTGGAAAAGACAGAGGAGTAAAACGTCGATCCCACCCCAGGATTCTGCTTAAGTGACCCTCGTTCTGAGAGCAGCCACCTCATCCTGGGGCAGGAGGTGAAACCAAAGCAGCTCCACCCAATAGCCGGCGGCCAGGGTGGGTCACCTGGCTCAGCGGGCAGCAACCAGCAGCCACACGGACATGCTGGAGAGCCAGGCCAGGGCTCCTTGCCTGTGTTCATTGGGTTCCAGCCACCAGCGGTCAGGGTGGAGGACAAATGTTGATAAAAGGAAGTGACTTATTTTTGCAAAAAGCACAGAGGGAGCTGTGTGAGTTCAGAGCAAGTCCTTGAACTCTGGATTTAAACAGACATTTTGAATGACCCAGATATGAGACTTTAGAGTGGGATCGTGAGTTTGTGAGGAATTTGTGGTTGGTGGGATGACAGCATGCCAGACAGGGCCCCGAAGGGGTGGGAATCCTGAGTCTGGGCTCTGATGCCCTCTCTGGATCCCAGGTGACCTGGATGTCAGATGGAAGAGTGGGACCCAGGGAGATTAAGGCAGGCTCCTCCTTCTCTCTGCAGATGTCTTCCACAGTGATAATGGTGGTGGTGGTGGTGATGAATAAAGGTGTTTGCAGGAACAGCTGGGCTGGACTGGCTTTATACCTGGCCTTGGTGGTCTCAGGTGCTAGCATCATACCTGAATAAAGCACAGGTGAATGCACCAGCCTGGTCTCCAGGCCTGGACTGTGACACCCCCACTGCCTTACATGCGTGGTCCCACCCACATAGCACCTTAGGTCTCCCCACCCCCAGACATGTGCTCATCTGTGCCCTCTGCCCCGGGGAAACCCTCTCCAAAGCTTTGTTATTGTTCAGTCACTCGGTCATGTCCAACTCTTTGCAACCCCATGGACTGCAGCGTGCCAGGGTTCCCTGTCCTTTACCACCTCCCAGTTTGCTCAGACTGACATCCATGGAATTGGTGATACCATCCAACCATCTCATCCTCTGTCACCTACTTCTCCTGCCCTCAATCTTTCCCAGCATCAAGAGTCTTTAACAATGAGTCAGTTCAGAGTACTGGAGTTTCAGTTTCAGCCAGAGCTTTACCAGCCAGCATGTCACCCAAACCCACCTCCCTCCAGGAACCCTCTCTGGATCCTGAAAAAGCCTGTCCTTGACTTCTTGGTAACCCATGGCACCTGATCTTATGTTTCTGCTGTTGTCTTTGCTCTCTGAGTTACAGTTACCCACGCGCCTGCCCCTCCTGTGTTGGTGCGAGGCTCTCTGGGGATGACACGACGGTTCTGTCTCAGCTCTAGCGCGTCCGGGAAAGACAGAGGTCAGGTAGACGTGGGGTCCCATCCTGCCTCTGCTTCTCCTCAGTCCTGAGGCTTTGGCAGGAGAGTTCCCTATTTTCGTTGTTGTTGTTCAGTCGCTCAGTCATGTCCAGCTCCTTGCGACCCCATGAACTACATACAGCACACCAGGCTTCCCCGTCCTTCACTATCTCCCTTAGTTTGCTCAGACTCATGTCCATTGAGTCGACGATGCCATTCAAGTGCCCTATGTTATATCTTTTTTAGTTCTCTAATACTTGGGAGATCCTTGGCCAGATGCAGTGGAAGCTAATTGCTTCTTGGGACTTTCCTGGTGGTCCAGCGGTTAAGACTCTGAGCTTCCAATGCGTGGGACCCAGATTTCATCCCTGGTCAGGGAACTAGATCCCACATGCCACAACTAAGACCCAGCACAGTCAAATAAATAAATAAAAAGAAACTAACCTTTCCTTTCATGGTGCCCAGTGGGCAGAATCAGATTTCTATCCCATAAGAATGGGATGAATGGGGCTCTTTTCATTTCCAAGTTGAAGACAGCAGGCCTTTAATTTTGAGATTAACCTCCTCTGTCACAAGGCTTTGGCAGGACAGTTCCCTCCTTTGTGGCTCAGCTTCCAGATAAACCAGGCACTGTTGTGAGGACCACAGGAGGTGACACGCACAAGATATCTGTAGGTCATCCCCTGGCAGGTGCAGGGCTGGGCTCCCTCCTGCCCTTGCTCTTTACCCATGGGTCCAGGGACCAAGGGGCTTCCTTGGTGGCTCAGATGTTATAAAGAGTCTGCCTGCAGGGCAGAAGACGTGAGTTCAATCCCTGAGTCAGGAAGATCCCCTAGAGAAGGAAATGGCAACCCACTCCAGTGTTCCTGCCTGGAGAATCTCATGGACAGAGGAACCTGGCGGGCTACAGTCCATGGGATCACAAAAAATCGGACACGACTGAGCAACTAACAGCAGGGGCTAAGCTCGCACACAGGCGGTGCCTGAGAGTGTGTGTCCCATGGAGTTAAAAAATTTCACACCATCTCAGGCATCCTGGAAGAGGAAGCAGGAAAAGGCACTGTCCTCCAGCTTCAGAACGCAGTAGACATGGTCTCACCACGGGGGCGCTGCCTGCATCCCTGCGTCACAGTGCTTTGTGCAGATTCAGAGAACCCCCTGGAAAGCAGCCCTGAAGGGCACATGGCTTTGACCTCTGGCCGGCTTCCTGTTGAGGCTGCAGTTTTGCTAGCGGGCACCCCTGGGCGTCCTGGCCTGGCCTGACCCCACCACATTGATGTGTTGAGTCAGCTCAGGAAATGTGCTTGAGACACTTAACTCTCTGCCGGGTCCTGGGCTGAGGGTGCAGGCTCTTGGCGACCATGGGGTCCCTGACCCAAGCTGCTGCTGACATTCAACCAGAATAAAGTACAGGTGCCAGGAGTTAGGGGCAAGGACCCGGGTCCCAGTTCTTATTTCTGGTCACATTGTGATCTGCAGTCAGGAGGCTGGTTGCCTCCCAGCCCCGGGATCTGGGATGCACAGACCAGGAGGGGTCGCTCCTGTTCTCCTTACTTTGTCCTGGAGGCATCATCACACCCAGTCCTGGCCCCACCAGCCATCTGTATCCTTTCTCCTTCTTTCCTGATTCAGCTGAGAACTGCCCCTGGTGTCACCTTCTGCACCTACACCCTGCCATCCAGTCTCAGCATCTTGAGGTTTCTGCGTGTGATAGATTGTGTGTGTACATAAAGCTGGAAAGCCAGCTGTATGTCCCCTGAAACATGGTTTGGAAATAAGATTTTGATTCCTGTCCCAGCTTCTCTACCCAAGTTGTCTGATCTCAGGCAACTTATTTTATTTCTGTGACACTCAGCATTATCTTTGTAAATAGTAAAAGTCCACCTCTTCAAGTTCCTGTGAGGGATTACATTGAGAAGTATCTTGGAAACTGTACTGCAACATAAAAGTCAGAGGAGCTTTCCTGGCAGTCCAGTGGTTAAGATTCCCACTGCAGGGGGCAAAGTTAAGATTCCCACTGCAGGGGGCATCCCTGGTCAGGGGACTAAAATCTCGTATGCCTCATTGAGGGGGCCACAAAAAAGTAATAATAGATAATGCATAGAAATTTGTTATTTTATTTTATCTCCTCCCAGAGAGGATATTTAATCCAATCTGCAATGTTAAATGGAGTTTAAGAATTCCTTAATGTGAAGCATGAAGAAATAAACCCACAAGTACAATGTCACTATGTACCTGAGTTAACTGCATCAGGGCATGGGCACCAAGCTCAGAGTGTCCTGGTAGCCAAGGCAGAAAGGGAAACCCTCCAGCTTATAGAGTTTTCGTGGTCTGATTTCTAAAAGCTAAAATGTTCTGATATACAATGGGCTTTGAAGGGGTAGGTGGAACAAATTGGGAGAGCAGCAGTGACATATATCCACTATCTTGTGTAAAATAGCTAGTTAATGGGAAGATGCTGCATAGCCTAGGGAGCTCCGCTTGGTGCTCTGTGATGACCTAGACGGATGGGATGGGGACTGAGAGGGAGGGAGGCTCAAGAGGGGCCGGGATACATGTTTATGTAGATCTGGTTCACGTTGCTGCACAGCAGAACTAACACAGCATTGTAAAGCAACTGTATGCCAGTATTTTAAAAGGGCATTGACTAATTGGTTTCTCACAGGGTGGTGGCAGAATGACCCAAGTGCAGGGTCCCGTCTCAAGGGGGAGTGGACCGAGCTTCCCCCTGAGGGTGACCGCCCTCCCTCCGTGCCTGTCTGTGGCCACGATGCTCCTGTTCTGGGCTCCCGCTGGCCCCCGCCAAGCCTGCACTGCCTGCTGCCTCCCCGCTCTGTCTGGCACCTTCCTTCCTCCCGCTGACTTCCTTCTCCAAATGTTTGCTCAGGTGGTGAAGCTGAAAGGCCAAGTGCTGTCGGTCATGTATCGGTTCCGCACCAAGAACCGTGAGTGGGTGTTGATCCGCACCAGCAGCTTCACCTTCCAGAACCCGTATTCCGACGAGATAGAGTACATCATCTGCACCAACACCAATGTCAAGTACGTACCCGCCCGCCCCTCCCCAGGTCCCAGCCGGCGCTAGTGTTCCGTAACGCTCTCCTCCCTGCAGGCTCTGGCTCTGCCGGCAGCTGCAGTCCCTGCAGGAGACTAAGGAGCAGGACGAGGCAACGCTGGCCCCTCTTCACTGTCTCCTCCCGGGTCCCCCTTCTCAAGGCCCTCCTGATTGGGAGCCCTCAGTGCTGACTAACGACCCTGGTGGTATTCCCTCCCCATCACACGGTTGGTCGGTTCAAGATGCTCTGGTTTCCATGATCTTCTCCCCGAGTGCAGAGCCCAGCAGAGTGGAGCTGGGCGCTTCCTTGGGGCTCCCTGCTATGCCAGCTGAAGCCGGGAGGTGGAGGAGTGAGGCTGAGCCTCTCGGCAGTTCTGGGACGTGGAGGGCAGGCGGCACAGGGGTGAGCACCTCAGGGTCACAGGGCTTCTTGGCTGTCCGGTCACTGATGCCGTCCTCTGCGATCCCTGCTGGCTTTGCTGCTGTTCCCTACGTGTGTTAACACACAGACCTGGCTCCAGTCGTGGCCCCCAGTTCCCTGCTGTGTGACCTTGACTGTGTCCCTTCATCTCTCAGCCTTCATTCCCCATTGGTGGAAGGGGTGATAACAACTCTCTCAGGTTTCCCAGAGGGTTTGATGAGGTCGGGCTTCTAGATACAGGCAGGTCATGCCTCCTCTCTGGACTTACTCTCAAGGAAATATCAGCAGTCCAAAGAACCAACATGGACAAAGGCAAAATGATGTCCACATGCAGGGGAGCACATGGAAGCTGTGCCCAGTGTTGGGGTAGGGGGCACAGTTTGCAGGGCATGATGCGAGCTTACATGGTGGGAACTGTGCCCATGCATCCCCGTGTCTCCATGTCACTGCTGCCTTCCTCTTTCCCAGGTTCCACACTAAGCTGTGGAGTCTGTCCCCACCCTGGCCACCTCCTCGTCCTCATCTATGACTGTCCCCCTCCCCAGACACCAGCACTTCCAGGCCATCACTGTGAGTAACCTCCTGGCTTGCCCAGAGCTCTCCATTGCCATCACCAGCTCCCTGAGTTCGGTGGTTCCCTTCTGGGTCCCCAGAAGCAGCCTCCTTTCTAGCACCACCCTGAGTGTCTCAGCTTTGGGCCTGCTGCTGGACCACAAGGCACAGAACTGGACAGATGGGTCCACACAAGACCCCTCAGAGGACTGGTGACCTGGGCTTCAGTCCCAGCTCCCACCTGGGCAAGTCACCTGCTCTTTTGAAGCCTCAGTTGCTCATCTGTAAAATGGGGAGAATGACAGAACCCACCCACCCA
>SJYA01002663.1:517285-620621 GCA_006410615.1 Neotragus moschatus
TGGATCCTCAGTGTAGATGGTGCTTTTGCATCTCTCTGGTGGAGCAGCAGCCCTGAGTGGTGGGATGGGGGGTCTCCAGTGGTCATTACTGACTTAATGGAGGCAGCTACATACCCCCTGCCACGTGGCACAGCTGCACGGCAGTTTCTTGGCCTGTTCTCTACCAGTTCCACCAGACTGGCTAAGCACGTGCTTGCTTCTAACTCTGGGCACATTGTATTGTCTTCCAGTGAACAGGGAAGCCAGGGCCGTCTGCATGAACCCCTCCTTGTTCATGTGGGACCCCTCCTTGTTCATGAGGGACCCCTCCTTGTTCATGTGGGTCTGTCTAGTCCCCTCCTCCCCTGCTCTGCTGGCTGCCAGCCAGGGCGAGGCCACCCCTCCAGGACCAAGCCCTCCACTTTCCTTCTAGCTCCTGGCACACCCTGTGTCCCATGGCCCGGCACTCATTCAGTCGTGCTGCAGGTTTCATCCAGAGGCCCTCAGCTGGGGACATGCCTCCTGATCTTAGAACACCCCTCTGTTGCCACCACTCTGCTTGCTTTCCTCCCTGCTCTGCCACGTGTTTGTATTGGACGCCCTCGCTGTTCATCTCCTTGACCCCCGAGAACCTGGTGTGGTACCAGCTCTGCTAACTTGCTCTCCCAGAAGCCACCAGGGACCCCCGTCAATAACCCGTTCTCACTGGTCATTTTTCCCTGTCAGGCCATCTCCTCTCTCTTTACATCTTACCCCTTGACTGACCTGATGCTCTGATTCTTCTTACATCTCCTTCACCTAGTCAAGACTTTCTTGGTGGTAAGAATAGCAGGAGTAAATCTAGTTAAGTTGTAGATCCACTAATGCAAAAAGGTAACTTTTTTTTTTTTGCTGGGCCTGTGCCAGGTGAGATCTTAGTTCCCTGACCAGGGATTGAACCCGCACCCCCTTTGACCACAGTGGAGGGAAGCATAGAGTCTTAACCACTGGACCACCAGGCAAGTCCCCCATCTTTATTATTTTTTAATATCTGATTTTGTTTGGTCACTGCTTGGTAAACTGAGTCCAGTGAAGGAGCTTTTGCTTCTCTACTCTTCCCGACTTGGGCAAGAGAGGGAGCAGAGTGGTGCTTGTTAGTGCTGGGCCTGTGTCCTGCCCTGGCCTTGGAGAAAATGACGAAGCTCAAGAAACAGGAGGAAGAGTGAGATACGCAGGGTGTAGAATCTCGAAGCTCCTTCTTTGTTCAGCAGCTGGGGGTGTAGAGGTGAGACACAGGCCAGACCTGCAGGGGCTTCTAAGAGGAAGTAACAAGTGGGCTCATTGACGTGGAGCTGGGGTTGGGCAACGGGAGCCCCAGGGGATAAGGCTGAACTGAACAAGAGAGCAGGTCTGCTCAGCATCTGTTCAAACTTCAGCTCATCTGCAGGCTCACCTCACCTGTCCCAGCCCCACCAGCTACTTGTGCCCAAAGCTATGGAGATGGGCCAGCCTACCACCATGCCAGGCCATGGGCGGCATCCTAGAATGTCCACCGTTTTGATGCCAGTGTATTAACCAGCTTTTAGTGATACTACCTCCTCTTATGATCCTGTCCCTCCTCTCTTCTGTTCACCCTGTCTGCCTTCCTCCCCACACCTGGGCTCTCTCCTGGTCCTCCTTCTGCGTGTGTGGTGCCTGGTGTCTATGGCCTGATCCAGGGAACCTCGGAGGGTGTGGTGGAAACAGCCCGCCTGTCACTGAAGCCACTTACATGCAGGCCACGCTCAGCAGTAGAGAGCAGGGTCCCAGGCTGGGGTCGGCAGAGTCCGCTGGATTTGGGGCAGAAGAACAGACTGAAGCTCCCCTTTTGGGGGTTTTGGTGGTTTTATATTTGTGACTGTTCTTTTGTTTGCATGTTTCACTGCATCCTCATTGCTCTGCACGGGCCTTCTTTGTGATGTGCAGGCTTCCTGTTGCAGTGGGTCCTCTTGTTGCAGAGCACGAGCTCCAGAACTCAAGCTTCAGCAGTTGTGGCACACGGGCTTAGGTGCTCTGAGGCATGTGAGATCTTCCCAGACCCCTGTCCGGGGATCGAAACCGTGTCCTCTACGTTGGCAGGTGGATTCTTAACCACTGGCCCACCAGGGAAGTCCCCACCGAGCTTCATTCACTTCCAGCATGAATACAAGGTTCTGCACTCACAGTTCTTGCCCTGTGGCGCAACTCAATGGATGGTCACTGAGCACCGGTGCCAGGCGTCCAGTACTCTCAGATGCCTCTGCTCTGGTCCCTGCCACCCCAGGCGTCTCCCATCACATGGAGAGAGTGAGAAATGAGTGGAGGAGGGAGGGAACACAGGAGGGAGCAAAAGGCCACAAGGAGGGCACAGGGGAGGCAGAGAATCAACGACTTACACCCAGGGCCTCTGAGAACGCATCCCTAGCAGGTAGTGTCACAGAGGGGCCTGGAAGGAAAGGAAAGCTCCCTCCTCCTAAAAGCAGCCACAGGCAGAGGCTCTGACCTATTTTCCTGGAAGTCAGGCATCATGGACAAAACAGAACACTCCGTCCCGGGGGTGTCCTTACATCTGTTCTCAGAACAATCACTACCCGCAGCCCACTGAGACTGGACGGAGTGAGGAGCCCCCCCACACACACAGACTCACAGCAGAGGCTGAACTAGTGTCTGCTGGCTTTTAAGGGCCTCCGGGTGAGGATGTAGCAAATGTTGCCTGTGGACAGCAGAGGGCAGTGACAGCCATCGTGTGAACAGTCCAGCTTTCAGTTTGTACCTGACTGTCCTCACCAGCAATAGGCAGACTTGTTGTGGAAAGATTCTTTCATGCTTTCTGCCTGTGGGGGGAAAGGGGGAATTGCAAAACCAGTTGCATTCTGTCCAGAGCATCCAAAAGAAACATCCCAGGGAAACAGAGTGTGAATGGTTAACATTGGAAGCTGCTGAAAGGGAGGCCTCTTTATCCCCCGCTTGCCTGTTTTCCTATCACGTCGAGGCAGGAAAAGGGAAAGTCCAGAAAACACAGGCTCCCGTTTCACATGCTGGAGGCCCAGCTTTGAAAAGTGCCCGTGTCGGTGTTGAGGATGGACACCGTCAGGGAGACACGCTGTGGGCTGCCGCTGAGCAGGAGTCGTTCGCCCGACCCAGGCACTGTACCTTCCTATGCCGCCCCTCCTTAATGGGGGATGGAAAGCATTCCTATGCATCTGCTGGGGCTGAGCACGTGCCCTCCTGTGTGACCACCCCTTACGGAGTCACTGAGGGTCTACATGACCACAGCTGCATGTTGTGCTGGTGTGTATGTGTGTCCTTGAAACTCCATGGTCCCCATGTCTTCCAGGATGGCTTCCTGGTGGGCCCAGCCCACCTGGCCGCTGGTTGGCAGGATGTGCGAGCAGAGAGTAAAAGGAAGCAAAGAAAACCTACAGGGAAGGTGTCATTCCTGGTCTGTGCAGAGTTTAGAGTCAAGAAGGAGCCGAAACACCCTGTCAGATCACCAAGCCCCATCTTATCTTGGGTCCACCTCTCGTCCACCTGCAGCAGACAGCTGGCAGAGAGCCGGGGCCCACAGATTCTGTCTGGGGTCCTCTCTGGCCCACTTCCTCCTCCCCTGCCTCTGCCTCCATCAAGTCTTCGCCGTCTCCCGGGTGACCATCCATCATCCCCGCTGGCCGGTTCTCCCTGCCTTCCATCTGGCCCTGGAAGCATCTCTCTAAAACCACACTCAGGCTGCTCCCTGTCCTGGATCATAGCAGTTCCGAACCCTTTCACAGGCACCCAGAGCCCTTCGCAGGGGGCATGCAGACGGTGCTCGATCCATGGGGGTGAGGGGACAGGATATTATTATCCTTGCTCTGGTCAGCTGAACCTGCCCGCCCCCTTGCCCCTGCCACCCTGATGGCTGTGAGCTGGATTCCTGTTACTCCCAGGGGTACAATAGCAGGCTGCCCCCGACTGCCCCCTTAATGGCTGGTTGCTCACTTACTCTGGCTGAGTAAAAACCTCTGTCCTGGGAGCATCAGAGATAATTGACAGCATCTGCCAGCATGCTGCACCTCCTGATGCAGAGAGGCCACTCTGACAGGAAGCCCGCGCTTGATGCGTCTGTCTGCTGATCATTAGCTCTGGGCCCCAGCTAATGGGTGGTGGGCAGGGGCAGCAGTCTGTGGAACGGGATCCGGTTCCCTCCCGTGTGCTACCGGTCAGCTTTCAGCCCAGGAACCATGTTTCTCCCTCTCTGGAATCCGCAAGCACACCAAGGTTTATTTTCATTCCATTGCCATGAAGTGTCCGAGAAAGCTCCTCGGACCACTTCTCAGGATGGAGCAGCCCGCGGGTCAGCACTTCTTCCCCACATGCTCAGCTGCGGAAGCGGAAACCAAAGGCCCAGACCGAGCATCTCATGTCCAGACCACAGGGACAGTGAGGTTGGCATCCTGGNCACCAAGGTTTATTTTCATTCCATTGCCATGAAGTGTCCGAGAAAGCTCCTCGGACCACTTCTCAGGATGGAGCAGCCCGCGGGTCAGCACTTCTTCCCCACATGCTCAGCTGCGGAAGCGGAAACCAAAGGCCCAGACCGAGCATCTCATGTCCAGACCACAGGGACAGTGAGGTTGGCATCCTGGATCTTTGCCAGCCAGGCCTGAGACTTTGTTTTCTTTCCACATCCCAGAGAAAGTCGCTGTCTGTGGTCTCAGAGCCCCCAGAGCTCAACAGAGCAGAGAGCAGACACCCGTTGTAACATCTCTGGCTCTGATCACGTCTGATCATGCTTCTGTGCTAACTAAAGCCCTCGCCCTCCTGCATGCATTACAGACACACCCCAGGGTTCAGAGCCGGGCAGGTAGAAAGGGCTGGATTTCTGCCCTGTTCACCCCACGCACTAGGCCCCCCAGCACAGCAGCATAGCTGCCCACTCATCAAGACTCTGTGCTTGGGCTGGACACCAGGGCTGCACCACGAGGTAGGAGTAGTCCTTATTTCCTGGAAAATCTCTTCTGTGTTCAAGGTTGAGCGTCTGAAAGCTTATGAAAGGAAGAAGGGGGTGGTCCATGGATTCCTGCCCTGGAGGGGAGCTCACTGCTACAAAAATCCCAAAGCACAGAGTTTTGTTTTCTTCTACCTGGTGGCTCAGGATGATGTCTTGGGCTCACAGCTCTTGGGATGGGACATGTGGAAAGGTGGTTCCTGTTACACCTTTCGGATGGAGTTCAGGGGCTGATGCCAGACACACTTGGTTTTGAATCCTGGGTTTGCCGTACTGACCAGTGTCACCCTGGGCACGTCACTGAACTCTCTGAGCCTCAGTTTCTTTATCTGCAAAGTGGGTCGTTTTTCAGAGATATGAAAACGTTGATAAAGTTCTGGCTCTGAGTACGACACTTGGATTTTAGAGGGCATGCCAATGAGAGATGAGGGTGCCCACAAGATGTAAATCAGAGTAAAACAGCAAAGCTGTCAAGTCAGAATCAGAAAATACAGAAAGTTGTCATTTTTCAATAGATGATTATATCAATTCTTTAAAATGTTTTTGAAATGTCCATTTTTTTGGAAAATTATTTTTAGTGCTCCTGTTTCCTGGTGTTGCTGGGCTTAGGCTGCCTGGTGGGCAGTCACATGGTGCTGGTTTTATTGTTAAGCTTTTCTCCAAGCTCTGATGCCAAGGTTGGGAGACATACTGTGGGCTTCCCTGGTGGCTCAGTGGTAAAGAATCCACCTGCCAGTGCAGGAGACACTGATTCCATCCCTGGGTAGGGAAGATCCCCTGGAGAAGGAAATGGGAACCCACTCCAGTCTTGCCGGGAGAATCCCATGGACAGAGGAGCCTGGCAGGCTACAGTCCACGGGCTCACAAAGACTCAGACACCACTGAGAGACTAACACTTTCACACTTTTCACTTTCAGATAGAAAGTCCTCCCTTCTTCCTGTGTTGTGATCCCTAGCTCAGCATACTGCCATTGTTTTTGCCAACTTATCTGTCTGCCCCTGGAGGCTGTCAACTCCCCGAGGTCAGAGACCACAGAGGTTCTCTCTCCAGTGCCTGGCAGACACTTGGCACAGATGGCTCAGCACACTTCACTGAAGACATGGCTCACCTGGGCTTAGTTCTTTATTATTTTTTTTTTTTCTGGCTGCACTTGGAGGCATATGGGATCTTACTTCCCTGCTGCTGCTGCTAAGTCGTTTCAATCGTGTCTGACTCTATGCAACCCCGTAGACGCCAGCCCACCAGGCTCCCCTGTCCCTGCATTGAAAGCTCGGTGTCTTAACCACTAAATTACCAGGGAGGTCCTGCCGGGCTTAGTTTTAAATAAACTATTCACTGAGTCTTCCAACCGGGTGGGGTCCTCTTTTAAGATGTCTTCCCTTGTGGGAGACATACATGCTAGGGGCCCTGATTAAAAGGCGTGGCTGGAGGAGTGAACAGTGTTCAGATTGTACACCTCTGAATGCTGAGGAAAAGAGTTGAGAACCACAATTCAAGTTATTTTGTATTTCTCCAAAGCAGAATTGGAACTCAAACTGGGAGTCATAGGGAGGTGCATGCATGCTTCGGTTGTCTCCAACTCTTGCAAACCCATGGATTGTAGCCTGCCAGGCTCCTCGGTCCATGAGATTTCCCAGGCAAGAATCCTGGAGTAGGTAGCCATTCCCTCCTCCAGGGGCTTTCCTAATCTAGTGATTGAACCCGGGTCTCCTGCATTGGCAGGCAGATTCTTCACCGTCTAAGCCACCTGGGAGTTCTAAATATAAAGGGAGTTTTAAATATCTCTACCCTAAGGGCTGTGAGCTTACATTGTGAGGCTAATGTGGTCTATATGAATGCAGACTCTGAGCAGAAAGGGCAAGGTGAACACCAACATCTTTGCCCTCCCCCGGGCCCAATCACTCTGCTCCCCACGGGGAGCCCTCCAGGTCCTCAGATGCTGATTCAGGTTGCGACTGTTCAGCAGCTGCCCCTCTGCAGGGACCTGCTCCCTGACTGAGCTGGTCCACAGCTGCTCATCCTCTCCAGGGAGGGCCTCATGGGCTCTCCTCCATACACCTCAGGTCGCAAGTGAAGAAGGCAGGAGATCTGTGAGCCATTGTCCTGCCTGCCACCTTCCTGTCCAGGGTGTGGCCAGGGATGACAAAGGGACACCCTAGCATCATTCATACTTTCATAGTGAAAATGAACACGGAAAATCTTTCCAGTTAATGCAAACACTTAAGATATTTTTTTTCCCATGTTCCAGATCTCACTCACCCACACAGGACATAACGTTTGTAGCGGTAATCACAGCATCCGTAACATTTGGTGCTGAACTTTTCCGCACACTCTTCTCACACCTTGTGGTGGTTCCAGTCTTGGCTGTGGCCACCGCTGCTGACCGTGTTTACTCAGCAAATGAATAGATGTGGTTTACAAAGCCACTGCCCTGTCACAGCCAGCTGTGCGGGGACAGCTCTTGTTTCCTGCCCCTGATTCATTTCCTTAGCACAGCCCCTGCTGCAGGGCGACCACCTGCAAGGCTGTGACCACAGCTGCCCCTTCTGATGTGGCCACCGTCCTGTTTTCCGAGAAGACTGCGTCCACACAGGCTTCTCTTGCAGGGTGTGAGTGGGATCGTTTCAGTACCATGCCAGCACACGATTTTACCAACTTAGTAGGTGAAAAATTGTACTTTGGGATTATTTTAATTTGTGCTTATTTTGCTTATTTTAATGGTGAAAATATTTCCTTAACTACTTGCTCATTATATGTGCGTGTGTGTGTGTATATATATACACATATATATTTATGTATTATTGTTGTTTAGTCATGANAATCTAGTGATTGAACCCGGGTCTCCTGCATTGGCAGGCAGATTCTTCACCGTCTAAGCCACCTGGGAGTTCTAAATATAAAGGGAGTTTTAAATATCTCTACCCTAAGGGCTGTGAGCTTACATTGTGAGGCTAATGTGGTCTATATGAATGCAGACTCTGAGCAGAAAGGGCAAGGTGAACACCAGCATCTTTGCCCTCCCCCGGGCCCAATCACTCTGCTCCCCACGGGGAGCCCTCCAGGTCCTCAGATGCTGATTCAGGTTGCGACTGTTCAGCAGCTGCCCCTCTGCAGGGACCTGCTCCCTGACTGAGCTGGTCCACAGCTGCTCATCCTCTCCAGGGAGGGCCTCATGGGCTCTCCTCCATACACCTCAGGTCGCAAGTGAAGAAGGCAGGAGATCTGTGAGCCATTGTCCTGCCTGCCACCTTCCTGTCCAGGGTGTGGCCAGGGATGACAAAGGGACACCCTAGCATCATTCATACTTTCATAGTGAAAATGAACACGGAAAATCTTTCCAGTTAATGCAAACACTTAAGATATTTTTTTTCCCATGTTCCAGATCTCACTCACCCACACAGGACATAACGTTTGTAGCGGTAATCACAGCATCCGTAACATTTGGTGCTGAACTTTTCCGCACACTCTTCTCACACCTTGTGGTGGTTCCAGTCTTGGCTGTGGCCACCGCTGCTGACCGTGTTTACTCAGCAAATGAATAGATGTGGTTTACAAAGCCACTGCCCTGTCACAGCCAGCTGTGCGGGGACAGCTCTTGTTTCCTNTTGTAGCGGTAATCACAGCATCCGTAACATTTGGTGCTGAACTTTTCCGCACACTCTTCTCACACCTTGTGGTGGTTCCAGTCTTGGCTGTGGCCACCGCTGCTGACCGTGTTTACTCAGCAAATGAATAGATGTGGTTTACAAAGCCACTGCCCTGTCACAGCCAGCTGTGCGGGGACAGCTCTTGTTTCCTGCCCCTGATTCATTTCCTTAGCACAGCCCCTGCTGCAGGGCGACCACCTGCAAGGCTGTGACCACAGCTGCCCCTTCTGATGTGGCCACCGTCCTGTTTTCCGAGAAGACTGCGTCCACACAGGCTTCTCTTGCAGGGTGTGAGTGGGATCGTTTCAGTACCATGCCAGCACACGATTTTACCAACTTAGTAGGTGAAAAATTGTACTTTGGGATTATTTTAATTTGTGCTTATTTTGCTTATTTTAATGGTGAAAATATTTCCTTAACTACTTGCTCATTATATGTGCGTGTGTGTGTGTATATATATACACATATATATTTATGTATTATTGTTGTTTAGTCATGAAGCCATGTCTGACTCTTTTACCACCCCATGGACTGTAGCCCTCTAGGTTCCTCTGTCCATGAGCTTTCCCAGCAGGAAATCCCATTTCCTTCTCTAGGAAATCTTCCTAACCCAGGGATCAAACCTGTGTCTCTTGCATGTCATGTGTTAGCAGGCAGGTTCTTTACCAGCTGAGCCACCAGGGAAACAGAAGCAACTATAAAACTGACTTTTTGAAAAAAACCCACTTATTTCCTAAATATTGGCAACCTAAGCTGGGCTTGATCCCTGGGTCAGGAAGACCTACCTCACCCCAGAGGAGGAAATGGCAACACTCCAGTATACTTGCCTGGAGAATCCCATGGACAGAGGAACCTGGCAGGCTACAGTCCACGGGGTCGCAAAGAGTCAGACACCACTGATCGACTAACACTTTCACTTTCCAACTTAAAATATGACTTGGAGCCTTGATTTGGAACATGAAGAAATAAAATCAATCAAAACTGAAAACGATTTAGAGATCCAACAGGCGTCACCCGCTGTGCCACTGGGGAGCGAGGGACATTCAGGCTCCACCCTGTCACCCCCCATGTCTATTTTTCCTGACTCTCTGCTGACCCCTTGTTTCACAGGCAGCTCCAGCAACAGCAGGCAGAGCTGGAAGTGCACCAGAGAGACGGGCTGTCATCGTACGACTTGTCACAGGTGAATTTCTAGAAAACTCTTTCCCAGTTAGAACTGTCTCCAACGAAAGGACTGCAGACTAAATCCCCTCAGCCCAGCAGGTCCTGTTTCTCCCTCCACCCACACTGCAGAAAGCATTTTGGCCCCCAGAGAGTGTGTGTGGGTGCAGTGGAGGTCTACCGTGACTCTCCCACGCACAGCTGAGCCATGCCAAATGTAGAGCAGAAGCGTTGGGAGCTGCGGGCAGCCAGTACAGTAAGTCCCCTCCATACAAAGTTCAGGCTGTGAGCTTTCAAAGATTCAAATGTGGCTTTGCATACCCGATCACAGGAGTGAGTTCTCGTGTCTGGCGTACACTATCACGTGCGTACAGCCTGTACAAATGGTTGTGCTCGTGTGTATTTTACTGTACGGTACTATATAGAGGACAGCAGTGCAGTGTCTATTTCAAGCCCAGGGTATCGGGAAGCAAGCATGAGAGCCGTGATGATGTAGCTGGCGCTCCTGCACTTTTTAAGGTACTGTACTGTAAGGTTAAAATGTTCTCTTAATCTTTTTGTGTTCATCTCTTTGTGCAGATATGTGTGAAAAGTATTATAAACCTATGAGAGTAAAGTACTGTATAGCCGAGTGTGTTAGTTGGGCACCTAGGCTAACTGTGTCAGACTTACAAACCAGTTGGTCTTGTGAACATGCTCTTGGAATGGAACTGGTTCGTATGTAAGGGACTTACTGGTACTGAGATCCAGAGGCTGTGTGGGAACTTGGAGACCACCCAGCTCTGAACCTTGTCAGCTCTGCAGCCTCCATGCTGCCCCTCCCACCTTTAATCTGCGCCCTGATGTTCTCAGGGACCTCTTCCTGGCCATCTCCTCAGGCCCCCCTCCTTCCCTTCTCCTTCCGTCTCTTCTCACTGCTTCTGGCCTTAGAGAAACTGAAGCTGGTCTTGGTACTTGGCGTCTCTCTCCAGTTAAACTTTATGTTCACTTTTCCTGATATTTAGACTAAGTTGATCATTTTTGTTTCTCTCTCTCCAAGTGATCGGTGGAACTCCAGTGAGCCTTCTCTGACCCCTTGTTCACACCCACACCTGTGTGTTCTATCTAGGCTTCCACATATACGAAAGCTCCCTGCCCTACCCAGCATCCCAGCCTGAGATGCCAGCGATTCTGAGGGAGAGGGCTCTGGTGTGTCTGTTCTGCCCCTCACACCCAGGGATGCTGTTGTGTTTTCATGTGCAAACAGGTGCCTGTCCCCAACCTACCAGCCGGAGTTCATGATGCAGGGAAGTCTGTGGAGAAGGCAGATGCAATCTTTTCCCAGGAAAGAGATCCGCGGTTTGCCGAAATGTTTGCAGGAATCAGTGCATGTAAGTTCCCAAAGAGTGCTGACGTGGTGAGATGGTAGGGTTTATAGTTGCCACCAGCCAGCTGGAGGCAGCCACCCTTGAGGGTGAATTTACAGCAACTACTGCAATGTGTAAAAGGAACACCAAATTCAGGGGTCCTAATGAATCCTCTCTATTCTCAAACTCGCCTCTCATTTACCTGTTACCTGGAGCAACCACCTGACATCTCATGGGCCTCTGACATCTCATCTTCAAAATTTGAGGAATTGGAGTAAATGAGCTCTATTCATCATGGTACAGTTTAGTATTATCAAGCCAAAGACATGTCCCTATTTTTTTTTTTAATCTTAATCTCTAATGTAGAGAGGACCATATTTGAAAATAAAAATGTGCATAAAAAGGAAAATAAAAATGATCCAGTATCCTACCACCTAGATTTAATCTTTTTTAACTTTGTAAAGCTGGTCCTTTTTGTCTTTCTACTCGTTGTTGTTCAGTTGCTAAGTTGTGTCTGACTCTTTGCAATCTCATGGGCTGCAGCACACCAGGCTTCCCTGTCCTTCACTATCTCCCAGAGTTTGCTCAAACTCATGTCCATTGAGTCAGTGATGCCATCCAACCATCTCATCCTCCATCTCCTGCTTCTCCTCCTGGCCTTAACCTTTCCTGGCATCAGGGACTTTTCCAGTGTGTTGGCTCTTTATATCAGGTGGCCAAAGTATTGGAGCTTCAGCTTCAACATCAGTCCTTCCAATGGATATTCAGGGTTGCTTTTCTTTAGGATAGACTGGCTTGATCTTCTTGATGTTCAAGACCAAACAACTAACATGGAGGGAGCACAGCTCCCTGCCCCCAGGAGGAGACAGTTGGTTTAAAGATTTACTGAGCATGGCCCTGCCCACTAGAGCAAGACCATTTTCTACACGTATGAATTCTTTTTATATACAGAATTGAGCTCATACTGTTTGGTAGCTTACTTTTTCACATGTCTATTACGAACATCTTTCTAGGTTATTAAATAATCTGCATTGTTATTGCCTGCATAGCGTTCCATTGTATGAGTGTTCATAAGTCATCCTTTGCGGTGGTCACCAGGGCGTCCACCTGTGTTAGTGTCGCTATTAGAGAAAGTGGTACCATTCATGGGACTTCCCTGATGTCCAGTGGTTAGGACTCTGTGCTTGCACGACAAGGGTTGCAGGTTCAATCCCTGGTCAGGGAACTAATCCCTACTTGCCACACGGTGCAGCCAAGAAAGTAAATAAATCATAAAATAAATTTTGTAAAGAAATAAAATGGTGCTGTCCAAAGTTCAGGTGTCACATGAAACCCACTTGTGTAGCCGCCTCACTTGCCCGCTCAGACTGCGACAGAGATCAACAACATATAAAACTTGGAAATGTTGTTGTCAGTTCCAAAATTCAGAAAAAAAGATTCCATTTTCACGTGATCAGCGAAATAACAGCACAGTTGGGATCAGTTTAGGGAGATACTAGCTGACTCATGCCACAGAATCGTGGGAAATGCAGTTAAGGGACAGGACCCCCAATACCATCCTCCCAGGTGTGGCCTGGGGGAGGACAGAGAGGCCCTAAGCAGATCCCAGGCCTCCTGCTGTCAGCTCGTGGGGTGGAAGACCCCAGCCCTATTCCCACGTGGCCGGGGACCAGATGCCAGGAAAGCAGGAAACTGCCTGAACTGGTGGCTCAGACAGTAAAGATTCCACCCGCAGTGCAGGAGACCTGGGTTCGATCCCTGCATTGAGAAGATCCCCTGGAGGAGGGCATGGCAACCCACTCCAGTATTCTTGCCTGGAGAGCCCCATGGACAGAGGCACCTTGGTGGTCTATAGTCCATGGGGTCACAAAGAGTCGGACATGACTGACTAAGCACAGCACAGCCTGAACTGAGGGCAGCAGGTGCCAGCACAGCCCAGCGTCCGGCTCAGAGCAGAGGACAGACCTGTTAGCACGACTCGAGGGCTCCCTGCTGGTGCTCCCCCTCCTCCCCATCACCNCACCTTGGTGGTCTATAGTCCATGGGGTCACAAAGAGTCGGACATGACTGACTAAGCACAGCACAGCCTGAACTGAGGGCAGCAGGTGCCAGCACAGCCCAGCGTCCGGCTCAGAGCAGAGGACAGACCTGTTAGCACGACTCGAGGGCTCCCTGCTGGTGCTCCCCCTCCTCCCCATCACCAGTCATCCACATGGGCCAGCTGCACACAACAGTGTTTCTTCCACTTTCACAGAGAGATGTGGTTTCATCCAGCAAGAGGAAACAATCCCACGACTCACTTCCTCTCAGATAATCCCGAAATATTTGGCCACACCCACAGCATTTCTGGGAAATCCATTTGAAATTTTAATATTATACAGATATAGACATCTTCCCATAGAGATGACAACATAGAAAAAAAAAAGTTAACAGAAAAGGAAAAAAAAGGGGAAAGAAAATACATAATCTCAAATTTTTTCCACCATCCAAGCTGGTTTCCTATATGAAAAAGCAACAGAGAGTTGGTTCAGTGGTTAAGAATCCGCCTTTCCACGCAGGGGACATGGGTTTGATCCCTGGTCAGGGAACTAAGATCCCACACACAACGGAGCAGCTAAGCCCATGTACTAGAAGTATTGTGCCCTCACACTCCAGAGTTTGTGCTCCACAATAAGAGAAGCCCTAGTGCCTCAACTAGAGAAAAAACCCACATATCACAAGGAAGACCCAGTGCAGCCGAAAAAAAGAAAAAAAGGAACAGATATGTGCCATCTACTTACACTTCCTGGAAAAAACCACTTGCAGGAGAAGTCATTGTGAAATGAATCAAAATACAGTACCCAGGACTGGAAATGATAGGTTGGAAAAGTATTAGCAATGAAAAAATGAAACTAGTGGCATGTAGAATTAATATAAAAATCGTTAGAGGATACAAAAGATATTTAAAAATAAATAAAAGCCCAAGTCAAATCAGTTCAGCAAAATGCATACTTTGGGNCCATCAGGAGCAAGCCCCTCACCACTCAGGACCTCAGTTCCCTTGGCCCAGGAGTACATGAGGAGATCAACCTGGGGACGCACCTGGCTCCCTGTCTTCACTGTGGGGACATCTGTATCCTGGCTGGTAGAGTCCTTGCCAAGGTCCCCTAAGCGGAAGGCAGAGGACTTAGATCACCGAGTCCTTGGAGGGCAATTTCAACCAGACGCTGAAGATCCAGGGCCTGAGTCCTGTTTCTTGGGCCAGCACATGTTGGCCTGATCCTGGGCATGGCACCTAGCAGGCCAGGAAGCCACTGGAGTCACTATCAGCCCAGAGCAGGGCTACCAGTGCAGACTGGACCTGTGCGTGACAGTGACCAACCGGGGCCATGGAGGGTGGGGGAGGGGGCCTACTGGTGATGCTGGCCCTCTCTTCACTTTGTCCTGATTGTAGCAAATCCCCTCGCAGTCCAGCAAGACTCAGTCTTCTCCCTTTGGGATCGGAACGAGCCACACATATCCCGCAGACCCCTCGTCCTACAGCCCTCTCTCCAGTCCGGCTACCTCCTCGCCCAGCGGGAACGCCTACTCCAGCCTGGCCAACAGGACTCCAGGCTTCGGTAGGTGGGGACAGAGGGGAAGAATTTCTGGGAGAGCCAGTTAAGATAATTTCTGAACATTCTGGGTTTGGGGGTCTGAGCCCTAGGCTCTCAGAACCCTGGTACCAGGTCTGGAGATTTCCAAATTCTCTTCTCTCTGGCCATCAGGAGGCCAGTGGTGTCCCTAAGAGACTTGCTGCCTAGACCTTGGCTTTGTAGATTGACTTTATCATTGTCAAGGCTCTGGGTCTCCCGTGCACTGATGTCATCTGAGTTCTATTTTAACTATTTGTGGCCCTTGGCAAGGGCTTTTAGATGAACCAAAAAAACCCGATACAGTAAGTCGCCTACTTATGAATGAATTCTGTTCCAAGAGTANTGGGAAGGGACGTGGGATGAGTGGCACTGAGCCCTTGGCAGGATGGCACAGCTGTGGCTACACGTCCCTAAGTTTGTCCCCCACCCGAGTCCTGCTGTGGTCCCACAGGCCCTGTGCACCAGGGCACCTTTCCTGGGGTCTACAGCACTCCTGCCAGCTCTCCAGTCAGTGCTGTGAGGGCAGCCAGGGCCACGGGGTGGAGGAGACCCCTGCCACGCCAACAGAGAACAGTGATCAGAAAAGGCCCCGAGGTCACTTACACACATCAAGAGGGAGACAGGAAAGGAGCCCGGTGTTAAGTGAGGAAGGGATCTTGGGAGTGTGAAGTTCCTCTTGATCATGGTTAGGGCAGGAATTTTTGTGTGGCTGTGCTGTGTCTTCATTGTGGCACTTGGCGTCTCTAGTTGTGGCACACAGGCTTAGTTGCCCCCGGGCACGTGGGATCTTAGTTCCAGGAAAGTCCCATGGTGCTCTTTCTTCCTTTGCAGCTCTGCNTGAAGTTCCTCTTGATCATGGTTAGGGCAGGAATTTTTGTGTGGCTGTGCTGTGTCTTCATTGTGGCACTTGGCGTCTCTAGTTGTGGCACACAGGCTTAGTTGCCCCCGGGCACGTGGGATCTTAGTTCCAGGAAAGTCCCATGGTGCTCTTTCTTCCTTTGCAGCTCTGCCGTGGTGCACGTGCCTGGAGTGAACGACATCCAGTCCTCGTCCTCAACAAGTCAGAACATGTCCCAGATCTCCAGGCAGCTCAACCAGAGTCAAGTGGCCTGGACAGGAAGCCGGCCGCCCTTTCCAGGACAGGTATGGGCGTCAGCAACGGTGTTGCCCCAGGTCCCCAGAGGGTACAGAGCACCTGAGCTGTGCTCTCTGGGGATCCCGGCTCTGAGAACAGGTCAGCGAGTGGAGCTGGAGCTGACCGTCTCAACCACAGCCGGGCTCCTAGGAGCACCAGGTGAAGGATACTTTGAGAACCAGGTGCCCGTCAATGGTACCAGGTCTGGTTTCACAGCCTTTTCTCCCAGCTGGAGGCAGCTCTGGGGAACCCAGGGGAGGGGACAGGCACTCAGAGACCCTCCATCAGGAGCAAGCCCCTCACCACTCAGGACCTCAGTTCCCTTGGCCCAGGAGTACATGAGGAGATCAACCTGGGGACGCACCTGGCTCCCTGTCTTCACTGTGGGGACATCTGTATCCTGGCTGGTAGAGTCCTTGCCAAGGTCCCCTAAGCGGAAGGCAGAGGACTTAGATCACCGAGTCCCTGGAGGGCAATTTCAACCAGACGCTGAAGATCCAGGGCCTGAGTCCTGTTTCTTGGGCCAGCACATGTTGGCCTGATCCTGGGCATGGCACCTAGCAGGCCAGGAAGCCACTGGAGTCACTATCAGCCCAGAGCAGGGCTACCAGTGCAGACTGGACCTGTGCGTGACAGTGACCAACCGGGGCCATGGAGGGTGGGGGAGGGGGCCTGCTGGTGATGCTGGCCCTCTCTTCACTTTGTCCTGATTGTAGCAAATCCCCTCGCAGTCCAGCAAGACTCAGTCTTCTCCCTTTGGGATCGGAACGAGCCACACATATCCCGCAGACCCCTCGTCCTACAGCCCTCTCTCCAGTCCGGCTACCTCCTCGCCCAGCGGGAACGCCTACTCCAGCCTGGCCAACAGGACTCCAGGCTTCGGTAGGTGGGGACAGAGGGGAAGAATTTCTGGGAGAGCCAGTTAAGATAATTTCTGAACATTCTGGGTTTGGGGGTCTGAGCCCTAGGCTCTCAGAACCCTGGTACCAGGTCTGGAGATTTCCAAATTCTCTTCTCTCTGGCCATCAGGAGGTCAGTGGTGTCCCTAAGAGACTTGCTGCCTAGACCTTGGCTTTGTAGATTGACGTTATCATTGTCAAGGCTTTGGGTCTCCCGTGCACTGATGTCATCTGAGTTCTATTTTAACTATTTATGGCCCTTGGCAAGGACTTTTAGATGAACCAAAAAAACCCGATACAGTAAGTCGCCTACTTATGAATGAATTCTGTTCCAAGAGTACATTAATAAGTCCAACAAAGTGAGCCTAGACATCCAGCTAACACAACTGGCTATATAGTACTGTGCTGCCATACATTTATAATACTTTCCACACAAATAATACATGAAAAAAAAACAAAAAAAAACAAGCATTTTTAATCTTACAGTTCCGTACCTTGAAAAGTACAATAGTGCAGTACAATAGCTGGGCATATTTGCATCTTTGAAAGTTTTTATATAGGGAACTTACTGTGATCTTTTTTCAAAAAGCTGGGGAAGTATGAGTCATAGGGATGATGCATGGCGTCAATAAATTGTGTAAATGATAAACATCATAAAGTTCTCTCTCTTTTTAATATTACAAGAGGGATCCTATCCCATGGAAGAACACCTTGCTTAGCTTTGTTTGCACAACTTCAGGCCCTAAAGGGTTAACCATCTGCTCCCTCTGGTGGATTTCCCAGGAGCCCCTGCTACTGTTCACCCTGCGGGTGTTTAAATGACCCACTCCGCATGTCTGCCAGGGTCTGAGTCCCACGTCACAGAGCATGAACTCAGAAAGGATCCTGGTGCCAGCAAGAAGCCTGAGCTGGTGTTCAGCTGCAAGAAGCTGAACCTTCTTGCAGGGCTGTCTGTGGAGACAGTCATGCTCAGGGGGCATTTCCTTTGCAGAATGGATCATTCTCAGGCAAGCATGAAGCAGAGTCCAAACACCTGAGTTTCCATTTGAGCTGCAAGTGTCCTTTTAGGGCTATGTCAGCTTTAGGAAGCATGCAGTGCCTTGCCCCTGGCCCACACCTGAGTTGTCAGCTGCCCCCACCACCTGTCCAACCCCACCACTAATAGCAGCACTTCTGGCCCCGCAGCCCCAGGTCTAGGGGTAGGGCCAGCATTTCCCAACCCTTTATCAGTCCCTCCCCCTCAGATTCAGGTATCTCTCTGTGTGAATCCCATAGACTTGTAGCAGGCTCTCACACTCAGCCTTTAAATATCCTTGCCAAATGATTCGGTGAGTTTAGAAGCACAGCCCCGTGTTTCAGGAAGGAGAGGCCCTTTCTGAAAGGCAGCTGCTTTCAAGCCAGCCAGGAGCTCAGCTTAAACCCACCCTGAGGTTGGAGGTCCCTGGTTCCCAGGAGGGGCCCCTGCTTGCTGCATGTGGAGAGACACCACCCCCACCACCGATCCCAGCACAGTCGGCATGCAGGCACCTAGTCCTTCCTGGGAGCACAGGGCCCACTGGGCACTGACCTACTCGCTGGCCCTCCTGATGCCAGGCCCTGTGCTGAGCCCTGGGAGGAGACTCGGCTCTGACCGGGTGGAAGGTCACAGTGCAGACACCGAGGCAGGGGAGACAGACAGGTACAGGGAGGCGAGTAAGCCAGTGCTGGAGGGGCAGCAGCCAAGTCTGTTGGAAGCAAGTAGGGGAGTCAGGAGAGGCTCCCAGGAGTCAGCATTCCCCCTGGTATGGCCTAGAAGCATCTCAGGGGGGCCCTAACAAGAAATGAAGGGACGCCACCCCCTGCCCCAGCGACTAGAGCCTTTAGCTCTGTGCCTCTGTCTGGTCTCCACTTATCAAATGCTGGGCTCTGAAGTGCAAATGGAGGTGGAACGCAGGAAGGACAGAGCCACGGGCTGAGGCTGCCGCACAACTCGCTGACCAAGAGCAGGACTGCACACACGGGGCTCCAGGCCGAGCAGCCACTGTCACAGCTGCCGTGTCGCTAGCTTACTTCGGATGATGATGATGTTGTAATAATTATGATAGCAGCTCACCCATACCACACACTTACTTTGTGCTGAACGCTTTACACACTTGAATTGATTTAAAGCTCGTGGAGGGCTTCCCAGGTGGTGCTAGTGGTAAAGAACCCACTCGCCTGCCAATGCAGGAGACATAAGAAAAACAAGTTGATCCCTGAGTTAGGAAGATCCCCTGGAGTAGGAAATGCCAACCCATTCCAGTTTTCTTGCCTGGGAAGTCCCATGGACAGAGGAGCCTGGCGGGCTACAGTCCCTAGGGTCACAGAGAGTGAGGTACGACTTAGTGACTGAGCGTGCACACACATACATATGCCTCCTGAGACAGCCCGTGCCCTGTCTGTGAAGTGTGTCTCTCTAAAAAGGTCTAATTCTTACCTGTCAGAAAAGAAAGAAATGTCTCTAGACGTTGCCAAATGTCCCTTCAGGGATGGGGGGTAAGGGCAAAATCACCCATGCCTGAGAACCACTGAACTAAACCCAACCACTTAGGGCCTCTGAATGGGACTTCAGGTAAACCTTGAGTTTTAGCGCACTTTCCAAGTCAAATGAATCTCACCAAAACTGTTAGCTAGCAAAAGCTGAAAAGAGAATATTGAGCGCCAGTAATTTTCTTAAGGAGGTTGTCATCCCCTTTGTCTACAGTCTAGAAATTGACAAGCCCCCCAAGATTCTGACTCTTGTGAAAGCCCACCCAATCGGCCCAGATGGTAGCAACCTACTCGTATATTCAGTTTGGAATCCCTGGGCTGGCAGGTGGCCCAGGCATCCAGCCAGGGGATGTAGCAGCCTAGGTCTTATGCAGGCAGCCCCCAGAACACAAGAAGCATGGCATGGCTGGAACCCACGGTTAAAGTTTGCAGTCACACATGTGGCTTTTGGATCGATGAGGCAACACGAGGATTTTGATTACCACTGGGGCTTTTTCCAGAAAGAGGCTTGTAGGTACATATCCTGGGAGCGGGCCACAAACATGCCCTGTTTATGGTCTGTGGTACTGGTCAGTCGGGGCCAGGGTTTAGTCTAAGACCCCACAGGGCTCTATCATCCTGGGGAGGTTATGTTGTAGTTATTACTCATTCTTTAATTAGAGAGGTCACTGATGCAACCTCAGAAAAAAATGTCAGGAGCAGAGACTGCATGGAGGGCTTTCCCCTTTAACTGTCCCACCACGTGACGGGTGAGGTCATCTTCTAGATCGTCGGTAGATATAACTTCCTCCAGGAAGATGCAGATTGAGTTAAGTCTCACAGCCCTGTCCTTCCAATTTCCTGTGCTTCCCTTATAAGCAGTCTTAACAGTTTCAATTGGGCTTCACTGCTGACACAGCAATACAGAACCCACCTGCCATGCAGGAGACCTGGATTCAATCCCTGAGTTGGGAAGATCCCCTGGGAAGGAAATGGCAGCCCACTCCAGTATTCTTGCCTGGGAAATCCCATGGACAGAGGAGACTGGCAGGCTACAGACAATGGCGTTGTAGAGTTGGACATGACTGGGCAACTAAACAAACAACAAGTCCAGTTGCCTAGTTACTCATCTGTCTTTCTCAGTGAATTGGGCCATTGCAACCCACTGTATCCCCAGCCACTGCTCAGGGTCGGGTACATAGCATTCACTATGAAAACTGTTTATCAAATGAATGCACATGGGCTTCAGCATCAGATAGATCTTGGCTCAAACCCTGGCTCTGGTATGTATAAGCTAAATGAGTCGGCACGTTTCCTGACATCTTTGAGCCCCAGTCCCTTCATCTGAAAAACGTGGAAGATGGACTCATCTCTTAGAGTCACAGTGAAGAAGAAATTAAAGAATGTCTAAAAAGTATCCCAAAGGATGCCTAGCACCTAGACAGTTCAGTTCAGTTGCTCAGTCATGTCCCACTCTTTGCAACCCCATGAATTGCAGCACTCCAGGCCTCCCTGTCCATCACCAACTCCCGGAGTTCGCTCAGACTCATGTCCATCAAGTCAGTGATGCCATCCAGCCATCTCATCCTTGGTCGTCCCCTTCTCCTCTTGCCCCCAATCCCTCCCAGCATCAAAGTCTTTTCCAATGAGTCAACTCTTCGCATGAGGTGGCCAAAGTACTGGAGCTTCAGCTTTAGCATCATTCCTTCCAAAGAAATCCCAGGGCTGATCTCCTTCAGAATGGACTGGTTGGATCTCCTTGCAGTCCAAGGGACTCTCAAGAGTCTTCTCCAACACCACAGTTCAAAAGCATCAGTTCTTCAGTGCTCAGCCTTCTTCACAGTCCAACTCTCACATCCATACATGACTGCTGGAAAAACCACAGCCTTGACTAGACGGACCTTAGTCGGCAAAGTAATGTCTCTGCTTTTTAATATGCTATCTAGGTTGGTCATAACTTTCCTTCCAAGGAGTAAGCGTCTTTTAATTTCATGGCTGCAGTCACCATCTGCAGTGATTCTGGAGCCCAAAAAAATAAAGTCTAACACTGTTTCCACTGTTTCCCCATCTACTTCCCATGTACTCCAAAAATACCAAGCCCTTTTCCTGCTTCCTTAGCTATAGCCTATGCTGTTTCTAAAGCAAACCAGTTCTTCTCTGGTGGTCCAGTGGTTAAGACTCCACATGCCCAGTGCAGGGAGCATGGGCTTGATCCTTGATTAAGGAGCTAAGATCTCCCGTGCCACGCAGCAGGGTCATAAATAAATAGGCATACCCTATCACAGTGTTAACTGTTTAGTCATCATGTTGTACTTTACATCCCTATAAAAATAAATAAATGAATAAAGCAATCCAGTTCATTAATCCTTTTTTCTATTGCACGGTTAAGAAAAGCACTTCCCTTCCCAGAAGTTTAAGAATTTTTATTCTGAAATCTTGTCTTGTTCATGAATACAACCACCCCCAGACACAAATTGGGGAAGCTAGTCTTCCTCTAATCCTCCTCCTCTACCCCCTTCCCCTGGCTCTGGCTGTCACCAAGGAAGACTGATGAGAGGATGGGTATTAGCTTCATTATAAGTTGGTGATATCCAGGAAGCCTCCAATGGGAATAGAAGTGAAAGTGTATAGAGTATTCTTATTTCTTCCTCCTTTGCTCCTCTTTCCTTCCTTCGTTCTTGCCTTCAGCAGATACTTTTTTAAACTTTATTTGGCTGTGTGGGATCTTAGTTGCGGCATGTGGGATCTAGTTCCCTGACCAAGGATTGAACCTGGACCCCCTGCATTGGGAATGCAGACTCAGCCACTGGACCACCAGGGAAGTCCCAGCAGATACTTCTGCTTTATTCCAGGCACTGTACTCAGTGAGGCCTGGAACAGACGTTTTAATAGATAAGGTCCCTGGCCTTAAGTTATTTACATCTGGGGATGAGTTATCTTAGCGTGACGGGCACCATCCTGAGAGACAATGCAGGTGCCACAGGCCCACTGAGGAGAGAGCATGGAGTCAGTCGTTCAAGGTCACATACGATCAGGTCTCAGAGTACAAGTTGAATCCTGCAGGCACAGAGCAGGGAGAGGACGCACATGCCAGAGAGAACACAAGTACAGCAGCACCAAGCCAGTCATCCCTGAATACATGAGGACAGCCCTCATGGCCTGCCCCAGCCCCACCTTCAGCAGAGGTGCCTGTGTCCATCCATCTGTCCTAGCAGCAGATGGCCCAGCTCGTGCTCTACCTCAGGGCCTCCAGGATCGGGTGGGTATCTGACCAGTGAGGCTCCCATCACTGCTCCAGCTGGGGCTGCTGCACATTTCATCTTCTTTTTTAAAGCATTTTATTTATTTATTTTTTGCTACACTGTGTCTTTATTGCCGCATGTGGGCTTTCTCTAGTTGGAGCAAGCAGGGGCCACTCTTTAGTTGCAATGCACAGGCTTCTCATTGCAGTGGCTTCTCTTGTTCAGGAGCACAGTCTCTAATGTGCACGGGCTTCAGTGGTTATGGGCCTGTGGCCTGGAGGATCTTCCCAGACCAGGGATCAAAGCCGGTTTGATCACTAGCAGGCAGATTCTTAACCACTGGACACCCAGGGAAGTCCTACGCATTTAATATTGCTACAATTTTGAACCAGGACTGTTCTAGATTGTTCTATTCACAAATCACTGTAACCCACTCCAGTGTTCTTGCCTGGGAGATCCTATGGACAGAGGAGCCTGGCAGGCTCCAGTTCATGGGGTTGCCAGAGTTGGACACGACTTAGCAGCTAAACCACCATCATTCCCAAAGCGGGCCAGGGGACATGATTCTATGAAAAAGTTGTCCCTGGCCCATGGAATATCATGAGAGAGTATTCGGGAAAGGCGTTTCAGCAAAGCCAGATGCATTTGTTTAAACAACAGAATACTGCATGCACAGTAGATTTAACTCCTTCTTGTGTGCAATAGGGAATTGTATCCTTACCTGAGTTCGTGGATCCCTTTACCAACTGTGGTCATGCACAGCTTGAAAAGTGCCATAGTGAACCATTCAAGGGAGTATGTGTTTTATTAAAGCCCTTCATGTCTCAGGCAGTAGGTAAGATGTGAGAGAGAGAGAGAGAAAGGGATTGACTCTTCCCTTTGAACACCATCTAACCTTCCACCCGAGATGAACCCAGTGCCCACTCATCAGGTGGGGAGTGGGGTTGCCTGTGGTCAGAACAACTGTTGAAGAACAAGTAGGGCCAAGATGGGACCTGTTCTGCTATCCAGAGCTGGACAGTGAGCCCATCACCTCCAAAATGTCATTGAATGGTTTGAAACAAGGGAAAGTGCCTGCAGTTTTTAATATGCCTTAGGATAAACCAACCCTGGTAGACTTGAGAAATATTCACAACCTGAAAGTTGAGAGTTATGTTTTATTTTATGGGACTGGGCTTCCCTGGTGGTTCAATGATAAAGAATCCTCCTGGCAATGCAGGAGACCAGGGTTGGATCCTTGGGTTGAGAAGATCCCCTAGAGTAGGAAATGGCAATGCACTCCAGTATTCTTGCCTGGAAAATTCCATGGACAGAGGAGCCTAGCAGGCTACAGTCCATGGGGTTGTAAAGAGTCAGACATGACTGAGCATGTACAGGATTTAGGACTTCAAGCCTGTTAGGCAGCATCTCAAGTAACCCTCAGAGAATTGCTCAGAGGAGGCGAGGGGAGAAGCCAGGTGATATAGAAGTTTTGCAACAAAAGGCAGGTAGTCTGAACATCAAAAGATTATTGTTAAAGAAGACCAGATAGCCAGGTTAAGGAATTTAGCACTTTTCCATGTATGGGAAGATACAAGAGTCTGGGCTCACTGAAATCATTCCTTTGATATACCTCTCCCCTATCTGGGGCCAGTATCCTATGTTTTTGCATCCTGAGTTTCCTCAAGGCTCCCAGTAGGGAGTGGCTGCAGACTGATGGCTGCTGGGTGGCAGGCATTCTTTTCTTCCTCGATTCCCTCAGGGCTCACCCCATCCGTGGTGTCTGCAATTACTGATGACTGTGATATCCTTGTTTATTGATACGGCAGGAAATATTCCCTTTCTCACCCCCTTGGGTTAATCTTCAAAATGTTTTAGGCAAAATTCTGCTCTTTTTTCTAAGTTTTGTTTTTCCACCAGGTATTTTTTGTAAATTGTGGACAAAAGCAAGATCACTCTTGTTCACAAATTAACCTGGCAATTCCCACAAAGAGACCTATCTCCTTGTCTAAGCTGTACCCAGATGCCTTTCCTCTCAAACTAGTGGTGCTGAGAAACACTCTGCTAAAGAGACGGGCAGAAAGAGCCAGGGCTCTTGGCCCCCATGGAAGGACCCTCACGGAATGCCCTGTGTGGCTTCAGCTGAGTTACCCAGAAGGCAGTGAGGCTGGTGGAGGTCGAGTTTCGCTGAGTGAGGCTCTTCTATTGGCGGGACAGGGTTCCTTTAAAGAGCAGCCTGTGAGCCGGGGTATCTGGAGTGGCAGAGGCTGCATATCCATTCTCTCGTACACCTAGGAGATGGCTTCTCTCAGCCACAGACATGCCTTCAGCAGTGATCATGAAGCACTGAGGGCTGTAAGACTTTACCCTGGCAGGTGCGCTCGGGGAGAACCACCCTCACTGCCCGGTACCCGCACCATCTGGCAGAGACCTCCTGTTTTGTTTCACCCATCCAGCTCTCGGGGGCCAAACCAGCTTCTTATCTGTCAGCCAGCATGAGGCAGAGGGGGACAGCGAGCACTGTCAGCCCGCTCTGGATGGAGTGCGGGGGTCCTCTGGGCTGTAGTGGTTCTTGGGTCTCCCGACGTCACGGGCTGGCTTCTAAAGGAAGTGTCCTCTACGTCGGATCTTTCAGCTGAGAGCGGACAGAGTAGCGGGCAGTTCCAAGGGCGGCCCTCAGAAGTCTGGTCGCAGTGGCAAAGCCAGCACCACGGACAGCAGAGCGGTGAGCCGCACTCCCACCAGCAGCCCGGTCAGACTGAAGTGTTCCAGGTAAATCAGCGAGCACCGCCTTCTCGTAGGTACCCGCGCCTTCTCTCTGCTTCCTTTCCCCCTCGGTCTCTGCCTCCCTGCTGTAGCACCGACTGCTGATAGAGATTGTGAGTTCTGGCCCCTCCCGGGAAGGTCGTAGCCCCGACTCCTGGGGCTCCAGGAGGAGAAAGAGGCGAGGCTCCCTTCCCGAGCCCCACGCATGTATTGCTGATTGAAGCTGCCTGGACGCCTTGCAACTCCTCCGTTGTTTGATCCAGCCGTCCTCAACTGTTTTGGCACCAGGAACCAGTTTTGTGGAAGATGGTTTTTCCACGGATAGTGGGAGGGGATGGTTTCGGAATGATTTAAGTGCATTACATTTATCGTGCATTTTATTTCTATTGTTATTACATCAGCTCCACCTCAGATCATCAGGCTTTCGGTCCCGGAGACTGGGGACCTCGGGTTTGAGTCATTCCCTAAGTGTGCAGTAGTAACAGATATTGCTGGTATACCACAATGCAGGACTCAGCCCCCTTGGGTGTCAGAGCCCCACTTTCAGCCAGGAAAGTTCTCACTGGGAAGAGGCTCCAAATGGGGGTGTGTCCCATCCACCCCACCAGGTGCTCATGAGGGAGAAACACCTGATACCAAGAGCCCCGAGTGCCCGCTGTCACATTCCAGAGCCTGCCCCGCAAGGCAAGGCTGGAGCCAGGAGCACCTGGGACCCACAGGACTATAAGCTCTCAGGGGAGAGCTCTCCATTTACCCCGCCCTCACCCCAAGCTGGGGCTTCCCTAGTGGCTCAGTGGAAAAGAATTCTCCTGGCAGTGCAAGAGACGTGCGTTTGATCCCTGGGTCGGAAGATCTCTTGGAGGAGGAAATGGCAACCCACTCCAATCTTCTTGCCTGGGAAATGCCGTGGGCAGAAGAGCCTGGCGGGCCACAGTCCATGGGGTCACAAAGAGCCGGATATGACTTAGGGACTAAAGAGCAGCAACGCCTCAAGCTCCTTTCCCACCAGTTCAAGCAGCACCTTCACAGGCAGAGCTGTAGAACCCAGGTCCCCAAAGAGACAAAACCCTTTTATACTTGCAGAGAGGTGCCTCACCCCGGCTCTCGCCTGACCACCCCCGACCCGTGATAACTGTCCCCCCTTCCTCCATCCGTCATTCCGAGAGCCCTGGCCCATCCTTGTGCCTCACAGTCACCATGTAAAGCAGATTTCCCTAACCTGGCTCTTCATGGTCATGACGCTAAAAGGAATTTTTGGTCAGATACATTTGTGAGACATGAGCGAACAGTTATTCAGTTTCTTTTTAAAAAGATTATGATATAATTGCGTTACCATGTTGTGTTAATTTCTGCTGTACAGCAAAGTGAGTCCGCCACATGTTCACGTGTATCTGCCTCCTCTTGAGCCTCCCTCCCAGCCTGCCATCCCGCCGCCTTAGGTCGTCACAGAGCCCCGAGCTGAGCCTCTTGTGCTGTGTGGCAGCTTCCCACTAGCTCTCTGTTTCACACGTGGTGGTGCATGCAGGTCACTGCTGTCTCCTTGTGCCACCTTCTCCTTCCCCTGCTCCGCCCACGCATCTGTTCTCGACACCTGCATCTCTATTCCTGCCCTGCAGATAGGCTCGTCTGTGTGACTACGGGACTTAACAGAGCCTCTGTGTACTAACGATGGCTGAGGGTTTACAGAAGGGCAGCAAGGGACACCTCGTTTCCCAAACTCATTTGTCCACAGAATTCTTTTCTCCCAGAGTGTCTCGTGGGCCAAGAATTGGACACAGCACACCTTGGGGAAATTGCCACAAAGGATTGAAATATAGTTCTACCCATTTTCTGGATGGATAGTCTGAGTCCCAGAGAACCTGAAGGACTCGTGAAAGGTGAAGCCTAACCCCACAGGGATTTGGCCTTGCCCTTGATGTACACAGTGAAGACAGACCCCTCAGTTCTCCTTGCACGCAGCCCTCCTGCCCTTCCCTGCATCGCAGTGCTGTTGCATCTTGATCGTCGGTTGTGTGTATAACTTGCTTGGTACCAAACTGGTACCAGTGGGCCCCTTGTCCACCCTGTGTCCTGGCTAGGCTTTAAATAGACAGAGCTTCCTGCTGCAATGACATCTCCCAGGACAGCAAGGCTACCCAGGGTCTCTGACATTGGAGGAACCCAGCAGAGCATCTGTCAGATGGTGGGGGCGGGGGGAGGAGGGTACGTGCTCCCAGGCTGCCCTGTTGGAGAGATGCCATGAGGGTGGCGGGCAGGCTGGGCTCCTGGGACGTGCCATTGCCCGGGAGAATGAGGGATGAGCCGACTCCCCTGTGCTCTTTTCCTCTCTCCTGCAGGACATGCTGCCCATGCCCGGAGATCCAACCCAGGGGACCGGCAACTATAACATTGAAGATTTTGCCGACCTGGGCATGTTCCCGCCGTTTTCGGAGTAGCTGCGGGCAAAGCCAGGCTTCACAGAGCAATGTCTCCCCTGCTGTGATGTCGACGCCATCGTGAACGGGGGCCCCTTGCCCTGCTTGTCCTATTGCAGGACCCGCCCCCCCAGCAGAAGACACCTCGTTCCCCCCTCACCCTCGCCGTGTTCCCCCTGCCACCGTCGCATTGCTCAGCTTCTAACCCTCAGCGGTGGCTGCTCTGCCACCAAACAGGAGCCTGGTAGACGTCGGGGGTGGGTTTATTTATTGTATTTTACTTGTGTGTGCTTGGGAGGCTGACCCATTGGGTTCCTAAAATCTGGTTGTGAATAATCTCCTATTGGACAATTTGTGTCTATGAAAAGTTCACTTACAGCCCAGCGAGCCCAAGCAGCATGCCCAGGCCTGCCCTGGAAGCTGGAAGCTGGTTTCTCCTGGCTTTTAACTTCTGTGTCTGTGTGGGGCTCAGGGAGTAGTGGGGAGAGAGGGCACACGGCCCGTGTTCTCAGAGCTGGAGGTGAGCAGCCGGGGGCCCCCAGGTGGACGCCAGCCCCTCTGTCTCCTGGCTCAGCCGCATCCGTCCGTCCGTGTTGCCGTGAGACGTGCACTTTGTGCCACGTGATGTGACCCCTTGTCCTGATGGATGTGTTGTGCCTGTGTCTGTCGTGTGTGGCAAGAGCGAGTGTCTAGAATCCAGGGTGAGTGGCGGAGGTGGAGCCCTGGCCAAGCAGCGGAGGACACCCTGACCAGAGGGAGTCAGGCCTGGGGCCTGGGCGCCAGGCAGACAGGCTGAGCTGAGCAGGGGCCCGGCAGCGACCCCATGAGTCCCGGCCCAGAGCTGCTGGCTCTGCTAGGCCTGTTCTTCGGTCCAGGTGGGGACAGCGGCTTCTCAGGAGGGGCAGAGGGTGGGTCTTCAGGCCGAGGACTCGGGCTCCAGTTCTGGTTTAGCCACACACCCCCACCCCAGGGCCTTGAATCCCTCAGGTCGTCTCAAGACAGAGTGAGAGCTGACTTCTAGAAGTTTGCCTGGCTACCTTCTGAGCTCCTGGTCCCTGGCTTGCTGTTTCACATCTGGGATGATTCCCCATTTTTACTTACCACCACTCCATCCCGTGCCCTTTACAGTAAGGAAAGAAACTCCTGTGTCTTCTTTTCCCGATGGTCCCCCTCCTGTCCTGCCTCCCCATCCCATCAGCTCACCAACACCCATAGGGAATCACGCTACCTACCCATGGCCACCTCGCAACAGACAGAGGAGCCCATGCCCCCTGCAGGTGCCTGGCTTGGAACAATCCTTCTACCCCTCCTCCCGGGGTTCTGAGGGGCCCGGCGGAGTGGAGTTGCTTCTAGGCTACCTGAGCCGGGAGTGAGCCCCATCTGCAGGAAGGAGCCACGTGGAGAGTGTTTGCTCTCATCCTCTGAAAACTCTGCATCAACCCCAGCACTGGCCAGCATCCAGAGCGGATGGGCGTTCATTCTGGCCTGGGAAGCTCCAGCTGTTAAAGTCCAGCATTGTTCACGAGCTTACCCTTGGCTGGTAGCCAGCTTTGTGATCCCAGGTCATGGGCTCTAAATTAAAATTGACCTGACAGTTTCTCGAGTGGCTTTTAATCTTCGTGTATATAATGGCGATTGGATTTGGGGTTTAGACGCACAGGATGTCGTTTTTAACCTTTAGGAGCCTTTTGGTTTCTGGGAAAATGGCAGGTGGCTGAACGTCCCCCGACCCTGACAGAACCAAGACCTAGAAGGGGCCTCCCCTGGGTGTGCCCCGCCCCTGGGGTCACCTCTGCCCCCCCTGCAGCCTTGAATTTGTCCCAGACAGTAGATTTAATTATTTCCCAAGAAGAGGCACCAAAATAGCTTTTGGATCAAAGAATGGGTTCTTGGTGAAATGAAAACAGACTTCTTGTGACTTTGAGTCTGTAAGTTTGAAAGTTTAAGGGGGGAAGTATGTTTGTGTCTTCTGATTTTGGAGGGAGTTTGGGGGTTTTCTGAGGTGCACACACTGATCGGCATGCTGACTGGGAGCNTAGCTTTTGGATCAAAGAATGGGTTCTTGGTGAAATGAAAACAGACTTCTTGTGACTTTGAGTCTGTAAATTTGAAAGTTTAAGGGGGGAGGTATGTTTGTGTCTTCTGATTTTAGAGGGAGTTTGGGGGTTTTCCGAGGTGCACACACTGATCGGCATGCTGACTAGGAGCCTGCCACCCACCCGGGCTGTACTGGGTGCTGAGGGGATGCAGAAGGACAGAGGAGAACCTCTTGTCCCCGGGACCTTTCATCTACTTACACAGCATCTAGGATGAGGACCTCTCAGTTCTTAGTCCTAGTAGGCAAGGATTCGTGAGCGAATGAAAGCCAGATGTAACAGGAGAGCATCATAACTAAGCAGCCCCAACCTGACTCCCCTGGTGGTCCAGTGTTAAGACTCTGAGCTTCCACTTCTGGGGCCTGAGTTCTATCCCTGGTCAGGGAACTAAGATCCTACACACAGCACAGTGTGGCTAAAAAAAAAAAAATAGGCCCACCTCCCCTTCCAGCTGTGTCCCAGGAGCCCTGGAGGGGCGTGTGGCTGCAGTGTGACTGACAGTTGGAGTTTTCTGTTTCCTGTATTCCCCATTCCACGCTTTGACTGTGAGTGTTAGAAGCCACCATGTGGCCACTCAGAAAACAGGGAGCACCCAGAGGACCACATGTCTGAGGGATTCTTCTCCCCCACCCCACACACACACAAGGAATTTTGAGNCAGTGTGACTGGCAGTTGGAGTTTTCTGTTTCCTGTATTCCCCATTCCACGCTTTGACTGTGAGTGTTAGAAGCCACCATGTGGCCACTCAGAAAACAGGGAGCACCCAGAGGACCACATGTCTGAGGGATTCTTCTCCCCCACCCCACACACACACAAGGAATTTTGAGACGAATGGGCATTAAAGTCCTAGAGAGCCTAGTAATGCCAGTTTGTAGAAGCCCCTCCCTTTGGTCCTGCCCAGCCAGGATGCCCACGGACTCTGAGTCGGTGTGGCCTTCAGCTCAACTTCCTTTCCTACTGGAGATGGACAAAAAGCTGGATTGGGAAGGGGAACAACACTAGGACTTTGGCTCCAGGACTCTTCCTCATTCACACCTCATCTTGCATCTCCCAGGCCTTCCAGTGGCTTCCTTTGGCTGAGCAAGCAGAAGCCTCTCCCCTAAAAAGAGCCATGTGGTGGCTGCCTGAACCGTAGGTGAGCAGATAGACACAGCCACGCTGAGGCTTGGCCAAGGCTGGGTTAGTGACTGCCACGGTGGCTACAGGGGTTCTAGAACATTCTGCCTCTATATCCCTCCCGCTGGCTTCATCTTTAGTTTTGGTTTCAGGGAGCAACAGAGCCATCACAGACACCCACATTCTTCTCTGCATCCCAGTTGATCAAATTTACCCTTTTGTTGTTTCATGAATACTTGTTGCAATGAGAATACTGATAGTTAATGGGATAGACATTGAAGAGCATGACTCTCCTGAGTCCAGAAGAGACTCTGTCCCCTAGACCAGCCACTGTCAGTGCTGTGACCAGGCTCAGTCTAGAGATGAGTCAGGCCCCAGGGAAATGACCATATTCCCTTCCCTCTGCATCAGCACCTGGACTAGCAGATGAGTCCTGAATCCCTACCCCCGCCCCCGCCACCATTGTACCTGCTCCCTAATATTTATGACATAAGCAGGACCATGCCGGTCACTTAACAGCTGTAGCCAGTCATGAGTCAGGGTGGAAATGCTTCTTCTTTTAGTGGGAAGTACGGGTTTGATCATTAAGTCGCTGTGTCCTGACTTGCCAGGGACAACCCAACTTGTCCATTCAGCCCTCTGTCCTGGCCAGATCCTCTTCTTGGGTATGGAGGGATCCGACTGTCCTTTTCCTCACTGCCTGGGGGCTGGAGCAGCTTGAGAGGCATCATGCTGGAATACCGGCACCTCTTCACGCGTAGGTAGGTGTGCCTGGGTCTTGGGGCCAAAGACTGTGGAGCGGTGCCCATGGAGGTGGAAAGAGGGAGGTTTTATGGGAACAAGGCAGCCTGCTTCCGGTTAACAACCTCATTTTCCTCCAAAAACAAGGGAATTCCCAGATGAGCTTCAGAGGACAGTTTAGCACTTAATCGTTTCTCTTTTAACCTTTCTTCTTATGAATGTGAACCGTGCTGTGGATAAATCATTTGTATTTCTTGAATGTTCTCTATGGCTAACAGTTATTAAGTCAGTTGTGTATATGTGTAACTAATGGAACTGCCTTTTAAAGTTTCATTACAATAAAAATGACTTTGCTCTGAACACCGAATAGCCCAGGCCAGCTTTGTCACTGAGCGAGTCATAGCATCTGCCCTTGAAATGGAGTGGATGCTCTCAAATTGCTCTTCCTAAGGGCTGTGTTTTGTTGTCCCCAGGAAAGGGTGTAGAAGGCATGTATGCTTAAGAGTGACTCTGTCAGGGGATCTGGCTACATAAAATTTAAAAGAAGCTAATAATTCTCAGCTTTGTGTGTTAGGCAAGGCTCTCTGGAAGGCTCTTTGCAAATGCTATTTTTGTGACCACTATTAAATTCTGCAGTGTGGATATTACTCCTGGTTTACAGATTCAGAAACTGGGACTCAGAGAAGTTAAGTGACGTATCTAAGAACACAGAAGGTTGATCTTCGGTCTCATTACAAAACCTTGTCTCTGCTGTACTCTTCAAACACTCTCTTTCTTTCTTACATTCTCCCAGGGACTTTTCCTGGAAGTCCAATGGTGGCCCCATGTTTAAGACTTCACCTTACAATGGAAGGGGTGCAGCTTCCATCCCTGGTTGGGGAACTAAAATCCCACGTGCCTCGTGGCCAAAAATCAAAATATAAAATAGCAAGTATTGTAGCAAATTCAATAAAAACTTTTAAAAAATGGCCTATATTTTTCTCTTAAAAGAAGACGTGGGGTTGGCATAAAGAAAACTAGATCAGTAGAACACCATAAAGAATCTGAAAGTATGCACATGCTCAAAAGGAGAATGTTTGGTATGTGCGCTGCGGAAGCAAGCCAAAGCTGTTATTTACAAGAGTCAGCATTACAAATCACAGGACCAGACGGACTTCCAATAAATGGTGCCAGGGAAAAGCACATGGGAAAAGAAGTAACTGTACCCTTATCTTACACAATGTACAAAAGATAAATTCCCCACAGATGAAAACATCTGAGTGTTGAAAAGCAATATATGTAAAATCTTTAGAAAAAATTCTGGGAAAATATATTGATGAAATCAGTTAGGGAAGGAGATTTTAAACCAGGCACAAAGACCACAAACCATATAGAAAATTTTGAAAAGTTTTGTTTGAGGTCACTAAAAAATAATCAGCTTAAAGAAATGGACAAGACAACCAATAAACTGGTAGAAATACTTGCAATGTACGTACCTAACAAAGTGGTATTCACATCATTGAGAGAGACAGTTCTAAATATGAGGATTCGTAAAAATGAATAAGAAACTCAATAGATAAGTGACCAGAGGCTTCCTGGTGGTCCAGTTGTTAAGACGTTGCCTTCCAGTGCAGGGGGTGCAGGTTCGATCCTTGGTCCGGGAGCTCACTTCCCTAGAAACGAAACATCAAGCAGAAACAAGATTGTAACAAATTCAATAAAGACTTTAACAATGGTCCTCTTCAAAGAAACAAAGAGAATTGTTTTTAATAGATAAATGATCAGAGTTTGAATTGCCAGTTCATAGAAACTCAGTGGCATTAGATGTGTGAGAAAAGACGAACCCCCCTAGTAATGAAGGGAAATGCAAAATTAAAGCAAGATAAGGTCTATCACTCAGACGTACCAGGTCTGATAACTCAATTGTTATGACCATATTGGGAAACAGGACAGACACTCTGGGAAGGGTTACACAATAGCCCAACACGTCAAAGATGTACGAACCCTATGACTCAGTGAATCCAAATGTCTGTCCTAGGAAACCTCCCACGTGTGTGCGACAAGGCAAGTGAAAGGACACCTACTGCACTGCTTGTTGTAGTGAAAAACTGGGAACCTGTCTAAGCGTCCTTTAGTAAAGAAATGAATCAATTGATTGATGTAGGCCCACAAAGTGTGTGTGCCGCACTTAAAATGATTTTGTAGAAGTGTACGCACCTTCTAAAAACATACTATTACATTTAAAAGATTGTACATATTTTATAACTCAAGGCAATTACGTATTGTGTTTCTGCATAAATAGATATGCAGCAAACATTTTTTAAAAAGAATCGCCTGGGTGGATAGGTACAACTGTGAATAGACAAAGGAAGAGTGGACAGAGTGACTTGTGTGGTTGAATTCCTTAAAGCAGATTAAGGCAGAGGAAAGAAAGAGGTGTTGATTGAAATAGAGAGAAATATATGGTATTTGTTTTCCTCTTTTTGTGTTTTTCTCTTTCTGTTTTCTCTTACTTCACTCTGCATGAGAGTCTGTAAGTCCATGCATGTCTCTACAAATGATCCAGTTTTGTTCCTTTTGATGGCTGAGTGATACTCCATTGTATATATGTGCCATATCTTTATCCATTCCTCTGGAGAAAAAGTATCTGAAGCAGTTATGGCAAAATGTTAAACTTCATCTTGGTGATGAGCATATGGTATACTTTTCTCAAATTTGCTGTATAGTAGAAAAAGTGTTAGTCACTCAGTCATGTCCAACTCTATGCGTCCCCATAGACTGTAGCCTACCAGGCTCCTCTGTTCATTGGATTTCCCAGGCAAGAATACTGGAGTGGGTTGCCATTTCCTTCTCCACAGATCTTCCTGACCCAGGAATATTCTGTTGGGTTGATATAAAATTCTGTGTGCATTTATATTCATGAAAGATGAAACTCTAGTAACCTATCTCCACATGATAGAACCTCAAGTGAATTTACCTTTTATGTAATTAAAAAAAAAAAAAAAATATATATATATATATATTTGCTTACTTGAGTGTAGCCGATCTTAGTTGCAACATCTAATTCCCTGAAAAGGGAATTGAACCTGGGCCCCCTGCATTGGGAGCTTAGAGTCTAAGCCACTGGACCACCAGGGAAGTCCTTATCCTTGTAATTTTTAATGTTATTTGTTTTACAAAGAATGTATATTACTTATAAAGTCTTGAAAAATAATGAAAAGCAAATCACCTGTCAGAATACGAAAATAAATGACTTAGCCACACTGCCTTGAAATCATTGGATCCCTCGTTGAGGAATTAAGATCCTGCATGCCACATAGTGAGGCCAAATAATTTGTTTGAACCTTTAAACTTTGAACTTAAAAAGGAGAAAAAGAAAGAGCCATAGCTGGACACAGCTATGCCAGACCAGGCAGTGCAGGAATTGCCAGGTAAGTTCAGAGAAGAAATAGTGAAAAAGGCCCAAACAGTTGCCAGGACATGGCTTCACCAACATCCTCCCCTTAATTCCTCCCCCAGCAGTAGACAACTAGATAAAAATACACTCTCATCATAGATAGAGCAATAGTAATTCTTTTCCTGATGTTACTAATGATGTACACTCAATATTTTTAAGAGTGTAGCGTGTAGAAAAGCATAAAGAATAAAAGACTGTATTCTGACTCAGGTTATTGATGAGGGGCCCAATGAACAGTGAAAGGCGATGGGGATGAAGCACCGGGGTGTGGAAGCGTGAGGCTGCTCAGGTTGGGAGGGGGAATAAAGCAGGAAGAGTGTTGGCCGGTTCTCACGGTGCTCCCTCCACTTCCAAGACCCACCTCCCAGCCTCCCCTCCCAACAGCTCCTTATCTTCCTCTGGGAGGAAAACAAGGTCATCTCCCCGCTAACCATGTTGAAGCCCAACAGTTATGAAGTTAATTCTCCCACAAACCTTCTCAAGCGTGCTCTTTCCATAAACACTTGTGTGGCACCTGCACTTGCCGCGCACAGGGCTGGAGCTACACAGTGAAGACGCAACCCCACCCCTAGAATATGCCGTTCCTAACCTGGCTCCCGGGGGAAGCATGGAGGGAGAGAGAGACAGGGAGTTTGGGATGCTAAACTTAAACTGGATAACCAACAAGGACCTACTGCACAGCACAGGGAACTCTCAGTGTTATGCAGCAGCCGGGATGGGAAAGGGGTTTAGGGGAGAATGGACACATGTAGATGTATGGCTGAGTCCCTTTGCTGTGCGCCTGAAACTATCACAACTTTGATGATCAGCTATACCTTGAAAGAAAGTGAAAGTGAAGTCGCTCAGTTGTGTCCGACTCTTTGCGACCCCGTGGACTGTAGCTACCAGGCTCCTCCCTCCATGGGATTCTCCAGGCAAGAGTACTGGAGTGGGTTGCCATTTCCGTCTCCAGGGGATCTTCCCAACCCAGGGATCAAACCCAGGTCTCCTGCATTCCAGGCAGACGCTTTAAACTCTGAGCCACGCATACCTTAGTACAAAATAAAAAGTTTTAAAAAATGCGTTAGAAACTTTTTTAAAACCTTGATATGAAATATCTGAAATTACTGTCATATTTGTGATGGGATGTTTTATAATTACTGCTCTAACTTTATCTTTGTCTCATCCAATGTCGACACGACTGAAGCGACTTAGCAGCAGCAGCAGCAGCAGCAGACACTTGATAGGGCTTCCCAGGCGACTCAGTGGTAAAGAATCCGCCTGCAAATGCAGGAGACATGGGTTCGACCCCTGGGTTGTGACAATCCCTTGGTGAGGGAAATGGCTACCCACTCCAGTATTCTTGCCTGGAAAATCCCATGGACAGAGGAGCCTGGTGTGCTACAGTCCATGGGGCCGCAAAGAGTCAGACACCACTTAGCGACTAACAACAGCAGCAATAAGGCACTTAATGTGTTTGAATTAACAAATGATATTATTTAGTTGTTATGATTGAATGACATTATTGAATGTCATTAATGAATGACAAATGTCCTTTTAAAATCCCGTTTTGATTGCTAATATGAAGTAAAAAATTCTATTGTGGTTATATTAATAAAAGGAAATCTTTACATGAAGAAATAAAGCAAAATGGATAACCCTCAAGGTCCTTCTGTAGAGCCCAGGGAATTCTGCTCAATGTTATGTTGCAGCCTGGATGTGAAAGTAGTTTGGGAGAGAACAGATACATGTATATGTATGGCTGAGTCCCTTTGCTCTGCACCTGAAACTGTCACAACATTGTCAATCAGTTATACTCCAATATAAAATAAAAGTGTTAAGGGTTTAGGTGGAGAGCACCCACCCTGCAGGTGGACAAGGGGAGGTTGGTTGGGGGAAGAACTCAGAAGGCTGTGATTCGCATGACTTCACCAACAGGTCCCAACAGATGGGGCCCATCAGAAGCAGGGCCTCCCCACCAGGCGCCCAGCTTGTTGGCTCAGCTTTTGCACAAAGTGCTTAATGGGTTCCCGTCTCCAAGCCCAAGACCCTTATAAATCATGAAATAGGTACGCCGCCCCTCAGCAGGACACCAGATTAAAATGCCTGGAATGCAGCTGGCCTCTGGTTCTACAGCCCAGCTCCTAATTCTTCCCACACATTTCACTTAAGACTCAAATAAAAATGCCAAAAACAAAGAAACGTGACCTGGCGCTGATGGGGAAAAGAAAAAACATTTCATCACAGCGGTTTATCAGTGTGTGAGCCCTGCTATTCCACCAGGGTCCTTGACAGTAAAAGCCATGCTGGCTCATGTTTCTCATGGAGTCTCCACATCCCTAGAGGACTGCCATGTTTTCATCATGGCCACATTGGGGCGTAAGCTGGACTCACAGAACTGAGCCCCATCGTGATGACATCACACATGGGTTACTGGAAACCTTGGTGATCTGTCAGACTCCCGGACAGTCTTCTGAGATCTGCCTTTGGAAGCCAAGGAAAGTCACCTTGTCACATCAACTCAGTGAGCAGCCAGGATCCTGAACACTAATAAGATGCTAGAAACCTTGGAATTATGTTTTCTTAGGTTCATGTCCCACTGGCAGAATGAGGTGTTAATGCACTTCTAAGTCACCATGTAAGGGGGTAGGGAGGAGACTTTTGTCTTAGGCATGGGTGCTCACACACTTCCTGTGTGGCCTCTTCCAGGGGCCAGCTCCCTGGAAGGTGGGACAGAAGAGAGAAATGATCCAGGGTGTGGTCCTGAGGAGGCTTTCAGTGGGGACTTCTTCAGGCTTTCTGTTCATCAGTCTCTCTGCAATACATTGGACAGTACATGAAACTCAGCAAATGGTCTTTATTTTGTGTGTGTGTGTGTGTGTGTTTAATTTCTGAAAGCAGCTTAATGTGAATCAAAAGTAGTTCCTGAGTAACTGCAGTAAACAGTGTCTTAAAAATAAATAAATATATATATATATATATATATATACATTTGCAACTTAGCTTATTTTGGTTCTGCCTTAATTTACTTCCCCAGCTTTTAGTTTAATCACAGTTCCTTTCCTTTCAGTTCTCAATGTGTGAATGGTCTTTAAATGATAAGCAATTCCTTTGCTGGACAGCTGAAACTAACACAACACTGTAAATCAACTCAACTCCAATATAAAATAAAAATTAAAATTTTCTGGAAAAACTATAAGAAATTCGTTTTGCTCTAAGTCACAAGCATTGGACAGAGGAGGCAGAGGCAGGTTACTCGATTGTCCAGGTCNTTCCTTTCAGTTCTCAATGTGTGAATGGTCTTTAAATGATAAGCAATTCCTTTGCTGGACAGCTGAAACTAACACAACACTGTAAATCAACTCAACTCCAATATAAAATAAAAATTAAAATTTTCTGGAAAAACTATAAGAAATTCGTTTTGCTCTAAGTCACAAGCATTGGACAGAGGAGGCAGAGGCAGGTTACTCGATTGTCCAGGTCTACAGTGAGTTCCTCATGACTGCTGGCAGCTTGAGAGGTTTCTGGATAGGTCTCGGACCCTGTGTCTGAGCCAGGGATGGGTGTACACACTTGTATTGTCATTCCTGTCTGCCTCAGGGAGACGGAACGCATGGAGAGCAGTGGAGAGCTGGGATGAGGCGGTTAGCATTGGGTCATGATGAAAACTGGCTGAGCTCAAGTGAAAGGGATGGGCTAGGGTCGGGGGCAAAGGGAAAGAGGACCAAGATCAGGAGGACTGGGGAAGTAAGAGCTTCAACTCTGGAATCTTCGAGCTTTGCCCCCGACTTTGAGTGGATCTCCTACAATTTTGTGGGTATGTGGTCAGGGAGGAAGTGTGAGGAGGTGCGAAGAGTAGTAAGTGAGGGTGGCATTTAGCCTAATCTGAACCAGGATCAACAAGGATTTCTTAAAAACAACATACAGGAAACACTTGAGAACCCAAGGGTGAAGGCACTTCCTGTTGCCTGAGAAGACAGCTTCTTGATGCTGGAGCCAGGGGGTAGAGAAATGGTATGTTTCAGACAGACAGCCTGATGATAAAGAAGAAAGGGCAGAGGTACCCCCTGGTGGTCCAGTGGCTAAGAATCCACCGTCTAATGCAGGGGGTATGGGTTTGATCCCTGATCTGGGAGCTAAGATCCCACATGCCTTGTGGCCAAAAAACCAACACATTTTTAAAAAACAGAAGCAGTATTGTAACATGTTCAATAAAGACTTTGAAAATGGTCCCCATTAAAAAGAAGAAGAAGTTAAAGTAATGGGAGAGAGACAAAAAGGTAAGCTGTGTGGCAAGGGCCGAGATGGGCATGTTGGTTCTCAGTGTGCCCAGGATCTTCCGATCCTGGAGATGGCCTGACGGCCAAAGGAACTGAACCCCAGCATGACTTCAGACCTTCTGAGCAGACTACAGAGATCCCTGGGACTCTGTTATTCTGCTGGGAGAGAAAAGTGGCTGCCCACGGATCTCCACCCAGGTTCACACACCCCAGCTCTCAGCTTTCACCTTAAGGCACTAGAATCTGGGTCTCCTTATTGAAGGGCTGTCCTCAGCCTGTTGGATTCTACTTTGCAGAAGCATACAGAGCCCAAGTGCCTCCGATTTTTACATCTGCCAAGATCAGCCCTTTACCAATGATCTGTGACAGTCCTATAACAAATACTACACTGCAGCAAAGAACGGGAACAGTCACTTCATTTTTCTGTCAGAAAAACAAGAAATTCAAAAATATTTTTAAAGCTTTGCCTGCAAAGAATTTCACCTTTCCTTTTCAATAAAAATAAATCTTAACTTATGCAGCTCAATTCCAGAAAAATAAACGACCCAGTCAAAAAATGGGCCAAAGAACTAAATAGACATTTCTCCAAAGGACATACGGATGGCTACCAGACACATGAAAAGATGCTCAACATCACTCATTATCAGAGAAATGCAAATCAAGACCACAATGAGGTACCNGCATTGAAACATGTATACTATCATGTAAGAAACGAATCGCCAGTCTAGGTTCAATACAGGATACAGGATACTTGGGTCTGGTGCACTGAGATGACCCAGAGAGATGATATGGGGAGGGTGGTGGGAGGGGGTTTCAGGATTGAGAACTCATGTACACCCATGGCAGATTCATGTCATGTATGGCAAAACCAATACAGTATTGTAAAGTAAAAATACATAAATAAATAATAAAGAGCAATAAATAAATCTTAAATTTTAGAAATATCTGATAGTGTAGATGTGGAAAGGACTTTGTCTACAAAGGAACCTGTTTTTCAGAACTTCCCTTTTGGTCTAGTGGTTGAGAATCTGCCTGCCAGTGCAGGGGACACTGGTTTGATCCCTGGTCTGGGAACTAAGATCCACATGTCATGGCCCAGGTGCCACAGCCACTGAAGCCCACACACCCTAGAGCCTGTGCTCTGCAACAAGAAGCCATCACAATGAGAAGCTGGCACACTGCAACCTGAGAGGAGCCCCTGCTCACTGCACACAGCAACAAAGACCCGACCCAGTGCAGTCAAAAATAAATTGATTAATTAATTAAAAAACAAGAATGAGGAAGAAAGTGGCCATCTAAAAAAAAAAAAAAAAAAAAAAAAAAAAAAATTTATTTTTTCCAGGACTAGGGAAATCTGCTCATCTTGGTTGACCTGAGACTTTCCCCTTTTTAGCAGTGAAAGTCCTATGTCCAAGAAATTAAGAAAACCAGGACATCTGGTCACCTACCCAGGACCTCAACATTTCCTGACAAAGATAGAACTCCTGAAGAGGAAGGAAGATGCTGACCGGGTTTTATGGAACCACAGAAGTTTAATGCTGGAGGGAATTTCAGTAATAGATGAGGAAAAGGGAGTTCCAAAGTTTATTGTTTATTCTGTTTCCCAGAAGCTTGGGCAATAGAGGAAACTTATCTCAGCCCAATTCTTCTAGATGAACGGGTCCAAAAATCATACCCACAAAGAGCCCATGAGAAGCTGGTGACTAGGTGGCACAGTGGTAAAGAACCCACCTGCCAATCCAAGAGACACAAGAGATGAGGGTTCGATCCCTGGGTGGGGAAGATCCCCTGGAGCAGGGCACAGCAATCCATCCCAGTATTCTTGCCTGGAGAATCCCATGGATAGAGGAGTCTGGCAGGCTACAGTCCATGGGTCACAAAGAGTGAGGCACGACTGAAGCAAAACATTGTTCTTCTCTCCATCACATTCAGCGTGACAGGTGTATGGAGAATGACCCTTCCACTTTGACCTGAAAAAGGCTGACCAGGTCATATGTGCACATTCTACCCGAGTCCGCCTCATAAAGAGAGTAGCAGCTGAACACAAATCTGGCTTGGCAGTTTGGCTCACAGACGAAAACCCTGTTTTTTAGTTTTGTTTTTTTTTAAATGTCTTTTATAACTTTTTTTTTTAAAGATTCTCATCAGTTATCTATTTTACAATAGTGTATATGTGCACAGTATCAACAGTGTATATATGTCAATCCCAACTCATCACACTCAACCCTGAGTTTTTGAGGTTGAATTTCTGAGAAGGGGCTTCCCTGGTGGCTCAGATGGTAAAGAATCTGCCTGCAATGTAGAAGGCCGGGTGCCATCCCTGGGTCAGGGACATTCCCTGGAGAAGGCAATGGCAACCCACTCCTGTATTCTTGCCTGGAGGATCCCATGGGCAGGGGAGCCTGGCTGGCTATAGTCTGTGGGGTCGCAAAGAGTCGCACACGACTAAGAAACAGAGCAGGTAGGCAGGACGATCAACCCATGACATAAGGCAAGGGGTGGGGGAGAGTTCCACTTGCCTGGTCTTCCACCAGAACACGCAGGAACGCAGACTTTCTGTCTCAGACTTGTGATGATTCAAACAGAATATCCAGAAGTGCCTGAAGCAACACAGAACGTCCCTGCTACCAACACAGCAGCTGAGGAAAGCACGTCGGGTCCTGAAGAAGCACTTAGACAAGCAGAGAGAACAGCTGCGTGAGCTGGAACGACTGGTGGATCTGATGCAGAAACAGCACGCCCAGGAGTGATGTCAAACAGCTGGACATCCTCAGTGCCAGATGGTGGTCATCCTGGACTCCCACTGCCAGACAGCACTGACCAAGCACGAGGGTTCTGCCTCTTCCCCGAGACCCTCCTTTCAGGCACGTCCATCTGCCACCACAGCCACACCACAGCTGCACGGATCTAGAAGACGGATGCTGAAGCTGAAGCTCCAATACTTTGGTCACCTGATCAGAAGAGCCAACTCATTGTAAAAGACCCTGATGTTGGGAAACATTGAAGGCAGGAGGAGAAGGGGACAACAGAGGACGAGACGGTTGGATGCCATCACCAAGTCAATGGGCATGAATTTGAGCACACTCTGGGAGATGGTGAAGGACAGGGAAGCCTGGCATGCTACAGTCCATGAAGTTGGAAAAGAGTCGGACATGACTGAGCAATTGAATAACAACAACGAAGAAGACGTAGTGCTTACAGAAGCTTACAGACAGCTGACCCCAATCCCCAGGGCACAGACTCCTCACCGCAGCAGAAGGGAGGGAAGGGAAGGTCTCCAGCAGAGAGGTGGTTCTCAGGATGCTGAGAATTAGCTGCACTCTCTCTAGGAACAGAGTGGACTCACTGAGAAATGAAAGATGGAAGGGGAGACCATTTCTGGAGAGGCAGCTCCCAGCTCTCTAATTTTTTTTTGTAATTTATAAAATAATTTGTTATTTATTATTTTTAAAAGTTACTGCTTATTTATTACTTTTCTTCTGGTTACCCTGGATCTTTGACAAGCCTGTGTACAGGCTTTCTCTTGTTGTGGCACATAGGCTTCTATTGTTGCAGAGCACAGGCTTAGTTGCCTCATAGGACGTGGGATCTTACCTCCCTGACCAGAACTGGAACCTGCATCGCCTGCACTGGAAGGGGGATTCCCAAGCACTGGACCACCAGGGAAGTCCCCCAGCTCTGCGATTTGTTGGGACAAAAGGAAGGCAGAAGTTATGGCGAGGTTAAAGTAGCGGGGCAGTGGAGACCCCATGACAGGACAGGAGCAAATGGCACAAGGCCCTGAGACCTCGACTGTCTCTTCTTGCCCAGTGTGGGAGAAAAAAAATCATGTACCAGAGAGGAAGGCCAGCTGTTCTCAAAAACGTGAATCCACATGTTTTGATTTTCTTTAAAAATAGCATCTCTTTATTTTATTTATTTGTTTTGGCCACTCCACGGAGTATTCAGGATCTTAGTTCCCCAACCAGGAATTGAACCTGGGCCCCCTGCACTGGGAGCATAGAGTCTTAACCATCGGATCACCAGAGAAGTCCCTGAATCCACATGGTTTAAGACTAACAAATAGGTTCACTGACAAAGGTTAGGGATTTTTGTTCTTTTTTTCTTTGTTTTGTTTTGCATTAGAAACATTGCATTCTTATCTTTCTGAAGTCTTTTTTCCTAGGAGGCCAAGATTATGCTCCAGAAATACCCTAGAATGGATAGATACCTAGGATGCTGTACGGGTATATTCATCGCTGTATCTCTACCTTCCAACACAATGTCTGGAAAAGTGATCAAGCATGTTTTTAGATGGATTGACTATGAGGAAATGTATCCAAGGGCTATGATAAATTTGCCCACAAAAGTACCATATCCTTCGTCTGTATTCACCTCCTTGGCCTGGAAATAATGGTGACATACTCACAAAAACACAGAGACTACAGGGAGTTGACCTAAACTTGCAATTACAACTCTGACTTTTGGGGGGTTACCATTCATGCAGAAGGGTGGAATACATCCCAGAGAAATTCCCAGTGGACCCTGGAGATTCCTAGATGGTTATGGATCAGTGGCAAATGTTGAGTAGGAAGAAGTTCAAAGGAGGGGCTGGATGTATGCATGTTTATCTACTGGACAGTGTCTCATCTCCGGTTCCTTCAGTGCCTGCTGCCTGACCCAGGCTCTGTGAGTCTGATGAGATGCTCAGTCCTGGGGTCTTCCAGGAGGGACCCCACACAGGAATGCCTGGGATAGGCAGGGCCTGGACCTGGAAGTGTTGTTCAGAGACTCAGTCTGTGTGTGGATCTGTAAATCACAGACTGTTGCTCCTGTTTATTTACATGTATATTTTTTGCTTCCATATGGGCCTATCCGATTTGTGTTGGGATCTGAAGACTGCAAGAAGAGAGGAACACAGTTTTGGGAGGAACAGTCAGATGGTGAGTCTGATTGAGCTTAGAAAGAGGGGAATCCACTCAAATTTCAGAGATAAAATCCTTTGTCCTTTATCTGGGTTTTCCTGGTGGCTCAGACAGTAAAGAATCTGCTGCATTGCAGAGGCCAGGCTTTGATCCCTGGGTGGGAAAGATCCCCTGGAGAAGGGAATAGCTACCCACTCCAGTATTCCTGCCTGGAGAACCCCATGGACAGAGTAGCCGGGTAAGCTACAGTCCTTGGTGTCAATGGTCCTTTATCAATCATAGAGGGTATTTGGGGAAACTAGGTCACAGCTACCATGCTGAGTCTGGGGCTCAGAGCATCTGTGGAGATGAGATCAGCGTGGTGGGGTAGAGTGTGATGTGCGTGTGGACAGGGTTCAGCTCCAGTTCAGATACATATAATCTCCAGCTGCCATGTTTGTTTCTCAGCATCAGTGATGTCTGTGAAGGTGCTTCTATCATGGGGTGAACGAAGGGTGGAAAATGGTATTTCCAACTCAAACAAGATGAAGATGGAGATATTCTGGAGCAACACAGGAGATGTCCATGCTGAGAAAAGATAGCAAGAGGACCCAAGATACCAAGACCCATACCCACTCCAGGCGTGGGTCAAAGGCAAAAGCAACTGTGCAGGAATCATGGAGATAGAGAACACCGCCTTTTCGGAGTGGGTACACCAGCCAACGCTATCTTACCTCTTTTTCTGTTCATAAAGAAATACAAAAATACAGGAAGGAGTGTGTTTTAGGAGGAGGATTGTTCTGGAAAGAGGATGGTGATTACATTTGTTGAAATTCTTCCAGTGACACGTGTTGCATTTTTCAAGTGGAGATAAAATTCACATAGCATGTTCCATTGTCCAATGCGGTGCTTTCAGCCTATAAACAAGGTTGTGCAACCATCGTGACTAAGTCCAGAACATTTCATCACCCCATAAGGAAACCCCATACCCCTCCTCTTCCCCTCCTCCCTTCAACTCCTGCAGCCACTAATCTCCTTTCTGTCTGGATGGATTTGCTTGTTCGGTACATTTCATATAAATGGAATCCTACTGAATGCAGCCTTTCGTGTCTGGCTTCTGTCATTTAGCCATAAGGGTTTCAAAGTTCATCCATGTTGTGGCGTGTATCAGTACTTTAATCCCTTTTATTGCCAAATAACATTCCTTTGTATTAACATGCCACTTCATTCTCTTAACAGCCTTTCAAAAAGCAAACTTCTTTAATTTTACCCAAGTCCCAATGATTAACCTTTGTTTTTGTGGACGTGCTTTTGGTGTTCCTAAGCTAAGAAATCTCTAACTCAGGATCACCATGGCTACCTCTATGTTTTTCTACTAGATATTTTATCATTTTTTAAAGATACTTTAAACCCAGATTTAATTTTTAATTTTAAAAATATATTTATTTCCAGCTGAGCTGGGTCCTCGTTACTGCGGGGGCTACTCTCTATTTTCTGCGTGGGCTTCTTACTGCGGTAGCTTCTCTTATTGCAGAGCACAGGCTCTAGGGCATGTGGGCTCAGTAGTTGTGGCTCCTGGGCTCTAGAGCACAGGCTCAGTGGTTGTTGGTTCGCAGCAGGTGGGATCTTCCCAGATCAGGGATGGCACACATGTCTCCTGCACTGGCAGGTGAATTCTTTACCACTGAGCCACCGGGAAGCCCTGATATTTTATCATTTTAAGTTTTATCTTATTCTTAGGTACTCTCTCTTCATTTGTGTTGCTTCAAGGGGTTCATTTCATCTTTGTTTTTTGTTTCATTTTTCTAATTTTGGAGGAGGGCGACGTCCTCAGCTCCATGAGACTGGGGATCTCTGTTAGTTCAATGATCTCCCCTACAGCTGGGAACATTACCTGTCACACAGTGGATACATGATGTTTGATAAATGAATTAATTATTTCTAAATTTCCCTCTCCTGTTTGCCAGAAGCACCTGTGCTTCCTCGTCCTTGGGTGAGAACTTCTTCTACTTCACATTCTTCTTCCTACACAATGGACTGCATCGTCCTAGGTGTGAGCCACCCTCCCATTCCTTGAGTTTGTAATGACAGAAAGGCCTACAGAAGGAACATATCGAGAGACCTCCCTGGTGGTCCAGTGATTAAGAACCTGCCTTCCAATGCAGAAAATATGAGTTCAGTCCCCGGTCAGGGAACTAAGATCTCACATGCCACCGGGCTACTGATTCCTTACCCTGCAGAGCCTGTTCTCTGCAACAAGAGAAGCCCATATGCCACAGCAAGGACCCAGTGTGGCCAAAATTTTAAAAGAAAGAATCTATCAAAATTACTAAGAGAGAAAAGACAGTAGAATGTATATCAAAAATGCTTTCCACACTACTTTAGGCATGGTGGTTGTTGCAACAGAAGATTTATTTGATTCAGATTATTTTAGAGTTATAAGGGAAGCCTTTCCTATCAACAATATGAAGCCTTTACATATTGGGGAATTAGCTAAAGTAAAACTACAGTGAGACATCATTCCTATACATAAGAATGGCTGAAATGAAAAATAGTGACAACACCAGACACTGGCGAGGATGTGGAGAAGACAGATGGCTCAGACATTGCTGGTGAGGATGCAAAACAGTACAGCCACTCTGAAAAGTAGTTGGGCAACTACTTTCAAAACTAAAGAAGTGGATTTACCATACAACTCGGTAATGGACCTCTTGGGGATTTATCTTAGGAAAAGGGAGACTTATTGTTCACTCAAGAAATTGTAAACATTTTTAAAAATTGTCAATGAATGCTCATCACAGCTTGTAGCACAGGGAGGAAAAGAAGCTAAAGTTAACTTAAAGTTAACCTTTAAAATGCATTTCAATATGCAGTATATGCTAAGTTGCTTTAGTTGTGTCTGATTTTTGTGACCCTATATGCAGTAGATACAGACAAATACTACTTGATTCTACTTATACGAGGTACCTAGAATAGTCAAATTCATAGAGTCAGAAAATACATTGGTAGATGCCAGGGACCAGGGGAAGTGGGGGAGGGGGAAAAGGGAGTTAGGGTTTAATGGGGACAGAGTTTCAGTTCAGGAAGGTAGAAAATTCAGGAGATGGATGATGATGAGAGCTGCACAACAGTGGCATGTACTCAGTGCTACTGAACTGTTCAGTTAAATATGGTTAAAATACTATATTTTACATTACATGACTTTTACCACAATAAAAAGATATTTCAAAAAAAATAACAGACTATTGATTCATGGAATAGCTTGGGAGAGCCTTGAGAAAAGCCATTCTCAAAAGGATACACACTACTTGGTTCCATTAATGTGAAAGTCGTGAAATAACATCATCACAGAGACAGAGAGGGGATTAGTGGTTGCCAGGGGTTAAGGAGGGACAGACGGGTGTGGGTAGAGAAGGTAGCATGAGAGGGCCTTGTGGAGATGTAACAATATCTGCACTGTGGCAGTGGGTCTGCAAGGCTACACACACACACACACACGTCTTGCATAAAGCTACACACACATGCACACACATACAAGTGAATATAGAACTGGTAACATCTGAAGAATCTCTGTGGATAGCACCAATGTCAATTTCATGGGTTTGCAGTCATCTAAGCTATGAAACGGAGAAGGCAATGGCACCCCACTCCAGTACTCTTGCTTGGAAAATCCCATGGATGGAGGAGCCTGGTGGGCTGTGGTCCATGGGGTCGCTAAGAGTCGGACACGACTGAAGTGACTCAGCAGCAGCAGCAAGCTATGAAAGGGGCTTCCCTGGTGGCTCAACAGTAAAGAATCCACTTGCCAATGCAGGAGACACAGGAGACCTGGGTCCGATCCCTGGGTCAGGAAGATCCCCTGGAAGAGGGCATGGCAACCCACTTCAGTGTTCTTGCCTGGAGAATTCCACGGACAGAGGAGGCTGATTGGCTACAGTCCATGAGGTCACAAAGAGTCGGACACAACTGAAGTGACTGAACTGCAAGCTATGAAAGAGGGAAACAAGGGGGCAGAGAAGGCAGGAAAAGGATGCCTGGGACTTCCCTGTACATTTCTCCACAGCCTCCTATGAAGCTATCATCATTTCAAAATAATTTTTTTTAATAAGTCTTTCAGTTCAGTTCAGTTCAGTTGCTTAGTCATGTCCGACTCTTTGCAACCCCATGAATTGCAGCACGCCAGGCCTCCCTGTCCATCACCAACACCCGGAGTTCACCCAAACTCACGTCCATCGAGTCAGTGATGCCATCCAGCCATCTCATCCTCTGTCGTCCCCTTCTCCTCCTGCCCCCAGTCCCTCCCAGCATCAGAGTCTTTTCCAGTGAGTCAACTCTTCGCATGAGGTGCCCAAAGTACTGGAGTTTCAGCTTTAGCATCATTCCTTCCAAAGAAATCCCAGGGCTGATCTCCTTCAGAATGGACTGGTTGGATCTCCTTACAGTCCAAGGGACTCTCAAGAGGCTTCTCCAACACCACAGTTCAGAAGCATCAGTTCTTTGGCGCTCAGCCTTCTTCACAGTCCAACTCTCACATCCATACATGATCATAGCCTTGACTAGACAGACCTTTGTTGGCAAAGTAATGTCTCTGCTTTTAAATATGCTATCTAGGTTGGTCATAACTTTCCTTCCAAGAAGTAAGCGTCTTTTAATTTCATGGCTACAGTCACCATCTGCAGTGATTTTGGAGCCCCCAAAAGTAAAGTCTGACACTGTTTCCATTGTTTCCCCATCTATTTCCCATGAAGTGATGGGACCAGATGCCATGATCTTCGTTTTCTGAATGTTGAGCTTTAAGCCAACTTTTTCACTCTCCTCTTTCACTTTCATCAAGAGGCTTTTTAGTTCTTCTTCACTTTCTGCCATAAGGGTGGTGTCATCTGCATGTCTAAGGTTATTGATATTTCTCCCGGCAATCTTAATTCCAGCTTGTGATTTTTCCAGCCCAGTGTTTCTCATGATGTACTCTGCATATTTAAGTACAGTATATTTCTAAATTACAAAATGCTTTTCCAGTTATGCCGATATGAACTTGTGTCCAACCTTCAAGAAAGCCAAAAGGGAACCATAATTTTTTTTTAAACAGACGTGTATTAAGGAAGTACCATCAGCAGTGTCAAATGACACAGCTATCAAGTAATATCCGGCCTGGAAAGTGTTCATTGACCTTGGACCTTAGAAGTCACTGGGGACCCGGCCAGAGCAAGGCCAGTGGTATAGCCAAGGCAGGATCCAGGTGCCCTTTCTGTGAAGACTAGCCCCCAAGGGCACAGACTCCAGGAAAAAAGAGGTCCCCAGACCTGTCACAAGGCAACATCCAGCTTTCAGAAAAACTCAGTGAATGAAACAAGCATCTAGTTGACCTGATGGTTTTGGGCAGAGCTGGCAGGTGAGATCGTGAGGTCCAGAGGTCCCAGGAGCACGCAGAGAGCCAGGGGGCAGAGAGATGGAAGGCCCTGATGGATACTTTTTATTGTACAAGCACATGTTCAAGGTCATCTAAGGATTGTAATTGGAGTACTCACCCAGGCTGCACTTATGCCAGCTGTAGGTGCCGGCCTTGGACAACAGGCTTAAGAATAAAAGATGGGACCTACGTACGCTGTCCTTCCTCCATTAAGTGGTCATTATTGATCTCAGCGATATAGCGTTGGTCTCATGAGGCTAGAAAAGACAGTTGCGGGTTTCTGTCAGTCATAGACCCTCGGCCACACAGAGCCATGTGCAGACCTTCTGATCCATTCTCTCAGAAGCTGGGAATTTATTACATCAAATTTACTCAACATAAGGAAAAGTCAAACCCACAGAATTCTTCATTTCGGTTATATTTGTGTAATAAGTAATGATTTAATATTAAACTATGAATATTTCATTCCCTTTGTCCTCTCCTGCCCTTCCCAGCCTCTACTCAGGGAACAGGAAGAGCTCCCTATCTTGGGAATAGAAAGCACCTTTTTAAAAAGTATTTATTTATTTGGCTGTGCTGTGTCTTAGCTGCACCATGTGGAGTCTTCCAGTTGCAGTGTGTGGGCTCAGTAGTTGCAGTGGGTGGGCTTAGATGCTCTGTGGCACATGGGGTTTTCGGTCTATAACCTGGGATCTCCTGCTTTGCAAGGTGGATTCTTAATCATTGGAACAACAAGAAACTCCCAGAAAGCACCTTTAAAAAGACAGATTATATATAGATGCAGAGAACAGGCTGAAGAGACTTTGCAGGATTCGGCCTGTACTAAAAGTTTGAAAGCATTTTCTAGGCATCCTAGGATCTAGACACAAAAACACAAAGCTAAGATTAGAGAGCTGAGGGGAGTTTTTACTTCCCTTTGGGTACAGAAGATTCATGATGGCCTAATAATGATCTTTTTGCCTGTAAGAGTTCAGAATATGTCACCTCCAAATATGCCATTTTGGCATAGTGATTATTTTTAATTAAAGATATTTAAGAAACAGCCAGTGCAGGATGCACAATCTGACCCTCTTTTGCCCCCTGAAAGCAGAAGATAAATCTCCCATGAAATTGCCCTCCAATTCCTATCTGGGAAATCCCCTGGACAGAGGAGCCTGGAGGGCTATAGTCTATGAGGTCTCGAAAGAGTCAGACATGACTTAGCCACTAGACAACAACAACCAGGAGGGTAGAAGGCAACCTTATCACCAGAGACAGGGAGTTAAGGGCTGAAAAGGCTGAAAAATATCTTGTTACTTTTTTATCATCTTACTATACTGAGCCCCTGTTATTTTTCTGTCAATTCTTCACCAATGTTTCTTTTTAAAAACTTTATTTTTAATTGGAGAATAATTACTTTACAATGTTGTGATGGTTTCTGCAATATATCAACATGAATCAGCCATTGGTATACATGTATTTTTTATCTGAAAGGGATAAACCTGTTCTGGTCACTTCTTTGAGTTTCATATTTAGTGGGACTCCTGTTTATACAGCCTTAATCCAACTTGTTTGTTTTATATTAATCTGTCCTTTTACTACAAGTTTGGGAGCCACGTGCTCATTTAAAACATGGAAGTGAAAGTGCTAGTCACTTCTGTTGTGCCCAACTCTTTGCAACCCCATGGACTGTAGCCCCCCAGGCTCCTCTGTCTATGGGATTTCCCAGGCAACAATACTGGAGTGGGTTGCCTTTTCCTCCTCCAGGGGATCTTCCTGACCCAGGGATTGAATCTACATCTCCTAAGGCTCCTGCATTGCAGATGTATTCTTTACCATTGAGCAACCAGAGAAGTCCATCCTGGTCAATATCAGCACCCAGTGTCTGATCCTAAATCAATACAACACACAGTATCTGATCCCGGGTCAGTACTAACTCCCAGTGTCCAATCCTGGGTTTGCCCACAACAGAAAGTGGCAAGGTCAGAGGATGTCACCAACAAGAGAAGCAGCCCCTGCTAATGTCTAGGGATCAAGACTTCTCTTAATCCCCTAGAAATTAGACCACCTTCAGGGAGCTGAAAAGTGGAGCAAAAGTGAAAGGAGAGTCCCAGATTTAATTCCAAAGATACTAACTTTTATTTTTATTTATTTTATTAATTTATTTTTATTTTTTAAGTTTGTTTTGCTTTACAATACTGTATTCCTTTTGCTATACATTGACGTGAATCAGCCACAAGTGTATATGAGCTCCCAATCCCGACGCCCCCTCCCACTCCCGCCCCACACCATCTCTTTGGATTATCCCTGTGCATCAGTCCCAAGCATTCTGCATCTTGTATCTAACCTAGACCAGCGATTCGTTTTACTTATGATATCATACATGTTACAATGCCACTCTCCCAAATTATCCCACCCTCTCCCTCTCCCACAGAGTCCAAAAGGCTGTTCTATACATCTGTGTCTCTTTTGCTGTCTCGCGTACAGGTTTATCATTACCATTTTCTAAATTCCATATATATGTGCTGTCTCTTATACACATCTAGATGTGTATAAGAGACAGGGAAACTAAAAGCATCTACTGACCTCTTCCATCTATCACCTTCCAGGATCAGTGTCTGCAGTTTTCTCTCAGGAATTCCCAGGATAAGATTTAGAAACTGTTTCTCGTCTGACTCTCTCTCCTGTGTACTGTCAACACAATCATCTTAATGGATATAAACACAATCACACCTGGAAGCCAACAGGATCTGTCTCAACTCCTTTTCTGGCTCCAGGTCAAAAGAGCTCACAGGGCTGACCTCAGACTCTGTTCATCACCTGACTTCACCTTTTCTTCTTTGATGGTCTGAGGAAACATCTATTTATCTGTAAACATATTTCATTTTCACAGCCTCATCATTTGGAACATCTGGCTGACTGTTACAAAATGCACAGTGTGAGTTACAAATGGGTGTAGGCTATAAGATGTTTCTTACCTTTCTCTCATCCCCCCTCCCTTCTTTTCAGTTCCTGCTATGTAGTAGAACTAGCAATAAACATTTATGACAGAGAGATGATTATGTGAAGGTCTTGCTTCTTGGTTTATGGTTAAAAGGGAAGAGAACTATAAACAGACAATAATGAACAATATCATATTCTCTCTAATAGGAATACNTATGCCCAGCAGTGGGATTGCTGGGTCATAAGGCAGTTCTATAGATACTAACTTTTAAAGCAGAGTTGAGTGAAAGAAAAAGTTTCCTGCCATCTACAGAACTAACCCGAGTCCAATCACAGAAAAATAAAGTTGTATTGACACACAAGAGAGGTGTGGCTATGCCTTGTTGCCCTGCCTCCAGGACAGCAGGAGAAAGGAACATGAGGTACTGTTTGGCAGCCACAGAAATCATCTCCATGAAAAGGCTGGGCTGGAGCAGCCTGACTGAATGTGGGCATAGCCTTGACAGAAGCAAAGAACTTAAAATGTGTCTATTTGTTTCAGATGCAGTGCTGCGTGGCTTTGTGTGCATCTAGCCATCCAGTACAAGGGAAGTGTGGATGGGAAATTAAGGAATTTGATGGTAAAGAATTCACCCGCTAATGCAGGAGATCTGGGTTCAAGCCCTGGTCTGGGAAGATCCCACATGCATCAGAGCAACTAAGCCTGTGTGCCACAGCTACTGAGCCTGTGCTCTGAAGCCCAGAAGCTACAACTACTCGGTCCATATGCTGCAACTACTTAAACCCAGAGCCCTAGAGCCCAAGCTCCATAGCAAGAGAAGCCACTGCAAAGAGAAACTCGAGCACTGCAGCTAGAGAATAGCTCCCACTCACTGCGTCTAGAGAAAAGCCCGCACAGCAACAAAGATCCAGCACAGTCAAAAATAAATGAAATTAGAAAACGAAAAAGGAACACCAGCTTTCTGGGATTTCCTAGAAGGGAGATGCTAANAGAGAAGCCACTGCAAAGAGAAACTCGAGCACTGCAGCTAGAGAATAGCTCCCACTCACTGCGTCTAGAGAAAAGCCCGCACAGCAAAAAAGATCCAGCACAGTCAAAAATAAATGAAATTAGAAAACGAAAAAGGAACACCAGCTTTCTGGGATTTCCTAGAAGGGAGATGCTAAGCTCAAAGTGTGTCTTTAGGGAAAAGAGATGTGCTGTGTTAGTCACTCAGTCATGTCCCACTATTTGCAACCCCATGGACTCGACAGGCTCTTCTGTCCATGGGATTCTCCAAGCAAGAATACTGGAGTGGGTTGCCATTCCCTTCTCCAGGGGATCTTCCTGACTCAGGGATTGAACCTGGGTCTCTCGCATTGCAGGCAGATCCTTTACTGTATGAGTCACCAGGAGAGCCCAGGGAAAAGAGGCAGGGTGTCCTAAACCGACTTTGGGAGTGTCTCTCTCTTTCAGGCAGCCTCATTACTGGACAGACTGCTTGATACCCCCTCAGATGTACAGCCTTTGAGGGAATCTGTCTCAGTGTTTGACCGCCAAGCCAGAGCAATGCAGGTGTCCCCCAGGAGCCCCCACAGACCTGTCCAGGGTGCGTGAGGTCCCATCTGGGAAGGAGGGAAAGCAAGACTGGACTTAGACACCTGCTTCTCCCTTTGTGTCTCACAACCAGATGAAGAGCATAGCATCCTCAGCCAGGTGGTTGATAGAAAGGCGTATCCTCCTCCAAGGATGTGTGTGTGTGTCTGTGTGTGTGTGCCTGTGTGTGTGTGTGTGTGTGTGTGTGCATGCGGCAGGGGGCTGGAGCTTGTGAAGCAGAGAACCACCACCTTCCACCCCCCTACCCCATTTTGTAGACTGCTCCCCTTCTTCTAAAGCCAGCCCAGCTATGAGTGGGAGCTTGCTGACCCCTATGGCTCCATTGCTGGAAAGAGAAAAGAGGAACATTCTTGTCACCGTATTCAGCAAAACTAGACTTGCCTCTCAGCCCATGTTGACTAGATTAATCATACCATCAGAATGGTCACCCCTCCAGGCCGACCTGAGATCCTCTCACCCAACCCTTCACTCGTATTCACCACTAGATCAACCTCTGAAAGACTCTGGATTTTTCTCTGAAGTCCCAGGTACATATTGTAACCGCTATGCAGTGTGGCCCTACTTGTTTGGTTTATTATTCTTTGAGAGTCCTGGAGGTCAAAAATCCAAACTTAGTCTCACTGTGCTCTAAAACTAAGGTGTCTACAACTGGCTCTCTTCAGGAGGTTCCAGAGAAATTCCTTTCCTTTCATTTTCCAGCTTCCTCGGGCTGCCTGCACTCCTTCGCTCAAGACCCCTCCCTCCAATAACTCCAATCTTTTCTTTTCACAGTCAAGCATCTTAAACTACCAATTCCAATCCTCCCGCCTCCCTTATATAGGGTTCGTGATTCCCTTGGTCCACCCAGGTAATCCAGGGCCATCTCCCATCTCAAGATCCTTAATTTCATCACATCTGTAAGGTCTCTTTTACCATATAAAGTGACATAGTTCCAGGATGCAAGCATAGGCATGTGGACCTCTTTGGGAGGCATTGTTCAGCCTACCACACCTCTCAAGGGTACTAGAGTCTCATTCAATCAGAAGTGCTGTGGTCCTCAAAAAGCAGCCATGTTGGGACTTCCCTGGTGGTCCAGTGGTTAGGACTTCGCCTTCCAATGCAGGAGGTGCAGATTTGATCCCTGATCAGGGAGCTAAGATGCCACATGCCTCCTGGCCAAAAAACAGAAACAATATATAGTGAATTCAATAAAGACTATAAAAATGGTCCACACCAAAAAAACTTTTTAAAAAAGCAGTCATGTTATAATATGATCTGTTCTCAAGAGTTGCCTCGCAACACACCAAGAGCCCTGGACAGTCAGGAGCCCTGCCTTTGAGCCTTTAGGGTGTTCACTACTCCACATTCTCATCCTCTGGTGTTCCTGGGTATTAATATAAAAGGCGGTAACATGGGACTTCCCTAATGGTTCCACAGTAAAGAACCCGTCTGCCAATGCAGGAGACACAAGAGATAAGGATTCCATCCTGGAATCAGGACGATCCCCTGGAGGAGGAAATGGCAACCCACTCCAGTATCTTGCTTGGAGAATTCTATGGGCAGAAGAGCCTGGTGGGCTACAGTTCATGGGGTCACAAAAGGTTGGACACGACTTACTAACTCAACAACAACAACCACCCAAGGCTGCTGTGCAGATGCATGGAGATGACACATGCGGGCAATGCTCCCCGCCCCCCTGGGAGCTCCGCCTCCTGTCCTTCATGCGCCCCTCCCCACTTAACACGTCCTGCTCTCTCCTACCTGTGACGCCTGCAAGTGCTGAATTTGACCATGATGAAGTCGGCTCCGTGACAGGAGCCATTTTTCCTCTGCTGGCAGACTTCAGCCAGGGCCTCTGCGATTCAAAATGCAAATGACTCACACTTGGTGGATGTGCAGCATAATTCAAGCCTGTCTGGATTCCCTGTCACTGTCAAGGTTGGTGGAAACTCCCTTTAACAGATATACACACACATTCACGTACATTCACCACTCAGGACACTAGGGTCTACTGACACAACTTCCTGCTAAGGCAGCAAACATTGAGTGACCCTGCTCCCCACCATAAAGACATGACCCAAGCAGATAGATGGTGGGGACCCAGAAGGAAAGGAGAAGTGGTCACCGCTGTCCCGGGCCTCTGCAGCCTCTCAGCACCTCCTAGCCCAGGCTCCCGCCCTCTAGCTGGTCTTCCACACTGTGGTTCACAAAGTATCTCTTTAAAAGTGCGAATCTGGGGCTTCCCTGGTAGGCCAGTGGTTAAGAATCCTTCTGCCAACACAGGGGACGCAGGTTCAATGCCTGGTCTGGGAAGATCCCACACGCCACAGAGCAACTAAGCCCATGTGCCACAACTACTGAGCCTGTGCTCTAGAGCCCTAAAGCTGCAACTACTGAAGCCCGCACACCCTGGAGCCCGTGCTCCACAACAAGAGAAGCCACTGCTCATCGTAACTTGAGAAAGCCCATGCTCAGCAAGCAAGAACCAGCACAGCCAAACAAATGATAATAATTAATTAATTTAGAAAAGATAAACATCCAAATCTGATTGACGCTTCTCTTCCTAAAACCCTTTATGGTTCTCCCCTGGCAGAATCCATGCTTTGGCGCAGGGCCTTCAAGCGCTGCATTAAGGCCCAACCTACCCGCCACTCCAGCTTCATTGTCTGCTGTTGCTTCCCTCATCCACTGGCCTCCACTTGGCTGCTCTTGCAGCTTGTCTCTAGCCTCCTTGCCTTTGACTTTGCAGCAACTTTGTTTTTGATGCCCAAGTCCTTAACTAACGTTCCTTCCAAATTTACCTCAGGCCTGACCCCTCCAGGAAAGCTTCTCTGGGCCCCTGGCCTGATAAGGCATTCCTACCCGCAGGCTCATATCTGCGGCAGGGGCCACTTTGCATGGAACAGCTGTGCTGTGGGTATTTCTCAACAGATGGTCCTCTTAAGGACAGTGGCTGCCCTGCTCACTTCCATATTTCCAAAGCCTCATACAGTGCCCAGCACCCAGTAGGAGAAGAGGATTAGAATGAATTCAGCTGGGACTTCCGTGGTGGTCCCACAGTTAAGACTCCCAGTGCAGGGGGCCAGGGTCAAGCCCTGGCCAGGAAACTAGATCCCACATGTGACAACTAACCAAAGCCAAAAAGATCCTTCATGACACAATTAAAAATGCCTCATGCATGCCACAAGGAAGATGGAAGATCCTGAGTGCTGCAACTAACACCCAGCACAGCTGAATAAATAAGGGACTTGCCTGGTGGTTTGTGGCTTCCCAGGTAGCTCAGTGGATAAAGAATCCACCTGTAATGCAGGAGACACAGGAGACTCAGGTTTGATCCCTGGGTCAGGAAGATCCCCTGGAAGAGGGCATGGCAACCCACTCCAACATTCTTGCCTGGGAAATCCCATGGACAGAGGAGCCTGGTGGGCTACAGTCTATGGGGTCACAGTCAGACTCGACTGAGAGACTGAGCATGCACACACTGGTGGTCCAGTGATTAAGACTTCCCCTTCCAACAAAGAGGGTTCGGATTCGATCCCCCGCCAGGGAGCAAAAATCCCATACCCCTTGTGGCCAAAAAACCAAAGCATAAAGTAGAGGCAATATTGTAACAAATTTAATAAAGACTTTAAAAATAGTCCACATTAAAAAAAAACTTTAAACTAATGAAAAAATTTATAAATAAGCAAACAAATAAAATGAATTCAAGAAATGTTCATCCCAGCTGAAGATGTTAAGCTACCCTGTTTTGTGCTCTCTTCAAAGTGGCTCAGCTCCCCAGTGTTGGTCAAGCTGCCCGTTGATGCTNGTCCACATTAAAAAAAAACTTTAAACTAATGAAAAAATTTATAAATAAGCAAACAAATAAAATGAATTCAAGAAATGTTCATCCCAGCCGAAGATGTTAAGCTACCCTGTTTTGTGCTCTCTTCAAAGTGGCTCAGCTCCCCAGTGTTGGTCAAGCTGCCCGTTGATGCTGCAGTTTATAAAAATCTCCCTTGGTGGCAGTAAACCATTAAACCAGCAAGTCCAGCACTTTAGAAACTCCCAGAAAAGGACAAATGTGACGGAAGCTGGCGTTCATTACTCACCACCAACATTTGTTTTTCCACCAGATGTGATTCTTGATTAATGCTTTTGTAAAACATTTGGGAAAAATAGAAGAAAACGATTAACGTGATGTTCTCTGGTTCCCATATCCCTGTCTACCATCGTCAGCAATATATTATCCTCAGGCATCTGGTGAGCATCTCTCTTCCTGCTCAACCCTTTGGAGTCGCGGGGAGAGATTCAACAACCCCATTTGAAGCAGCCATGTGGGTGAGTGACACATTGGTGTCACTGACCCCAGGAAGGTGGTGACACAGAACAGCCACCGTCTCCTGCCCGAAGGCTGACGTGCGATCCAAGAGAGCCATTTCATTTATTTCTTCATTTCCTCCATTCCCTGCCCTCAGATGGCTTTGGGGAATTTTTTCCAACCAAGATTTGGACTCCACTGATACAGAAGGCAATCAGCAACTGACGAAGATTTCTTGTAATAATTGTTCAACAACAGTTACCTCTTGTTGACACTAAATGTGCTGTCATTTTTCCCTAACAGGATCTCGGTTTCATAAAGACCAACCTCACACTTGACAGATGTGGGAGCTGAGTGAGACTCATCTTACCTTTTTATTTACTTATTTTTGGCTGCGCTGGGTCTCTGTTGCTATTCAGAGGCTTTTCTCTAGTTGTGGTGCAAGGCCTTCTCATTGCAGCGGGTTCACATGTTGCAGAGCACGGGCTCTAGGGTGTGCCAGCTCAGTAATTGCTGGGCATGGGCTTCGCTGCCCCATGGCTTGTGGGATCTTCCCACCTGTGCCCCCTGCTTAAGCAGGCGAATTCTTAACCACTGGACCACCAGGAAAGTCCCTCATCTTAATCATTGACCAGAGATGTATTACTATGTGTTTTGTTATTCGAACATTTCTGGCCAGAGACTTATCAATCTGCTGTTAGAGAGAGACAGAACTAATATCACTACAGGAAGTTGTTAGAACTTCAGATTGATCTAGTGTTCATCATGCAACATACGATTGTCATAATCACTCACATTTTGTTACATTAGGTTTTTGTTCCAACCTTGTGTACATCATCAATGTAAAATTTCAAAAACGATGCATCCTGAAATTTTGAGTGAAGAAGTTTTTGGTGAATTTTATACTTTCTCTGATTGTCCGAGTGATATATATACTAGCATCTCAGAAGATGACAGTTCTTCAGAACATAGTTCTAATTCAGATGATGTGACTACTGGACCAACAAAAAGGCAAAAAACCTTAGTGACTGATTCTGATACAGAAAGTAAACATGAAACTCACTGTACTGGAGAAGGCTCCTTTGCGTCAATCCTTTGCTTTGGGTTGAAGACAGCATTTCATGAAAATTAGAAGGCCTTACAGGTGTGTCAGGTATAACTACTGAATGTAATAACCTGAAAATTGCTAGTGAAATAACAGAATTAATTTGGGGGCCAGCCAAAATAAAAACCACCGTAGGCATTAGTTTCTACAAAAACCCCCAGTCAACAATGAGTTTAACTTTACCAAATGACTCAGTCAGTAAGTGACTGAGCCTGAGGCTTGACCTTAGGACAGCTCTGACACCAAAGCCCATGCTCTGAGCTACTGCATTCAGTGTGTGTGTGCGTGTGTGTGTGTCCGTGTGCACTCACTCAGTCACTAAGTGGAGTATGACTCTTTTCGACCCCGTGGACTGTAGCCCACCAGGCTCCTCTGTCCTTGGAATTCTCCAGACAAGAATGTTGGAATGGGTTGCCATTTCCTACTCCCGGAGATCTTCCTGACCCAGGGATGGAATCCACGTCTCATGCGTCGGCAGGCAGACTCTTTACTGCTGTGTCACCTGGGAAACATTCAGTGTCTGAGGTGTCCAACTCTGCCCCCAGATCCGTGAGTTTTGATTCAGACAATCCTAGCCACCAGAGGTCATCGGACCCACCACTCTCTCATCACTCACATAATTTCTGCTAAAGCAGTGAACTCACTGCCGCCCAAGGGGGTCGGTCGGGTTCTGCTCAGCAAACATTGTGAGGTGAGCCCTCCCCGTGCGAGTTCAAAGCTATTATCCCTCCACTCATTCACACTAGTTTCACTTGGGACCTCATCTTTTGCAGAATGGCTCTTGGGATATCTGGAGACATTAATCCCTTTCTTAGGGTCTATCAGGACACAGAATGGAGCCCAGAGACTGGCCAAGGGGCCAGCACAGAAGTTGAATGGAGAGAGGGGACTGATCTTGAGGAGGTCATTGGCACTCAGAATTGCTGAGAAGACGTGTAAGGTCTTCCCAAATTCTCCATCTGCTTCTGCCCGGGAGATGAGGACAGCAATGGCTGCTCCCGTAAGAGTGATCCAGGGCACACCAAGTGACAAGAAAGGGCCGTAGCAGGGTGAGATGATGCAGCAGCAGGGGTGGTCACTGGGCCTGGCCCATCCTTCACTGCATTCAAGGGCCCCCTTGTGGAAACACAGTGGCCAGGCTCTAATCCTGTCTGACCAGCTGGACTCCCCGTCTTAGAGGGGATGGTTGTGACTTGCCTCTCCTTTGTTCCTTTCTCTTCTTTTGCTACTGCAGTCTCTGAAAAAGAGTTGAATACTGGGGCTTCCCTGGTGGCTCAGTGGTAAAGAATCCCCTGCCAGTGCAGGAGACACCGTTTCAATCCTTGATCCAGGAAGATCCCGCATGGCAACTAAGCCTGTGCACCACAACAACTAAGCCTGTGCTCTAGAGGCTGGGAACCCCAACTACTGAGCCCACGAGCCACAGCCACTGAAGCCTGCCCACCCTCAACAAGAGAAGCCACCAAGATGAGAAAAGTACCCCGAACACCGCAAGGAACAGTAGGCCCCAATCACCACAACTAGAGAAAGCTCCCAAAGTCGATGATGAATGGCACCAACGACTCAATGGACACGAGTCTGAGCAAACTCCAGGAGATGTTGAGGGACAGGGAAGCCTGGCGTGCTGCAGTCCAGAGTTGGACATGACTGAGGGACTGAACAACAACAGAGAAATCCCTTTCAGCAATGAAGACCAAGCACAGCCATAATATCTAAATAAATAAAATCATTTTAAAAAACAATTGGATACGAGGACAGCAGACTTTCTTTGCAGAGGGCCAGAGAGTAAATAGTTTAGGCTCCTGTGGGCCATGCAGTCTCTGATACAACTACTCAACTCTTCTAACACAATAAGAAAGCAGCCACACACACAGGCACAGGTCAGTGGATGTGGTGGTATGCAGCAAAACTTTAGACACTGAAACTTTAATTGTATACTATTTTAATGTCAAGAATATTACTTAATTTTTTTTTCAAATATTTAAAAATCACTTGAAGCTTGCCAGTCATACAAAAATAGGCAGGGGTCCTATTTGGCCCAGAGCCCATAGTTTTCTGACCCTTGGTCTAGAATGTTTACTGATGCCAAGTGTCAGCTGGGGTGAGAGACTCTGGACCATAGGATTTCCCAAGGGCTTTGACCCAGGATTCTGAACTTGAGCCACATGCAGTTATATCCCGATGACTCTTCTGGAAACAATGTGGATTCTGGCTCCGCGTGGATCCTCCCCTGCAGCTCCACTTCTCTGCCCAGGGCTGTGCCAAGTCCAACAGCAAGTGCCTCGTCACATCCGTTTGCGTCTTCACTTTGTGGTGTCACTCCTTGGAAGGCTTGGTCTGCACAAGAGGAATACTTGACAACTGCCCGGAGCTTTGGCTCATTGCTAAAAGGGCGCCTGAGGGAAGAAATATGATCAAGAGGAAACGTGAAGGCTTCAGGACAATAGCAATCTGACAGGAAACCAGGCACTTGGGGAAGCAAGAATGAACAAAGATTTGGGATAGGCCACTGAGTGGATCAGCTGAGTTGCTTCGTTCATGTCCAACTCTTTGCCACCCCATGAAGTATTGCCCTTCAGGCTCCTCTGTCCGTGGGATTCTCCAGGCAAGAATACTGGAGTGGGTTTCCATGCCTTCCTCCTGCGGGATCTTTTCAACCCAGAGATCGAACCCAAGTCTCATTATGTCTCCTTCATTGGCAGGCAGGTTCTTTACCACTAGCGACACTTGGGAAGCTCCAGTCAGTGGAGGATTCAGTACTTATTCTTCTTGGAGCTGAAAACTTCTATTTTCCCATCATAAAAACATTTCTTAAACTTGATGTACCTTTTTGTGGGTGCTGTTATGAGAGCGTTTCTAGTTTAAAAAAAAAATACAGCTAATTTTAGTATCTTCCGTTGTTTGTAGCAAGTTGTTTTCTTAATATGAACTTGGGGGTTTTGAGTTCTGTTAAATATTGTTATTTCTTTTAAATCCTTTGTTTGTCTTAGGAAAGTCCCAGGGCTCTTATTCCCGTTTGCATGTTGACTTGCTCGCCAAAACCACTCTGTTCAATTCTGTTCTGTCCTGTTTTCTGTGCCACCTGGGGAAATGAAGACCACATGGTTAGAATGGAAGTAGCCCAGAGTCAGAAGACAGAGGCTATCACTAACCAACAGGTCAAAGGACTTCCTTCTCTGTTCCTTGCTCCTTGCCCCAGGAATGGGTATGAAACCCCCCAGGCACTGTGTCGTGAAGGTGGGTGAGAAGTACAGAGTAGACACAAGAGTCAGGTCTTACTGTCACAGGAAAAGTCCAAGGTAGAGTAAGTCTCCTACATACAAACCTTCAAGCTGCAAATTTTCAAAGATGCTAATATGCATTGCTGGATCATTTCTTCAAGAGGGTAGATAGAATTGAATCCAGCAAGGAAGCAGAACCTGTGCCTTCAGTGTCAGGCACGAGTGGCATCTCAGCTTGCCCTCCATCTCCTGTTGCTGACAACCCTTCCACTCTACCATCTCCCACCTCCTCTCCCTCCTCCGGTTAGTAAATCTTCTGGCCTGTTCTCTCGATGCCAGTCCCTGTGTGCCAGCTATTGTTCTGTACTCCTGTACTTCTCAAGGTTCTGTACTGTAAGATTAAAAATAGTTCCCTTATTTGTTGTGTTTGGTTTTATCTGTATTACTTGTGTGAAAAGTATTATAAACGTATTACAGTATGGCACTATATAGCAGATTGTGTTATTTGGATAACCAGGCTGACTTTGTTGGACTTAGAAACAAATTGGACTTACGAACATGCTCCCAGAATGGAACTTGCTTGTATGTAGGGAGCTTACTGTACTTTTGCCAGTTGAGTTCTGACCCACTCCCCAAGGAAGGAAATGAGACATTTCCAAGTTGTCAGCAGAGTGATTACATGAACCACATGTTGAAGCCATTGTAAATATCTATTAGTTCACAGATTATGGGACATGTTGATGGATTCTGAGAACATTTGATTTCACTTATGTGACGTATCAAGTGTAATCAAATTAATAAAGACAGAAAGTAGGGTAGTGGTGACTAGGGGCTGGAGGAAGAGGGGACCAGGCAGTCAGTGTTTATTGCAGACATAGTTTCACTTTGGGAAGATGAAGTTCTCAATATGGATGTTGATGACAGCAAAGTGAATGTACTTACTACCACTTAAAAATGAATAAAATGGTAAATTTTATGTCTATTTTATCACAATGAAAAAGTTACCCATTCACAAAAGAAATACAGGGCTTCCCTGGTGGCTCAGTGGTAAAGAATCTGCCTGCCAATGCAGGAGACACAGGTTCAATCTCCTGCCTGGGAAGATCCCACAGGCCATGGAACAACTACACCCATGCGCCAGAACTACTGAGTCTGTGCTCTAGAGCCCAGTAGCCGCAACTCCTGAAGCCAGTGTGCCTTAGAGCCCATGCTCCACAACAAGAGAAGCCACTGCAAGGAGAAGCCCGCGCACCGAAATAGAGAGTAGCTCCCGCTCACTGCGAGTAGAGAAAAGCCCACACAGCAATGAAGACCTAGTACAGCCAAAAATAAATAAAATTATTTTTTTAATGCAAAACATGCACTCCAAAACCTATAAAGCATTGTTGAAAGAAATTCTAGAAGATCTAATAAGTGGAAAAACATCCCATGTTCTCGGATTGTAGGACTCAGTTCTGTTAAGCTGCTGCTAAGTCGTGTCAGTCGTGTCCGACTCTTTGCGACTCCATAGACGGCAGCCCACCAGGCTCCTCTGTCCGTGGGATTCTCCAGGCAAGAATACTGGAGTGGGTTGCCATTTCCTTCTCCCATTTCTGTTAAGATGGCAATACAAATATAGCTACAGATTCAATGCAATCCCTCTCAAAATTCCTCTTAGTTTATTTGCAAACATTGACAAGCTGATTCTAAAATATATATGGAAGGCAGTTCCCTGGTTGTCTAGTGGTTAGGATTCTGGGCTTTCATTGCTAGAGCCCAGGTTCAGTCCCTGGTCAGGGAACTGAGATCTTGCAAGTCTGGCTGCATGGCTATATATATATATATATATATTCAAGGAACTCAAATTAGTTAAAATTTCTTTAAAAGAAAACATAAAATTGGAGGACTCATACTTCCTGATTTCAAACTTACTGCAAAAATGTAAGAGATTACAGAGACTTCCCTGAGGGTCCAGTGGCTAAGACTCTGCACTGTCAATGCAGGGGGCGTGGGTGCTCTGCCTGGTCTAGGAACTAGATCCTGCACACCACAACTAAGACCCAGACGCAGTCAAATAAGTAGATACAAACATACAGTTATGTATATATAAAGCTGCAATTACAGAGAAGCCAATGTGATAGCAGTATAAGGTTAGATGGATAGATCAATAGGATTGAGCTGAAAGTCCAGAAATAAACCTCACATTTAAAGTCAATTGATTTTCCACAAGAGTGCCAAGACCATTCAATGGAGAATGAATAGTCTTTTCAACAAAATGGTTTTGGACAACTGTATATCCATGTGCAAAAGAAAAACGTTGGACACACTACCTCATATGGGGTATGAGTTAGGGGGTCCAACTTCATGTGCAAAATTTAACTTCAGTTCAGTTCAGTTCAGTCGCTCAGTTGTGTCTGACTCCTTTCAACCCCATGAATCACAGCACACCAGGCCTCCCTGTCCATCACCAACTCCCAGAGTTCACTCAGACTCGCATCCATCTAGTCAGTGGTGCCATCCAGCCACCTCATCCTCTGTCATCCCCTTCTCCTCCTGCCTCCAATCCCTCCCAGCATCAGAGTCTTTCCAATGAGTCAACTCTTCTCATGAGGTGCCCAAAGTACTGGAGTTTCAGCTTTAGCATCATTCCCTCCAAAGAAATCCCAGGGCTGATCTCCTTCAGAATGGACTGGTTGGATCTCCTTGCAGTCCAAGGGACTCTCAAGAGTCTTCTCCAACACCACAGTTCAAAAGCATCAGTTCTTCAGTACTCAGCTTTCTTCACAGTCCAACTCTCACATCCATACATGACTACTGGAAAAACCATAGCCTTGACTAGACAGACCTTTGTTGACAAAGTAATGTCTCTGCTTTTAAATATGCTGTCTAGGTTGGTCATAACTTTCTTCCAAGGAGTAATTGTCTTAATTTCATGGCGGCAGTCACCACCTGCAGTGATTTTGGAGCCCCCCAAAATAAAGTCTGACACTGTTTCCACTGTTTCCCCATCTATTTCCCATGAAGTGATGGGACTGGATGCCATGATCTTCGTTTTCTGAATGTTGAACTTTAAGCCAACTTTTTCACTCTCCACTTTCACTTTCATCAAGAGGCTTTTTAGTTCCTCTTCACTTTCTGCCATAAAGGTGGTGTCATCTGCATATCTGAGGTTAATGGTATTTCTCCTGGCAATCTTGATTCCAGCTTGTGCTTCTTCCAGCCCAGCGTTTCTCATGATGTACTCTGCATATCAGCTAAATAAGCAGGTGATAATATACAGCCTTAACGTACTCCTTTTTCTATTTGGAACCATAACTTAACATGGATCAAAAGATTAAATGTAAGAGCTAAAATAAAACCCCAGAGACTGCTGGTGGGATCATAAAATGGTGCAAACACTTAGGAAAAATGCTGGGCAGCTCCTCAAAAGACAGACAGCAATTCCACTCTTACAAATTTACTCAAGAGAAACACAAAGATGTATTCACACAGAAATTTGTACAATAATATCCATAGCTGTGCTATTCTTAGTCACTCAGTAGTGTCCGTTTCTCTGCAACCCCGTGGACTGTAGCCTGCCAGGCTCCTCTGTCCATGGGGATTCTTGAGGCAAGAATACTAGAATGGGTAGCCTACCCCTTCTCCAGGGGATCTTCCCAACCCAGAAATTGAACCAAGGTCTCCTGTATTACAGGTGGATTCTTTACCAGCTCAGCTACCAGGGAAGGCTAATATTCATAGCAGCATTATAGCCAAAAGTGGAAACAACTCAACTATCAATCAACTGATGAATGAATAAGGAAAATCATGTGATATATCTATATGATAGAATATTAAAAGTGAAAGTTGCTCAGTTGTGTCCGACTCTTTGTGACCCCGTGGACTATACAGTCCATGGAATTCTCCAGGCCAGAATACAGGAATGGGTAGCTTTTCCCTTCTCCAGGGGATCTTCCCAACCCAGGGATCAAACCCAGGTCTCCCACATTGCAAGCAGATTCTTTACCAGTTGAGCCACAAGGGAAGCCCAAGAATACTAGAGTGGGTAGCCTATCCCTTCTTCAGCGGATCTTCCCAACCCAGGAATCACACCAGGATCTCCTGCATTACAGGCAGATTCTTTACCAACTAAGCTATCAGGGAAGCCTGATAGAATATTATTCAATCATAAATAACAAAGGAAGGACTACAAGGAGATCAAACTGGTCAATTCTAAAGGAAATAAGTCCTGAATATTCATTGGAAGGACTGAAGCTGCAACTCCAATACTTTGGCCACCTGATGTGAAGAACTGATTCATTGGAAAAGACCCTGATGCTGGGAAAGATTGAAGGCAGGAAGAGAAGAACACGACAGAGGATGAGGTGGTTGGATGGTTTCACCAACTCAATGGAAATGAGTTTGAGCAAGCTCTAGGAGCTGGTGATGGACAGGGAGGCCGGGTGTGCTGCAGTCCATGAGGTTGCAAAGAGTCGGACACAACTGAGCGACTAAACTGAACTGAACTGATTCAAGTTACAGCATGGATAAAACTAAAAAAAAAAATATTTTAACTCTATTGTATTCTAAATAAAAAAGACCACATATGTTTTATTTCAGTTGCATAAAATACATTAAATAGACAAGTTTAGAGAGACAAAGGTAATCTGTGGTTGGCTAAGGCTGAGGGGCAGTGCCTGCTAATTGTTACCATTTCTTTTTAGGGGGATGAAAAAGTTGCAAAATTGATTGTGGTGATGACTGCACAACTTTATGAATATAATAAAACCATTGAATTGTGTATTCTAAATGGATGACTTTTATAGTATATGAATGGTATCTCAAAAAAGCCATTATAAAAAAAATAATCCATAATCATCATTAGTATCTTGGTCTGAATTTTTACAATGTCTTTATGGCCTTTCCCCCACATATTTTATTAAACACATTTATTTATTGATTTTTGGCCACACCCTGTGTATTACATGGAATCCTAGCTCATACCATAAAGTGTAAAGGGTGTAGTGCCCATCACAGGGGTCCTTGGGAGACTGGGGTTCTCTGTTCCTCCCACACAGCTCCCTAAGATGCTCTACTGGTCTCCCCAGACTACTGGTTTTTCCAGTAAGTCTCATGGATATGAGAGGTGGACCATAAAGAAGGCTGAGCGCCAAAGAATTGATGCTTTTGAATTGTGGTGCTAGAGAAGACTCTTGAAAGTCCCCTTGGATGGCAAAGAGATCAAATCAGTCCATCCTAAAGGAAATCAACCCTGAATATTCATTGAAAGGACTGATGTTGAAGCTGAAGCTCCAATTCTTTGTCCACCTGATGCAAAGAGCCAACTCATTGGAAAAGACCTTGATGCTGGTAGATCAAAGACAAAAGGAGAAGGGCACGGCAGAGAATGCGATGGTTGGATGGCATCACCAACTCAATGGACATGAGTTTGAGCAAACTCTGGGAGATAGTGAAGGACAGGGAAGCCTAGTGTGCTGCAGTCCATGGGGTCCCCAAAACGGAACATGACTGAGCAACTGAACAACCAGATGCTCCACAGATGCCTCAGAAGCAATGGGAATGGGGTAGCGGGTGCCAGCTTTAGATCATTTTTGCTTCCCTGAGTCACACAACAGTGAATGTTTGTTACTCACTGTCACTGAGCTCAGTACTTTATGGGGAACCTGGTCACTTACAGCTTCATCAGTCCCACATGACAGACATGGTCTTTGCTTTACAGATAGGAGGAAACAGAGGAGGTTTACGTCATTGTCTGAGGGTACAGAGAAATCTGTCACCAACCCCTGCCTTCTCAGATCACACTGTGAAATGTGGGAAGCCCAGAGATAAGGCTCCAACTGATTTTGAGATTCTGTGGTGTCCATCCTTCCTCTTGTGGGCAAACATCTATTGAAATCTTGCTTTGCTCACAGCAGGTCCTGTGTATGGTTGTTGCAGGCAGATGAGTAATATTGAATACAAGATCCCTGTCTTTAGGAAAGTCACTGCTTGCTTAGTCCCTTAGAGAAGAAATGCAGCTTCATTTTGCCTATTTCTATTTTTTTTTTTTTTAATTGATTGCACAGCATATGGGGTCCTAGTTCCCTGACCAGAGATCAACCTCATGCCTCTGCTTTGGAAGCACAGAGTCTAACCACTGAACCTCCAAGGAAGTCTCTTGCCTATCTCTCACCTGATGAAACCTCCTTGTCCTTTTTTTATCTAATGTAGCAGAAACCTTGATAAGCTTTTCTTACAGCTCTTCACAGGCCAACGGTAAAATGCCTCTGACATCCCCTAGTCTTTGGACAAGAAGGGCTAAGGGAGCCGTCTACCTGTGTCTAGGCTCAGTCTTCATTCCTTTGGATCCCAGCCCCTCCCCACCAATGGTCAGTCTCCATGGTGACGGGGTAGGCACTTGAAACTGCCCCCAGGGAGCTGGTAATGGCTCTGCTCCTTGCTCCCCACCCCCTACCCACTTACCCTTGGCCCTGGGAGCAGGAGGGTGAGTGGTGATGGGGGAGGGGCTGTAAGGATTCACATTCTGCTCCTGGGGCTGCAGAATTCCCAGAGCATATTCAAGGTTGAAGCACTGTACCCTGTACCGAGGCATCAGACATTCACTGTGCTTGCTGTCCTCTGGGTGGGAACTGCTATCTGTAAGAAATTAAAACAGACTGGCTTCAACCAAACCCAGCCCATTCTGAGGAGGGAAGTTAACCAGGAACTGAAGCTGGTGTATTTTTAATCAAAATGTGGTTCTCTGACCAGCAATATTAGTGTCTTCCGGGAACTTGTAAGAGGGGCAAGTTCTTTCCCCACAACACCCTCCTCCCAAGGTAGACCTACTAAGTCAGAACCTGAGGGTGGGGCAGACACAGTGAAATCATTTGGTGTTATTTCAGGGGGCCTCCAGAGAGCTCTGGTACCATCGTCATCATTTATGTTTCAGCACAGAAAAGAATTCAGTAAGAGACAAAATGATAGATAAAAAGTGGTTTATTAGAATAGGACACTTGTGAGGTTTATAGGCAGACAGATGAGAAATGCCACACCCTGGGAACATACCAGACTGTGCCAGTTTTATAATGAAAGGAAAAGTGGAGCAGACAAAGAGAACTCCTTTGTCTTTCTTGCGTAGACGCCATGCTTCCATCATCACTCCTCCTCCAGGTTGGGCAGGCAAGTTTTCTTGTCCCTACAGATCAAGCTAGGTCCACAAATTACTGTTTTTCATGTGTGCAGAGACCGTGTCCTAGGGATCATTAACTTGCTGAGCTCACTGGGCAAGATGTGGGGCTCACGCCACCACTGTTTTACTGTTTGGGGGCATGTCTCCTGCCTCTGATGCATGGTTTTGTTGCTAAGCGAGCCTGCTTGGTTCCGTGGTTAAGCAAACCTGCTTTCTTGAGTAATCATTAACTTACAGGTATCCCATATTTATTCTACTTATAATCCCCTGTGCTAAGTCACTTCAGTCATGTCTGACTCTGCGGCTTCATCGACTGTAGCCTGCCAGGCTCCTCTGTCCGTGGGTTTCTCCAAGCAAGAATACTGGAGTAGGTTGCCATTCCCTTCTCTAGAGGATCTTTCTGACCCAGGGATCCAACCCAGGTCTACCTGCATTACAGGCAGATTCTTTACCCCTGAGCCACAGGGGAAGTCCCCATAAACCCGTGGTGGGGTTAACTATTTAGTCACCTACTTTGTCCCTTTATTCTGTCCCTATCACAGTAGTCTGTGTTTCATCAAGCCCCCTACATGATCCCAAAGTATGTTNGTCTACCTGCATTACAGGCAGGTTCTTTATCCCTGAGCCACAGGGGAAGTCCCCATAAACCCGTGGTGGGGTTAACTATTTAGTCACCTACTTTGTCCCTTTATTCTGTCCCTATCACAGTAGTCTGTGTTTCATCAAGCCCCCTACATGATCCCAAAGTATGTTAAAATTTGAGAGCTGCTGTTCTAAAGCAGTGGAATTCAAATTTATCTGCACTTTGGGCTCAACTGGAAGCTTCAAAGGGGGCTTCCCAGGCTGCCTGTAATGCAAGAAATGAAGTAGACAAGGGTTTGATCCTGGAGGAGAAAATGGCAACTCACTCCAGAATTCTTACCTGCAGAATCCCATGGACAAAAGAACCTGGTGGGCTACGGTCCATGGGGTCACAAGAGTCAGACATGACAGCATGCAGCACACAGACACGCCCGTCCCCATAATGGGCTGCAGCCAGCTTGCACCAGCTTGCAGGATCTGGATACAGGGAGTTGATTACAAAAGCACTGAAAAGGCCAGAGAAGCAGAAAAAGAAATGGAATGAGCTCTACAGGAGAGAGCTGACAGGGAGCAGGTGCTGGAGTCTGGGATCTAGACAGTCCTGAGTGGTAGGTTGCACCCCTACCACTGCCAACACTTTGGTGTTCCAGGAAGTCAATGCCTACATTCCTGTCACATCACAGCAACCTGAACTGGAACCCAGGAGTCCAGCCTCCTCACTGCTGCTGCAGGAACAACAGCTAGGAAAGCCTCCTAGTGCCCCCCAGGCCAGCATCTAAATGCAGTGTGCAGAGTCGTCTCCCTTCATAGAAAGGAGTGCACGGAGGAATGGAAAGGGGGCTGAGGGCCAAAACGACCAGCACAGAGTTAATGGGGGAGACTTTCATGACCTGAGGTACTTAAACAGGAAAGTACAGTAAGTTCCTTATACACGAACCTTCAAGCTGCAAACTCTCAAAGATTCGAATGTGAGTTCACATGTCCAGTCACGTAACTTAGTTCATGTGTCTGACATACATTGCCATGTGTTTACATCCTCTACAAGTGATTGTGATGTAGGAGATAGGTGGACTCCAGGTTAGACATTTACAACTAGCCTCCTGTTTGCATTTCAAGGGGGCAAGAAGAAGTGGGCTTCAGGCTGGACACTTAGAATTTTTAGCATTTCTTGAGACAAGAGATAAGTGGGCTCCAGTTAAGGCATTTACAATCAGTCTCCTGTTTGCCCTCTGAAATGAAAGTAACAGAAACAAGGTAAATAGCCAATGTTTGTCTCTTGTAAACACCTTAAGAAAATAGTCATGGTAACAGTCAAGGTAATAGTCAGGGTAATAGTCAAGATAATAGTCACGGTAAGGACAAAGAGGCAAATCCTGTTTGAGGCAAATCCTGATCTCCGTTCCTCCATTGTGGGAACAAGGAAGACACTATACATGTGCAGAAAATGACTCCTTGTGGATCAAAAGTCAGGGGACAATGCCAGGCTGTAATGAGTCTTTTTCCTCCCAGAAACCTTCACTTCAAATNAGTAAGGACAAAGAGGTAAATCCTGTTTGAGTAAAGGATTACAGGATCTCCGTTCCTCCATTGCGGGAACAAGGAAGACACTATACATGTGCAGAAAATGACTCCTTGTGGATCAAAAGTCAGGGGGGCAATGCCAGGTTATAATGAGTCTTTTTCCTCCCAGAAACCTTCACTTCAAATCCGTCTTGGCTGAGAGGTGCATATGTGCCCAGGGGAGGGTCCCAGGGTAGGTCAGGTGTAGAAAAGAAGCCAGACAATTGGTTTGCAGAAAGACAAAGACACAAAGAACGGACATATTAAATGACTTGACCATCTCTTTACTGTGCTCCTCTTCACTGGGGGGATGCCCCATACCCTTCTCTCCACGTGTGCATCGCTGCCTCGCTTCTGTCTTAACTAAACAAAGCATTTCTCTGTGTCTTCTCCTACTTGTTCTTGTGCTATGTCTGTNTACTGGAGCCCACGTGCCTAAAGCCCGTGCTCTGCAAGTACAAAGTAGCCCGGCTCACCACAACTAGAAAAGCCCTAGTGCAGCAACGAAGACCCAGTGCAGCCAAAAATAAAAACAGCAGATTTTTTTTTAAGTACTTAGTAGTACTCAGGCCTCAGTAACACCTCAGGAGATTACCACGTACAGTCAGGATTGCAAAACAGTGCTGTAAACACATCTTGTCTTAATCTATGCACTCTTCTCTATATCTCTAAAATTAAGGTACTATTTCAATTCTTTTATTAAATTGATTTGATTTAATTAATGTCATCAAAATTTGGTTCCTTCTGATTGAACTGATTCTTTTCTAATTTAATTTTTGATGAATTCCATTGGATTCCAGTTGATTTTTTTTCTGTGTGTGAACATTTCGTCTTTAGGAAAACAGACAGTTCTCATGGGACAGGGTTGTGGCAGAGAAGTTTGGATCACTTTTCTGGGTCAAGGTGTCTGGAATGTCTCCATAGCCATCCTGACCTCACCTGGGTAAGCCATCTTCCCCGCTCCCCATCTGAAGAACAAACCGTCTATCTCTGTTTATTCCACCATGCCTTTTTATTATTTTTATTTTATGTTTTAGCAGTGCCACACAGCACCCAGGATCTTAGTTTCCCAACTAGGGATCAAACCTGTGCCCCCTGCATTAAAAGCGTAGAGTCCTAACCTTTGGACCAGCAGGGAAATTCCCACCACCAAGCTTTTTTTAAAGGAGTAAGGAGTCAGGTGGATCACAGCATAGCCGAGGGGACTGAGCTGTCTAGTGCACTCTCACCTTTGCAAGGAGGTGGATCCAAATGTTTTCAAACATAAAAAATGGCACTGAACACCTCAGCAAATTCAACATGTAGGGTCAACAGTAGGGTGGAAGCCTCCTAAAGAGCCCCATCCGGCTCCACTCAGCTTGGTCCAACTTCCAGGACCCCTCCCATCACTCAGGGTCTGTCTGGACTTACCACCTGCTGCCTGTCTGTGTTTCCATGGAGACTCTGTTGCTAAAGGGGAGGAAAAAGAATTTTCTCTCTACTCTTCTAAGTTCTGTGGCTGAGATCCCGTATGCAGTAAAATATTAACAAGGGAAAAGAAATTTAATAACATAAATATACACCTTGTGTATGGGTTTCCCTGGTGGCTCAGTGGTAAAGAATCCTCTTCCCAGTGAGGGTTCCATCTCTAGGTCAGGAAGATTCCCTGGAGAAGGAAATGGCAACCCACTCTAGTATTCTTGCCTGGAGAATTCCATGGACAAAGGAGCCTGGTGGGCTGCAGTCTATGGGGTCAAAAAACGTTGGACACGACTCAGCGACTAAACAACAACAACAGTATGAGCCCCACATTCTGTCCAGTGAGCTCAGTAAGTTAATGATCCCTGGGACATGCTTTCTGCACACATGAAAAACAATAATTTGTGGACTCAGCTTGACCATGTAGGGACAAGAAAACTCTCCTGCCCAACCTGGAGGAGGAGCTGATGACAAAAACATGATGTCTACTCAAGAAAGACAAAGAAGTTCTTTTCCCCCTCTCCATTTTTTCTCTGATTATAAAACTGTAGCCCAATAAATTCTCAGGGCATAGCATTTCTCACCCAACTGCCTGTAAACCTCATAAGCGTCCTATTCTAATAAGTCACTTCTTATCCATCACCTTTCCCTTCCTGAATTCTTTCTGTGCTTAGACATAAAGGACTAGGGTACCAGAGCTCTTTGGAACCCCCAAAAGGACACCTAATGGTTTCTGAGTTTGAGAAACACTTGTCCTTCCTGGGAGCTTGTTAGAAGTATCAACCACTGAGTCTCACCTCAGGCTTAGGAATTAGTGACTCAAGTATTTTTTAATATGCTCTCCAGATGATTCTTGGAGTGAAAAAATGGGAGAACTGCTGTTTCTTTTTTTTTTTTTTAATCAAGCACATAGCAGTTCTTTTTTATTGGAGTGTCGTTGTTTTACAGTGTTATGGTAGTGGCTTCTGTACAGCAATGTGAATCAGCTATAAGCATCCGTGTATCCCATCCTTTTTGGATTTCCTTCCCCTGGTGTTTGAAAACAATGGTCTTAAAACCTTACTGTTCAGTAGAACTGATAAGGGAGACTTAGTTTGAAAATAGTACTGAAGCTTAGGGCTCAGAAGGTGATCCCCATTCAGTCACTCGAAGTGAGGTCCAGTCACTGTTTTTTTTTTTTTTTTTAAGTTTTCCTGGTGATTCTAATGCCACCAGGACAGAAAATCTTGGTTTTAAATTTTTTAATTGAAGGATAATTACAATATTGTGTTGGTTCCTGTCATACATCATCATGGATCAGCCATAGGTGTGTATATGTATGTCCCCTCCCTTTAGAGCCTCCCTCCCACCACTCACCCCATCCCGCCCCTCTAGATTGTCGCAGAGCCCTGGTTTGAGTTCCCTGAGACATATGAAAATCTTAGTTTTAAAAAGAAAGGTGGTCTTGAGCAGAATCCTCTAGAAGGAGCATGGACACACACACAGATACACACACACACACAGATATACACACACACACATACACACACACATAGCAGAAGCTCCAGCTGGCCCAGCAGAGTTGCAGCATCTCTAATGTTTATAACGCAATTAAATTCATGTCTTTCGTTAGTGACCTTTGGTTAGGTTGAATCACTTCCTTTGGAAATAAAGAGAAAATGCCTCCATTGTTTTTGACAAGTTCTCTTCATCTTTGAAAACATTTTGCGAAACGACTTTTCTCCGATTTGGAAGCCTCCAACTTCCTCTAGATTTTGTCTCTACTGACCTAAGCAGACAACCACATAATGTCGTTGGAAAAATGGTTGCTTTAATGGGGATATTTTTTACATCAGAGTTGGAAGTGCTCTTCAACTTCAGCCACTGTGATCCACCCACCCTGCCCCCACCCCATTTTATGGTGGGCATGCTGAGACCCAGAGAGGCTCTAGATATCTCGCTGGGAGTGAACAGAACATTTACAGCTGAGCTGGGAGCAGGGCCAAGCCCTTGCCATCTCCCCTAGGTTTATTTTTTCCAGGTGACACTATATGGGCAGTAAACATTTCACTGGAACGTTCCCTAGTGCAATCAAAAAGTGCAGGGGCTCTAGGCATCAGCATGCCCAGGTTCGAATCCTAGCTCAACTAGATGCCAGCTGTGAGAATTTTAACAAGTGACTTCCTCTCTCTGTGCCTCAGTTTCCTCAGCTGTAAAATGGGGATTGGGACTTCCCTGGTGGTCCAGTGGTTGAGAATCTGCCTGCCAATGCAGGGGGACATGGGTTTGATCCCCCATCTGGGAAGATCCCACATGCTATGGAGCAACTAAGCCTGTGAGCCACAACTACTGAGCATGTGTTTAGAGCCTGGGAGCTGCAGCTACTGCCCCTGCCCTAGAGCCCATCTCAGCAACAAGAGAAGCACTGCAATGAGAAGCCTATACACTGCAGCTAGAGAGTAGCCCCCACTTGCTGCAACTAGAGAAAGCCCTTGCAGCAACAAAGACCCAGGGCAGCCAAAAATCAATCAATAAAAAATTTTAAATGGGGATGCACAGAGTTCTTGTGGGAATTAAAGGTAAGGCACACAGAGCGAGCTTGCGTGTAAGTAAGTGACAGTCCTTCCTATGTTCCATGAGGTGTTTTGCCCCATTGCTTCTGCATCAGCTTCCAGCCCTTCTCTCACTTCTTCCAGCCCTTCTCTCACTTCTTCCAGCCCTTCTCTCACTTTAGCCTTACGTCCCTTTCCTGGCACTGTTTCTCTGTCCTGGGAGTCTGTGTGCTAAGCCAAAATGCCCGGACCCTCACACCCCAATAGTGGGAAATGCTGCTCAGTAAAGTGAGTAGGTAGAAATTTGGGATCTAGGAATAGAGGAGGGCGCCTGAAATGAGGATTTTTAAGCACTCTTGTGTGGAGCACAGACATATTGATATACCCAGGCCATCAGCAAACCTTGCCAGCTGGGCTGCTTGGGATGATGACCTTGGTCTAGGAGAAGCTTGAGCCCTTTCAACAGCGATCCAAGAATTTTCCATCATCAGAGACTTGGCCTGGAGCGTGGAGACTGCTGCGGCCCTGGTTTGGCCCCCGATGACCCACGTGACATCTGGCTGGACACTGGGCTTCTCTGACCCATTCTTCCCCTTGGCCCAGCAGGTACCGATGGCTTCCAGCGGTTATACAGTGCTATGACCTTGTTGCAACTGATCTTCACAATGACTGGTAGTGGGGGCAGGTATTGTTACCCCACGTGATGAAAGGAGAAGCGGGTCTCAGGAGAACTTGCCCAAGGCTGTGGTTTAACACAAGGAAGAGGCACAGAAGAAGCAGCCCCCAGCCACCCAATGCCACCCTGTTTTCTTACATCCACCTCCATGGGCTGACCTCACGCCCCCATCTCTCCCCACACCATCCTGGCCAACCAGCCTGGGCTTCTCTCCTCAGTCCTTCCTTTTCCATAGAAGTTTACCTTTTTTCTCCACCAGGGCCTAGTTTAAAGCTAGACTTAAAAAAAAAAAAATTTGTTGAAATATAGATAGTTGATTTAAAATGTTGCGTTGGTTTCAGGTGTAAGGTAATATATATACTTTGGCCACCTAATGCAAAGAGTTGACTCATTGGAAAAGACCCTGATGCTAGGAAATATGGCAGGAGGAGAAGTGGGCAACAGAGGATGAGATGGTTGGATGACATCACCGACTCAATGGATATGAGTTTGAGCAAACTCTGGGAGATAGTGAAAGACAAGGACGCCTGGAGTGCTGCAGTCCATGGAATTGCTAAGAGCTGGACATGACTTAGCCACTTAACAATTATATATATATATTCTTTTTTAGATTTTTTGCTATTAGAGGTTATTACAAGATATTAACCCTATGATAGTAGGCCCTGTTGGTTCTCTATTTTATAAATAGAGTGTGTATATTTTTAATCCCAAATTCTGATTTATCCCTCAACCCAGTTTCCCTTTCAGAAATCATAAGTTTATTTGCTATGTCTGTGAGTCTATTTCTGTTTTAAAAATAAGTTCATTTGTATCTAAGGTTAAGATTCCACAAATGTGAATATTTGTCTGTCAGACTTACTTCACTTGGTATCTTGATCTCTAGTTGCATATAAATTACTGAAAATGGCATTATTTCATTCTTTTTATGGCTGAGTAGTATTCCATTGTTGGAGAAGGCGATGGCACCCCACTCCAGTACTCTTGCCTGGAGAATCCCAGGGACGTGGGAGCCTGGTGGGCTGCAGTCCATGGAGTCGCGAAGAGTCAGACACGACTGAGAGACTTCCCTTTCTCTTTTCACTTTCATGCACTGGAGAAGGAAATGGCAACTTGCTCCAGTGTTCTTGCCTGGAGAGTCCCAGGGACCGGGGAGCCTGGTGGGCTGCCATCTATGGAGTCGCAGAGTTGGACACGACTGAAGCGACTCAGCAGCAGCAGTGTTCCATTGTATATATGTCCTACATCTTACTTATACATTCATCTGTCAATGGACATTTAGGTTGCTTCCATGTCCTGGTTGTTGTAAATAGTGCCGCTATGAAAATAGGGGTGCAAGTATCTTTTCAATTTATAGTTTTCTCTGGATATATGCCCAGGAGTGGGATTACTGGATCACATGGTAGCCCTAGTTTTTTAAATGAGGCTAGACTTTAGACAAAGTGATCCAGTCTGGCCCACAGTGGGTTCATGCTTTACCACTGTCAGGAAACTGAACAAATATTTAGCAAGACTTCCTCAGACGAAGTGTCACTCCGGAAGAGAATGACTGACTCACGCATGACAGAGATTTCCGGTATCTTGGCAGGTCAGAGAGACAGCTGCTGCTGTTGATGGAGCTGCCCCTGGAGTGTGGAAGGGACACGGAACTAAGGAAGAACTGAGAGGCTAACCATCGGGCATACTGCACTCCACTTTCTGACTTCAGCTTCTCCGTCTGTACCGAAGGTGAATCTAGGTGCTGGCTGACGCAATGTGCGGCTCCGGTGTTCCCGTCCTCCTTAGCATCTCAACACCCATTGCTGTGGGTCTGTGGACTCATGGGATATGCTGGTGTTTCCTCCTCCACTTCCCTACCTCCCTTATGAGGAATTACAAGTTCCCTAAAAAATCTCCAACCCCACTGTCTCTCTTCCAATAGCTTTGACACACTTCAGGCCTTTCCAACTTCACCCAGGCTTTCACCATCCTGTTTGCATCTTGCAGACAGAGAACCTAGAAACAGGAAAGCAAAATGTTGGATTCAGAGTCTTTCCTGGTGGTCCAATGGTTGAGAATCCAACTTGCAATATAGGAGACATCAATTCAATCCCTAGTCGGGGAACTAAGATCCCACATGCTGTGGGGCAACTGAGCCTGAACTCTCTGGAGCAAAGATCCTGTTTGCCACAATAAGAAATGAAGCAGCCAAAAACAAATAAATACTTTTTAAAATAACTGTTGGCTTCATCAAATAAAACTTTAGTAACATTTGGCTGTCAGACTTGTGGAGTGAGTACAAAGTGGGTGGGATCTTGTTCTCTCCTTCAGGGCCCCAGATTAAGAGACAGTCGGCAGTGGAGCCAGATGAGAGCCACTGGAAGGGAGGAATCAAGAACCGGAGGGGTTTGGAGGAAGGAACTTTGCTCAGTGTGGAGACACCCAGCCAGTCGGGAGCTGGCAGAGTCTAGCCTGAGTGGCAGGTCCAGTGAGGAAGGAAAAGTGGGTCACTGTGGGGTGTTGGTCTTCCTTTGCATTTACTGTACAAACAAATAAAACAACAATAGAAATCGGGGGGGAAAAAATGAAACAACCACAATTTTTTCCCCTTAACACATCAGATGTTTCTATTTTTCCAAGTCCTTTTCCAGGCCCTAGTGACATTTACACAAAAATGTTTTGTTGCACTAAACACAGCAGGGCCTGACTCTGAACTCAGCTGTTCTCACTCATTCTCACATATGAGCATGCTTCCATGTTACTACACAAACTTCACTTTAATAGCTGCACTGTGCATCGCTGGATGCTTTCGTCAATGCCTCCAACAATAGATGAGCTGTACAGTTTCCAGAAGCTAGTGCGACTATTAATGTGGTTCAAAAGGTTTACTCACTTATTCAACACTGAATTCATGTTATATTTTTCTCGTTTCCTTGATAACTTGGAAGGTGAAATATGTATCAGTTCTCCTATTGGCAAATTGTATTCCCTTGTGAACCAACTACTGCAAGAAGGTTAAATTATCTCACTTCATACAGAGAAGGAGAAAGGAGGTATGACAACCCTTATTTGTAGAATCTTAAAAGAAATGACACAAATGTAAGGCAAAAAGAGACTCACAGACTTAGAGAAAGAACTTATGGTTGCCTGTGTCCGACTCTTTGCAGCCCCATGGATTGTAGCCCGCCAGGCTCCTCTAGTCATAGAATTCTCCAGGCAAGAATACTGGTTTGCTAGGCCATTCTCTCCAGGGAATCTTTGCCTGTACACACTGCTATATTTAAAATGGGTAGCCAACAAGGACATCAAGGAACTTGCTCAATGTCGTGTGGCAGCCTGGATGGAAGGGGAATTTGGAGGAGAATGGCTGAATCCCTTCACTGTCCACCTGAGAGTATCACAACATTGTTAATTGGCGATACTCCAATACAAAATAAAGTTTAAAAAAGTATTATCTCACTTCTGTGAATGAAAAATGTTGCTGCCAAATCAGTAAAGAAATACTGTTGTAGCCATCCATTCATCACGCTGTAATGGGCCCAACAGTGGGCCCTGAGGGGACTCGGGAGGAGAAAACACAGGATGCTGGCCCAGACAGTTACGATGTGTATAAAAGGAATGATTTTCAGTGAGCCCACTCTCATCTTCCCATACATGCTCCTGCTAAGTTGCTTCAGTGATGCCCAACTCTTTGCCACCCTATGGACGTAGCCCTCCATGGTCCTCTGTCCATAGGATTCTCCAGGCGAGAATACTGGAGTGGGTTGCTATTTCTTTCTCCATCCCATAAGTAGAAAAGTGCTAAATTTCTTAATTTGAGAGGTCTGGTTTCTTTAATTAACGGTAATCTCTCTCTCTCTTTTTTAACCCATAATGGGAACAGGATTAACCTAACAATATAAAATAATTACCTACAATTTGGCGGGTCAAGCAGAGTGATGGGGTAAGTGAAAGTGCATGCGTGCACCTGTTTCCATCTGCTCAGCCAGTCTATGTCTTTTGGTTGGAGTATTTAATCTATTTACATTCAAAGCGAAAGTGAAAGTGAAGTTGCTTAGTCGTGTCCAGCTCTTTTCGACCCCATGGACTGTAACTCACCAGATTCCTCCATCCATGGAATTTTCCAGGCAAGAGTACTGCAGGGTTGTCATTTCCTTCTCCAATTTACATTTAAGTTAATTATCTATATGTATGATCCTATTACCGTTTTCTTAATTTGGGGGGTTTATTTTCTGTGGATAGGGCTTTTCCTTCTCTTGTTTTCCGCCTAGAGAAGTTCCTTCAGCATTTGTTGTGAAGCTGGTTTGGTGGAATTCTTTTAATTTTTGCTTGTCTGGAAATCTTTTGATATTCCGACTACCTGGTCTTTGTTGCAAAAACTCCTATATATCCTGGCTCCTCCCTTGCCTCTTCGGAGCAGAACTTCAGATTGTTCTGAGAGTCCTGTGTCTCCTTGGCTTTCAGTTCAGTTCAGTCGCTCAGTTGTGTCCGATTCTTTGCGATCCCATGAATCGCAGCATGCCAGGCCTCCCTATCACCAGCTCCCGGAATTTACCCAGACTCATGTGCATCGAGTCAGTGATGCCATCCAACCATCTCATCCTCTATCATCCCCTTCTCTTCCTGCCCTCAATACCTCCCAGTGTCAGGGTCTTTTCCAATGAGTCAACTCTTTGCATGAAGTGGCCAAAGTATTGGAATTTCAGCTTCAGCATCAGTCCTTCCAATGAACACCCAGGACTGATCTCCTTTAGGATGGACTGGGTGGATCTCCTTGCAGTCCAAGGGACTCTCAAGAGTCTTCTCCAACACCACAGTTCAAAAGCATCAATTCTTCGGCGCTCAGCTTTCTTCCCAGTCCAACTCTCACATCCACTACTGGAGAAACCATAGCCATGACTAGATGGACATTTGTTGGCAAAGTAATGTCTCTGCTTTTTAATATCCTTGGCTTTAAGTCCTTAAAATTTCCACCGAATAAAACATAACACTCAACATTTAGGTTATGCTTTTTTTTTTTTTTTTTCAGTTGACAGTTTGTCATCTCATCACCCTCTGCTTTATACGTAGAGAAACAGGGCCTCTGAGCATTTAAGTAAGTTGCCCAGGGACTTTCCTTGTGGTCCAGTGGTTAAGACTCTGCCTTCCCACACAGGGGGTGCAGTTCGATCCCTGGTCGGGGAACTAAGATCCCACATGTCTCATGGCCAAAGAACCAAAACATATAACAGAATGATATTGCAACACATTCAATAAAGACTTAAAGGAAAAGAAATTTGCCCAAATGACACAGGGCATGAGGGGCTGAGACAGCTGGCCGCAGAACCTGGAATTGCCTTGCTCTATGAGGAGCTGGATGCTGATGGGAGGTTGATCCATGGACACTGGAGGTCAGCTTTCCTTAATTTTCAAATTCTGTCACGTGCGGACTCTTCGAACACTGACATCATCCTCACAATGTCTGTAGCTTCTGGAGCAGGAGAGAGAATTGTGCTTCTTGGGGGCCCCTGAGAGCCTCTGTCACCCTGAGTGTAGGTGACACCAGTGGCTGGTGACCACACAGGGGCCAGTAATGAGCGAGTGGCTGTGCCCACATACAGGTGCCCTGCCTTGCCTCTTCCTCAAGCTTATCAGCCAAGGTGCCGCAGACCCCAGCAAGCACAGGTCAGGCGGGGAGGGACTGGTGTTGTGCTCTAGACAGGGCTTGACCGAGAGGAGAGTGTGCACCGTGTCTGTCTGGGTGTGTATACTGGGGCAGTTGATGCCTCCAGGCCTGGTGCTGGGCAGCCAACTCTCTCATCCCACTGCAACTGACTAAAGAGCGTCAGTTCAGATGGAGGCTCCTGCAAACACACCCTGTCAATCCCCACACAGTGTCTCCCTGGGCTGGCAGGCAGCCTCCAGCTTCCTGCCTGGGTACAGCACCCTGGTTGATAAGCTTAAGTACATTGGGTATCCCGTTTTAAAAACTGAATTTATCATCTCTCTGCCTGTGTGCTAAGTCATTTCAGTCATGTCCAATTCTTTGGCACCCTATGGACGGTAGCCCACCAGGCTCCTCTGTCCTTGAGGATTCTCCGGGCAAGAACCATCTCTCTTAACTAATTATAGCAATTTTATGGTTGACGTCTGAATTTTTAATTTTATATTGCTTATTTATTATAGAGGCACAATAAAATAGCTTCTCTTTTTTTCTTGTGTTATTTCTTCTTAGTTTCCCACAGTCTTTTTTTAAAAAATTTATTTATTAAAAAATTTTTGGCCTCACGGGGTCTTTGTTCTTGCATACAGGCTCTCTCTAGTTGCAGTGTTTGGGCTTCTTATAGTGGTGGCTTCTCTTGTTGAGGAGCACAGGCTCTAGAGTGCAGGTTTAATAGCTGTGATGCACGGGCTTAGTTTCTCTGGGGCTTGTGGGATCTTCCCGGACCAGGGACTGAACCTGTGTCCTCTGCATTGCAAGGCAGATTCTTAACCACTGGGCCACCAGGGAAACCCCCAATATATTTTCTATTTTAAAAAGTGTAACAAAGCACTCTACAGGTAACCCTCACAAAGTCCCTGGTGGCAGGTGAGTGTGGCTACTCAGAGCTGGTTTATCCTCGCTCTCCTTTGGGTTATGTGCTCCTGCTAATGAAAATTAAAGCCACATTGCCTTTTAAATACTTATTTATTTATTTATGATCTCACCTGCAGTGCTTGTGGGATCTCAGTTCCCTAACCAGGGATCGAACCCAAGGCTCCTGTATAGGAAGCATAGAGTCTTAACCACTGGACCTCCAGGGGAGTCCCACATCACCTTTTTTGAAGCCACTGAAAGGCTAGAGTGAGTTCCATTGCTGTTCAGTTGCTCAGCTGTGTCCGACTCTTTGCGACCCCATGGAGAGCAGCAGCAGCATGTCAGGCTTCCCTGTCTTTCGTCATCTCCCACAGTTTGCTCAAACTCATGTCCAATGAGCTGTGATGCCATCCAACCATTTCATCCTCTGTTGTCGCCTTCTCCTCTTGCCTTCAATCTCTCCCAGGATCAGGGTCTTTTCCAAAGAGTGAGTTCAGAGGGGAATGATAAGGAGGACGAGGGGCCTCAAAAGAGTCTCCTCTCCCAGAGGAGACTGTCTGGGCCGAGCTCACAGGAGACACAGACCACGGAGGGCCCTCCGGGGCAGTGAGAACAACCCTACAGGGCTCTGCCAGGCCAGACAGATGTTTGGAAGTCCTCAGAGGCTTTCGGAGGCCAGTGCAGGGCATCCAGGGGCCCCTTGCGAAGCAGTAGCAGTGGCCAGGGGGGTGGAATTGGGGGCAGGACTCAAGATGCTTGAACTGAATGAGAAATGTGTGCTGGGGAGTTTGCACCCTCAGGATAAGGCAGAGGGTGGCTGAGCCAGCTCCCCGTAGATGCTGCTCTGCTGGAGATTCTGTGCCTGGATGAGAATGTTGTCAAAAGGATGTCACTCTGGGTCAAGAAGATCCCCTGGAGAAGGTCATGGCAACCCAATCCAGTATTCTTGCCTGAAAAATCCCCTGGATGGAGGAGCCTGGCAGGCTACAGGGCATGGGGTTGCAAAGAGTCGGACACGACTAAATAGCAAAACAACATAGCAAAGGTGCCTGATGTGGCGGCACTGCCTGGGATAATTTGCAGTCCACACGGTTTTCACGACCTTCTCCAGGTTTTCCCCCTTCATCCTCCAGCGGACAGAATGGGAATGAGTAATTGCATCTGACTCCACTATGACCTCAACCGGCACATCTTCTCAAGAAGACTTTTGTCTGCTGACTGCCCTTCAGGGGAGTGTGTTTATATTTATGTCTCGTTTATTCTCCTCCTCAGTGGGTTGTGGTTTTCCGGGAGGGAAGTACATTTTGCTTTAGGATAAAATGGAAAATCCGATTGTTCAATACTCAATAAATCCCATTTCCTCTCCTTTTTTTTTTTTTAAAGATGAGCTGTTCAGGCACGTGAGGGATGATGACTGCTTGAGAAATACAAGGCTTCCGGTATTGGTGCCTGGTCAGTTTCTGTGGTATCTCGGCCTTTTCATTTTAATGACATGAATCTTCACTGCCATTAGGTTCATCTCACTAGAGTATCCGTCTGTGTTCACTGATCACTCAGATCTTTACTGACAGGCCCCAGCATGCACTTTGTCACTTTCCACTCACATGCCTTCTGCTTTGGAATATTGGATTAAGTTAGCAGCTTCCAGAGATGCTGTGCTCCTCCCAGGTCTTCACACATGCTGCTGGCATTGCAAAGTGAAGTGAAAGTGAAGTCGCTCAGTCGTGTCCGACTCTTCGTAACCCCATGGACTGCAGCCTTCCAGGCTCCTCATCCAAAAAATACCTTTATTTTCATTACCTGCCTGGACCACTCCTCTGCGTCCTTTAAGCATGAGGTTAGGATATTCCTGCTGGCACGGTGGATAAGAATATGCCGGCCAATGAAAGGGACATGGGTCCTCAATCCCTAGTCCAGGAAGATGCCACCCATGCCCCACAACTGATGGAGTCCAAGAGCCCTAGCACTCGAGGACCACACTACTGAAGCCTGTTCACCTAGAGCCTATGCTCTGCAACAAGAGAAGCCACGGATAGCACAGAATCTGCCCCCAGTTTGGGAGACCTGAGTTTGATCCTTAGGTGGGGAGTATTCCCTGGAGAAGGCAATGGCAACCCACTGCAGTATTCTTGCCTGAGAAATCCCATGGACAGAGAAGCCTGGCGGGCTACAGTCCATGCGATCCCAAAGAGCTGGACACAACTGAGTGATTTTCCCTTTTTCACTTCCACAAAGGTCAAATATACACCAACTTTCAAAGACTTAGTAGAAAAAGAAGAATGTGAAATAGTTAAGTCATGATTTCAATGTCGAGTGTCTGTTTATGGTTGAGACGCCTTACTCTCACTGCAGTAGACATGGGTTCAATCCCTGGTCAGAGAAGTTCCACATACCATGCAGTGTGGCCAAAGAAAGTGGATATATGTATGTGTATAACTGATTCACTTTGCTGTACGCCTGAAACTAACACAACATTGTAAATCAACCATACTTCAATAAATAAATTTTCTTAAAAGATTTCTTATTTGATCCCCATTGTCTCTTAATGAGGCAGTTCTCCTTCCTCCCTCACTCCCTCCCTCCCAACACCAGCTCCTTCCGTCTCATTCCATCTGAGAATCTGACCTGCCCACTGTCTTCCCTGTCACTTCTTCCATATTCATGAAGTCTCCTTGGCTCTCTGCCTTCCTCTCCACCCTTACTCCTGCCTTAGTCCTTGGTGACTCCAGTATCTAAGCTTCTTACCTCCAACTCAGCACAGCCCTTCTCTTCCCATTGTCACCCTCCTGACCTAGGACTGCCGAAATCATTTCAAGCATCTTGCTCTCCTTTCAACTCACTTTCTATAACACCCCAATCTAATAATTCTTTGACTTGAACCCCTCAATTCCCCTCCCTCTTTTCCCCATTAAAATTCCAAAATCCCTTTACTTCCTTCGTATCTTGGTGGGTCATTATCACAATCTATTCTTTAAAATATCTTCACTTCCCTTATTCTTCCTTCCTCTGTCATCATTCCCTGGCAAAACTTCCATTCTGGTTGATTCCACCTCGTGGTTTTCCTTGTCCTTGCTCCTGATCCCCTGAATGTCACTGGAGGAAAGTTCACAATCTGGATGTCTGGTCTACTTTGCTTATTTATTTATTTGGTTGCACTAGGTCTTTGTTGCTGCGCTCAGGCTTTCTCTAGTTGAGGCGATCAGGGGCTACTCTAGTTGCCATACCCAGGCTTTTCACTGTGGTGGCTTCTTTTGTTGCTGAGCATGGGTGGGGGCTTCAGTAGTTATGGTGCACGAGCTTAGTTGCCCTGCAGCATGTGGGATCTTCCCGGACCAGGGATCAAACCTGTGCCCCCAAGAATTGGCAGGCAGATTCTTATCCTTTGGACCACCAGGGAAGCCTGACTAGTTCACTTTAAAAGTCATAACCGCAAGCTGGAACAGGCAGGCAACACCCCGTGGCAAGTCTTTTTTTTAAAGTAAATCTGCTTTTCTCTTCCTCAAGATGACAATTTTATTAAGTCAGGCTACTTCCCCTCCATGTGCATCTGAGGACCAGATGTCCACAGAGAGGCTGTGTCTTCCCTTAGTACTGTTTTCAGGACCACCCGTGAGTGTCCCTATGGGGACAGCAGTCTGTTTTGGGCTAGAACCAACACTCGGAGCTGATTGATTCATGCCATGACCCAAGCATCGGTTTTTCCTTCCTCCCTCAGCTAGGAGTAGAGAAGCTCTTTCAGGACGCTGTGGGTGAGAGCTAATGCCTGCACGCATCATCTCAGGACTTCCCTGGTGCTTCAGTGGCTGGCACTCTGTGCTTCCACTGCAGGTGGCAGAGGTTCGATTCCTGGTCAGGGAACTAAGATCCCACGTGCCGTGTGGTGTGGCCAAAAAATAACAATAATAAATAAAATGCAATAATTTTTTAAAAATCTTAAAGAAAGAAGTGTATCATCTCGGTACAGCACAGCCAATATCTTACAATACATTTAAATGGAGTATAATAAATAAAAGAGCTTCTCTGGTGGCTCAGACAGTAAAGAATCTACCTGCAATGCAGGAAACCCAGGTTCAATCCCTGGGTTGGGAAGAAAGGAATGGCTGGAAAAGGGAATGGCTACTCACTCCAGTATTCTTGCTTGGAGAATTCCATGGACAGAGGACCCGGGTGAGCTACAGCCCATGGGGCTGTGAAGAGCATTGACTCAGTATGTTGTACACCCAAAATAATATAATACTGTAATTCAACCATACTTCAATAGAAAGAAAGGAATAAAAGAAAACAGTATGAAAGAAAGAAGGAAGGGAGACAGCATTTCAGATCATGGCTAGACCTTCTGAAGCAATGTGCATGCTAAACTGTGTTTGACTCTTTGAGACCCTATGGGCTATAACCTACCAGACTTCTTTGTCCATGGGGTTCTCCAGGCAAGAATATTGGAGTGTGTAGCCATTTCCTCCTCCAGGGTATCTTCCTAACCCAGAGATTGAACCCGAGTCTCCTGCATTGCAGGCTGATTATTTGCCACAGAGCCACTTGGGAATTTGAAACAGAAGCCACCTTATAATAGGATCCCCCAGGTGAGTCCAGTACACACTAAAGTTTGAGAAGCAGTTATATAAAACATGCTATTCCGCTTTTAGATAAAAAGAAAGCAACCCATTTTTATTACGGAGGGCTGTTGATAATGGTAGGAATTGTGACTTCAAGTTGGTAGCCTTTATGTTTTCATTAAATTACTATGATATATCTGTAATGCTATTTTCTCAATTTTATCGTGACTATACTTCTGAATGGTTATGAACTCTCTATTTATACACTTGATTGAAAAGTCTCTGGAGAAACAGTCCTAAATCTCTTTCCATTTCTTTCTCTCCAGCTTTAAATGGTGCTGAGCCTCTGTTTGGGCTTCCCAGGTGATGATAGTGGTAAAGAATCTGCCTGCTAACGCAAGAGACATAAGAGGGCTGGTTCGATCCCTGGGTTGGGAAAACCCCCAAAGGAGGGCATGGCAGCTCACGCCAGTATTCTTTTCAATTTTTTAAATTTTTTTTTTACTTTTTAATTAAAGGATAATTGCTTTACAAAATTTTGTTTTCTGTCAAACCTTACTCCAGTATTCTTGCCTGGAGAATCCCATGAACAGAGAAGCCTGGCGAGCTACAGTCTTTGGGGCCACAAAGAGTCAGACACAGCTGAAGCAACTTAGCACACACACATGAGCCTTTGTTTAACAAAATGAAACTTGGTTTTTCACATTCAATCAGCAGACTTCCTGAGGATTTACACTGTGAGTGATGTGGAAGGGTGAGATGGGGAATAAAAAACTACTGACATAGTTCCTGTTTTCAGGGAGCTTATAGTTTGTAGCAGAAAGCTAATACACCCATCCAAGCAGCCACAGAACAGAGAATGTGGGTCATGGAATGAGAATGCTTAGACAAAGTGTCCTGTGATTCAGAGATGGGAGTGGTCACTTCCTGCTCCTGGGGTGGAGGGAAGCTGTTTCTATAGGAGAGGACACAGACACACTGGCTGATGGGGCTTTAATCATTAGGGTGATGCTGCTGTGTCTTAATTAAGAGGCGGTTGTCAGGGGGCAGAAACCCAACCTGCTTCCTCATTAAGGCAGAAAAGGAGATTTTTGGCTCATGGAATTCATGGATTTTTAAATTTTACCTTTATTTATTTATCTATTTTTGGCTGTGCTGGGTTGTCGTAGCCGCGTGCAGGCAGAAAGCAGGGTTTCCTCTTTGATGTGGCGTTCTGGCTTTGTCACTGTGGTGACTTCTCTTGTTGTGGAGCACGGGCTCTAGGTGCAGGACAACCTTAAGGCATGAGGGCCATTCAAGAATCTGTTGTTTTATATACTTAAAAAAAAAGTCTTTATTAAATTTGTTACAATACTGCTTCTGTTTTATGCCTTTGTTTCTTTGGTCACAAGTTCTTTGCATCAGAGATTGAACGGGCACCTCCTGCATTGGAAGGTGAAGGCTTAACCACTGGACTGCCAGGAAAGTCCCTCAAAATCTGGTCTTAAATCAATTTTCTGGGGGAGGGCTGAGCCACACACCTTGCAGGATCTTAGTTCCTCAATTAGGGGTTGAAAGCAGATGCCTAGCAGTGGAAGCTCAGAGTCTTAACCACTGGAACACCAGGGAAGTCCCCAATTAAAAAAAAAATTTTTAAGCTTCTTTCCATTTGTACCCACTTGGGTCTATACATCAGATATTTATTCTTCTATACTTCTGCCTATGCTGCTTCTTTTATGTGAACATATTGGCCGAACTCTACAATTTTAAGCTTAAAACCAACCTCCTTTCCTAAAATATCCCCTCCCTTCCCTAGCAGCGCTCATTTTTCTAGGTGCTATCTTACACACCCTCGGAGTTCGACACTTGTAACACCACTCAGTGATGACCTTTTCACATTTGTACCCTCTGACCCCCACACAGAAACCCCACACAGTTGCAATCACAATGAGAGTTTCCCCTGCACCTAAAATAATGATTAAATGTCTCGATGAATTTGAAAGCTATGACACAAAGTAGGCTCTCTTGATTACGAGGGGTCCTCAAACTCCCGTTCTGCCAACTATTGAAGATAAAGTTTGATCTAATCAGGTGTTGTGAGAGGACACTCTATTCCAACACCACCCATGCAGCTTTTCCAGAGCCCTGATGTGCTTCTCCCTTTGACTGGCCCCTGAATCCTGCTCTCTGCCATCCATGCCCCCAGAGTCCAAATTCTAGCCCTTGGAACTGCCGAAAGTACAATCAGACTTCCCAAGTTGGCCCTCGTGACTTGTTCTTCAGACTCAAGATCGAGCGTTCTTTCAAGAACTCTTCAGAAAGCAGGGTGTGAGGCTGTTAGCATGCTTTGGCCTGTCTGGAGCGATCTGGATATGTGGCTGCAAAATGGCACGTAGCACCTAGGTGTGGTCGGGCTGGGAAAAGGACGTCGACAAGGAATGAGCAAGAATGATCACCAGTGGCATTGAGGGCACAGCTGAGACTGCGTTAACGAGCTGTGGTTAGTCACAGCAGCGTTCAGCAGCCGTGACCGAGACTGGGACAGGTGTCTGTGTTTATCCAGGGCTGGAGACTGGCGAGGACAGAGTCCTCGGACAGAAGAGGACTCTCTGGTGGCCCAGTGATTAGGTCTCTGAGGGGCACAGGCTTAGTCCCTGGTTGGAGAGCTAAGATTCCACAAGCCACATGGCATGGCTAAAAAAAGTGAATTTGTTCAGGCTTTCCTCTCTACATTCTCAGGACAAATTGGTATGTATTTTAAATCTATTTCTCCTCCTTATTTGGCACAGCAGATGATAAGACACCCTCCACATTGTTTTCCTTATAATATGTCACTTAAAATTGGATACATTCACTATCCCTTTAACAGAGACTGCACAAGAGGATATAATAAACTTGTCTCCTCAGACTTTCAGAACTGGAATTGCTAAGTCACCTGTGACTAGGGTTCTTCTGTAAGTGTGTGAGCATCAGGGCCCCAAGTTGGGTGCTATGAAGGATAGGAATGGGCCTTCTAGATCCCTACTCTCAGCTGGAAGAATATGGGGGGTGGGGACTGGGATGCAGACGTAAAACCCACCCTTACTAGATTGACCATTTCAGAGAAAGAGAATGGTGAAAACTAAAGCAGGAGTAACTTGTTCATCATAAAGGAAAAGTGTCTGACCATCAGAGTCTTTAAACAACATCACAACAAGCCAAACACTGACCTTTGAAAAAGCAAACTGCACCTGACTAAGCAATAATGCCCCTCAAGAGGGTGAGACCACTACATGTATCACAGAGACAGTATGACCAGATCAGAGGGCTTTTGACTGAATTTAGAAGAAGAGGGAGATGGAGTTTCTGGCGGTCCAGTGATTAGGAATCCACGCTTTCACCACAGAGGGCTCAAGGAAATAAAATCCTACAAGCTCTGTGGTGCGGCCAAAAAAATAAATCAATGATAATTTTAAAAAAAGAAGAAGAGGGAGACAAAAACAGAAAACCCGTGAAAGCAGTTACTGTGGAAGACAGGTTCAGCGTATATAGAAAGAGCCACGGGATTTACATGAGACTATTATTTCAAAGATTTTATGTGGTATTGGAGAAGACTCTTGAGAGTCCCTTGGACAGAAAGAAAATCAAACCAGTCATTCCTAGAGGAAATCAATTCTGAATATTCATTGGAAGGACTGTTGTTGAAGCTGAAGCTCCAATACTTTGGCCACCTGATGCAAAGAGCTGACTCATTGGAAAAGACCCTGATGCTGGGCAGAAGGAGAAGGGGGCAACAGAGGGTGAGAGGATTGGATGGAATCACTGACTCGATGGACATGAATCTGAGAAAACTCCAGGAGATGGTGAAGGACAGGGAAGCCTGGAGTGCTGCAGTTCATAGGGTTGCAAAGAGCTGGAAATGAGCTAGCAACGGAACAACAATCGCTAAGTTATGTCCAACTCTTGTGACCCCATGGACTGTTACCTGCCAGGTTCCTTTGTCCATGGAATGTCCCAGGCAAAAACACTGGAATGGGTTAATATTTCCTTCCTCAGGGGATCTTCCCAGCCCAGGGATTGAACCTGAATCTCCAACGTCTAATGCATTAATAGGCAGATTCTTTACCACTGAGCCACCTGACTCGATATGGATCACAGTAGAGTATAATAAATGCAACCTTGCAAGAATAGGATGATTTGGTGTGATAGGAACTCAAGATAGGAATATGAAGATTCAAAAGCATATACACTTTTTAAATGACCATTTATATGGGAAATTGGACTAGTGCTACAGACTCACAGAGCATGACCATAGACTGAGGGCCAGGAACTGCACCGGGCCCTGAAGATATGATGATATTTGAGACAAACAGGGCTCCCCCCTTCTTGGAGGTTCCAGGCTAGTGGGGCTGAAGGTAGAGAGGGGAGTGTATTTAAGGAACTGAGAGAAGATTCTCATGAGGTAGGGGATGATTAGAGACAACATCAGAGAAGATAAAGAGCTCAGAGGCATATGAAGGAGTTTAGACTTTATTCTCAAGGTGGAAGGCAAGGAGCTGCTACAGTCTCAGCCCCAGAGACGGCATCTTCCACCAAACTGTGAGCAGGCTCCCAGCTACTAACCTCGTCTTCCTGAGATCCTGGATGGTTGACATGTGCCAGGAGGGTCGCAGCCTGAGATCAGCTCTCCAGAGGAAACCTACAGTGGTGCTCTCGCAGCTCACACGGGAAACTGAATGGTTGGGACTGGGGAGGTGATTAAGATGCGTGGTCCATCTGGGACAGTGCACTCACCAAGCACTTGGTTGCTTGAGCTCTCTGATCTGGGAAGGGCAAAAAACACACACCCAACCCACAGAGACTGAACCAGAACTGTATCTGAGTGTCTCCTGTGGAGGTATGGGTCAGCAGTGGCCTGCTGCAAGGGCTCTGGGTACAGCAGACCTGGGTATGGCATAAGCCCTCTTGGAGGAGGTCAACATTAACCCCACCATTGTACCACCAAACTTACACAGGACTGACTCTTGGAGGGCATAAACAAAACCTTGTGCACACCAGGACCCAGGAGAAAGGAGCAGTGATGCCCCAAGAGACTGACCCAGACATGCCCATGAGTGTCCCGGAGTCTCCAGCGGAGGCGTGGGTCGGCAGTGGCCTGCTGCAGGGTCGGGGGGCACTGAGTGTTGCAGTGCACGCATGGGACCTTTTGAAGGAGGTCACCATTATCTTCATCACCCCCACCATAGTTTGGCCTCAGGTCAAGCAACAGGGAGGGAACACAGCCCCACCCATCAACAGAAAATTGGATTAAAGATTTGCTGAGCATGGCCCCGTCCATCAGAACAAGACCCAGTTTCCCCCTCAGTCAGTCTCTCCCATCAGGAAGCTTTCACAATCCTCTTATCCTTGTTTATAGGAGGGCAGACAGAATGAAAATCACAATCACAGAACACTTTCCAAACTGATCACATTGACCACAGCCTTGTCTCGCTCAGTGAAACTATGAGCCATGCCGTGTAGGGCCACCCAAGACAGACAGGTCATGGTGGAGAGTTCTGACAAAACGTGGTCCAGTGGAGAAGGGAATGGCAAACCATTTCAGTACCCTTGCCTTGAGAACCCCATGAACAGTATGAAAAGGCAAAAAGGTGCTTGGCCTTAGCGCCATCTTTTGAGAAACCTCTGCACCATGAGAGCGAAGTGGAGGAAGAAGCGAAAGTGCAGGCTGAAGCGCAGAGGAAGATGAGGCAGAAGTCCAAGTAAACTTGTGCACCATGGAAGCCACAGAAGGAGAAACAAGGGGAGCCGGAGGCCAGGGACGCTGGCACAGACTGTGGACTGCATGCCTGCTATCTAGAACTTCTCAGTGGATCTGGAACACCTATGGCCGTCCTGATCGCCTCGCCCTCCTTTGAGAGACCTACCTTGCTCATATCAAAGCTGTCCCTTTTGGTCCTTTGCCCTGGACCTGTGATAATTATGGACTAGTTCTCTTCTCAGTTGTGGCTGAATGTAACGTGTACCATAAATCATCTCTTTTGCTGTCTTAGCTGAAGAAACAAAAAAAAAAAAAAAGAAAAGGCAAAAAGGTGTGACACTGAAAGATGAACTCCTCAGGCCAGTGGGTACCCAATATGCTACTGGAGAAGAGTGGAGAAATGACTTTGGAAAGAATGAAGAGGCAGAGCCAAAGCAAAAACAACACCCAGTAGTAGAAGTGATGGGTGATGGAAACCAAGTCCGATGCTGTAAAGAGCAATATTGCATAGGAACCTGGAATGTTAGGTCCATGAATCAAGGCAAATCGGAAGTGGTCAAACAGGAGATGGCAAGAGTGAACGACGACATTTTAGGAATCAGTGAACTAAAATGGACGTGAATGGGTGAAGTTAACTCAGATGACCATTACATCTACCACTGTGGGCAAGAATCCCTTAGAAGAAACGGAGTAGCCATCACAGTCAACAGAAGAGTCTGAAATGCAGTACTTGGATGCAATCTCAAAAGACAGAATGATCTCTGTTCACTTTCAAGGCAAACTATTCAATATCACAGTAATCCAAATCTATGCCCCAACCAGTAGTGTTGAAGAAGCTGAAGCTGAACTGTTTCAAGAAGACCTACAAGACCTCCTAGAACAAATATCCCCAAAAGATATCCTTTTCATTATAGAGGACTGGAATACAAAAGTAGGAAGTCAAGAGCTACCTGGAATAACAGGCAAATTTGGCTCTGGAGTACAAAATGAAGCAGGTTAAAGGCTAACAAAGATTTGCCAAGAGAATGCACTGGTCATAGCAAACACCCTCTTCCAACAACACAAGAGAAGACTGTACACATGGACATCACCAGATGGTCAATACTGAAATCAGATTGATTATATTCTTTGCAGCCAAAGATGAAGAAGCTCTATACAGTCAGCAAAAACAAAACCGGGAGCTGATTGTGGCTCAGATTATGAACTCCTTATTGCCAAATTCTGACTTAAATTGAAGAAAGTAGGGAAAACCACCAGACCATTCTAAATCAACTCCTTTACGATTATACAGTGGAAGTGACAAATAGATTCAAGGGATTCTATCTGATAGACGAGTATCTGAAGAACTATGGACAGAGGTTTGTGACATTGTACAGGAGGCAGTGATCAAGACCATCCCCAAGAAAAAGAAATGCAAAAGGGCAAAATGGTTGTTTGAGGAGGCCCTACAAATAGCTGACAAAGAAAAGAAGCTAAAGGCAAAGGAGAAAAGGAAAGATATACCGATCTGAATGCAGAGTTCCAAAGAATAGCAAGGAGAGATAAGAAAGCTTTCCTCAGTGATCAATACAAAGAAATAGAGGAAAACAATAAAATGGGAAAGACTAGAGATCTCTTCAAGAAAAATAGAGATACCAAGGGAACATATCATGCAAAGATGGGCACAATAAAGGACAGAAATGGTCTGGACCTGACAGAAGCAGAAGACACTAAGAATAGGTGGCAAGAATCCACAGAAGAACTATACAAAAAAGATCTTCATGACCCAGATAATCACGATGGTGTGGTCACTCACCTAGAGCAGACATTCTGGAATGCGAAGTCAAGTGGGCCTTAGGAAGCATCACTATGAACAAAGCTAGTGGAGGTGATGGAATTCCAGTTGAGCTCTTTCAAATCCGAAAAGATGATGCTGTGAAAGTGCTCCATGCAATGTGCCAGCAAATCTGGAAAACTCAGAAGTGGCCACAGGACTGGAAAAGGCCAGTTTTCATTCCAATCCCAAGGAAAGGCAATGCCAAAGAATGTTCAAATTACGGCACAATTGCACTCATCACACACACTAGCAAAGTAATGCCCCAAATTCTCCAAGCCAGGCTTCAAAAGTACATGAACATGAACTTCCAGATATTCAGGCTGGATTTAGAAAAGGTGGAGGAACCAGAGATAAAATTGCCAACATCCGTTGGATCATCGAAAAAGCAAGAGGTTCCAGAAAAACATCTATTTCTGCTTCATTGACTACACCAAAGCCTTTGACTGTGTGGATCATAACAAATTGTAGAAAATTCTTCAAGAGATGGGAATACCAAACCACCTGACCTGCTTCCTGAGAAATCTGTATGGAGGCCAAGAAGCAATAGTTAGAATTGGACTTGGAACAATAGACTGGTTCCAAATCAAGAAAGGAGTACATCAAGCCTATATATTGTCACCCTTCTTATTTAACTTATATGCAAAGTACATCATGTGAAATGCCAGGCTGCATGAAGCACAAGCTGGAATCAAGATTACTGGGAGAAATATCAATAACTTCAGAGATACAGATGTCACCACCCTTGCGGTAGAAAGTAAAGAACAACTGAAGAGCCTCTTGATGAAAGTGAAAGAGGAGACTGAAAAAGTTGGCTTAAAACTCAACATTCAGAAAACTAAGATTACAGCATCCAGTGCCATCATTTCATGGCAAATAGATGGGGAAACAATAGACACAGTGAGAGACTTTCCTTTTTTGGGCTTGAAAATGACTGCAGNTTCTTCCAGCCCAGCGTTTCTCATGATGTACTCTGCATAAAAGTTAAATAAGCAGGGTGACAATATACACACAGTAAAAAACAAAAAAACAAAACAAAACACTCTGAGTAGAAAAGCACATTCCTGTGCTAGGAAAGTAGGAACATTGTGAAAACCCAGGCAGCCAGATACTATAGACTCCAAGAGAGAAGAGGATGGTCCTTGAGGGTGGGATGTGAGCTATTTTGTTAATCTTTGCATTTCCTGCAGAAACCACCACATTTCTGGCATATAGTAAGTCGGGTAGAGCTTTGCTCAACTCAATTATGGTAAAATTACTTCATCCTCATTTGAATGAGAAATTATCTTTGGGAAGTTAATTTTTGAAGAATCTCCAAGTATCCAGAAGAACATCTTCATTATTCTAAAATACTTTCTTTCCTCTTTTATTAGTTTGGTTGATAATAACTTATTCACTTTAAATTATAAAATAATACACACCAAGAACTTAAAGAATATACTCAGAAACAACCAACCAAACCCAAACCCTCAAAATCTCATTCATCAGTGATTTTGTTTTTTCTGGGTTTAAACTTTTAAAGTATATTTATTGATACATGTTGTACATATTTTGTGTTATTTTCACTAGACATAGTGAATATTTTCCTATGATAACAAATATGGCTCTTTCATCTCAGTTTTAATGGCACATATTAGTCTATTGTCTGGATGTGTTGTCATTTTTTCTTACTCTGATGTTTTCAATTTTTTGTTTTGCTTTGTTTGCCATTACAAACTGTACTGTTACAAACATCCTAGTATTTAAAATCTATGTGCAAAATGGATTATTTCCTTAGGCTAAATTTCAACTTGAATTACTTGATTTCAAATTTGACATATTTTAAGTCTTCTGATATATATTGTGAAGTTTCTTTCTAGAAGATTGTCCCAATTAGTATTTCCACCAGAAAGTTCTATCTGAGAGTGCTTACTTTTCTAAATCATATCCAACAGAGCCCTAGTGGTTTTTATTCCATTTTTAAAAAAAAATTTGGGTCAGTGCAAGAAAGTTAAAAATAAATTTTTAAAATTTGCTTCTAAAACTGAATCTAAACTTTTTCTCACATACTTATTGGTTATTTGTACTCCTTTTTATAAAATGCTTGTTCATATATTTTATCCACTTTCCCCTTTGGGGTGTTTTTCTTTTTAAATGAATTGATGGCAAATAGTTTGGCCTAGATTGTTTCTCAAAATCCTAAAAATTAAAAAAAAAATGTACATTTTTATTATGGAAAAGTTTTAATATATACAAGAGTAGAGAGAATTGCATATGAAACTCCTATGAAACCCCCCCATCAACTCAAGGCCCAGATTCAACAATTATCAAGTCCTTATTAATCAATCTGTTTCCTTTTTTTTTTTTTTTTTTGGCAGCAAGTCCTCAACATAATCTCATTTCATCTATAAATTAATTTCAGTATATAGAAGATTGAAAATTATGTGGTCAAATCACTAACTTTTTCCTATGTGGCTTCTGCCTTTGGTATTTTGCTCAAAGATATATAAATCTTCATCTATATTTTCCAGCTGTCTTTTGGTTTCCTTTTTAAAAAACCTTTTATTTTTTTAATCTATCAGAATTGAACTTTATCTTTTTTCAAATACTTAGCTAATTGCTGAAATAAGTTAGTATAATCCTACCAATTTGAAACATCAAATTTATTACATGTGAAATATTCACAGACAGCTAGATCTGTCTGGTCTTATGCCAATATTATTGTTTTTTTGAGTATGTCCTTAACATTCATTATTGTAAATTTCCTGGAATAACACTACAGATCAATCATTCATGGACAGTTTTGATGTGCGGTATCTGAACTTCAAAAATAAAACCTTAAAATTGAAGCCATATTGTTCATTATCACCATAAAACTAAATTTGCAAGCTCAGCATATAAAAGGCTGTGACTTCTCACTTCCCATTTAAAAAAAAAATCACTTCTATAACCTATTACATGTTTGCACATGAAACAAGCATTTAGCGATTATTAGAAATTGAATTCCAATAACCAGTTAAGTCTGTTTAAAGTTCCTATTATGCACTAGGACATAAGGTTTTATGCTGATTGTGCAGGGGAAACAAGTCCTTATCTTCAAGCAGCTCATCAAGTCCAAATTCTGAGATAGATTTTGGGGACTCTGGCCCTCCCATTAAGAATCTGTGAATAGGAGAAGACTAGTAAGAAGTGTAGGTCTGAGGACGTAATCATCCATGCTAAGAATGGAACTGTGAAAGCCCCTGTCTGTGGGTAGCTGGTGTTTGATTTCTCTCAATCCTTATTTCTCTGGTGCTTTCTCAGCATTTCATGGGTCTCTGAGCTCTCCCCAGCTGGGGCTCCCGTGACCTCATTTACAACACTCTTGATAAGAGCCCTCAGGCTGAGAGGTTCTGGGAAAAAGGTACTTCACCTCCAAAAGCTTTCAGTTGAATGGCAGGCCCTTACCCTAATGAGCATTGGCTCAGATTTCCCAGAATGGCCACAAATGTCAACTATGCTATCTTCAGAATTATCGGCTTGATTTTCTTCACTTTTCCAAAGGATTTGTTTAATAGCTATCTCCTCAAAAATCTACCCCATCTTTAGTCATACTTTAATAATTTTTTAAATGGAGGAAAAAGCAGCCATAGCTATTCCACTGTTATCAACAAAAATATTCTTTGACTTTATTGAGAAAGTTAAGAACAATGTTTGGATCTTTCATTTCTGTTTCCTGAATCAGATTTCTAATTATTGCATTAGGCTACAGGTAACAAAATACTCAACTATTAATACAGTTACATAAAGTGACTTATTGTTCTCATTTAACAAGAAGCTCAGGGACTTCCCTGGTGGTCCAGTGGTTAAGACTTCAGCCTTCCAATGCAGGAGGTGCAGGTTTAGCCCCTGGTTGGGGAACTGAGGTCTCATATGCCTTGTGGACAAAAACCCAAAATACAAAAGAGAAGCAATATTGTAACACATTCAATAAAGACTTAAAGACAAAGTAAAAAGTCCAAGTGAAGGCAAAGCTGGGCAGTTGTTCAGCAATGTGTGAAAGGCCTAGACTTTTCTCTTTCTACTCCACCATCTTCAACTGTGAAATTCACTCATTGTGGCAAGGTAGCTCTCATAGCTCTAGTAATAATAATGCCGGCAACCCAAGTGGGAATTAATGGACAGGAAAAGAGAAACATGCCAGATGAGTTTGGTTCTGTTAAGTCTTTCTAGAAGCTCTGAAAAACACTTCACTTAAAGACTATTGGCCAGAACTGTGTCCTGTGGCCATCTTCACAGCAGGGGAGGCCAGGTGAGATTATGTGTCTCAACTGAGAGTATTGTCCAGAACAAACTCGATCACTGTTATCAATAGTAAGATGGGAAGAATGCCACAACTGCTTAGCCAGCAGACATGTGTAGTCTGTTCCTAGGGGGATGCTGGCATGCACTTGGGCTTCTTTGTGTCTTTCTCAAAGCCTGACAATACTGTCTGAAAGAGAAGGAATAACCTTGGTCTTGATGCATTCACTAAATCACTCACTCATTCTTTAATTGATGATTTAATTAATATTTTATGAGCATGTTCTTTAAATGAGGCATGGAGGAAACAGTGACCAAAACAGATATNGGCTTCTTTGTGTCTTTCTCAAAGCCTGACAATACTGTCTGAAAGAGAAGGAATAACCTTGGTCTTGATGCATTCACTAAATCACTCACTCATTCTTTAATTGATGATTTAATTAATATTTTATGAGCATGTTCTTTAAATGAGGCATGGAGGAAACAGTGACCAAAACAGATATCATCCTAGCCTTCACAGAACATTCAGTCCTAAATTTAAAGAAAGAAAAAATAAAACAGGGCACTCTTCCCACCCCCCCCCCTCTAATTTGGTCATGTTGCTCAGCTTGTGGATTGAACCTGGGCCCTGCAGTGAAAGTGCCAAGTCCTAACTACTGGACCACCAGGGAATTCCCAGGGGTTGATGTATCTTCGCTGTCTCTTTACCTTCCACTGAAACAACCATATGCTTCAGTTTTGAAGCATAAATATCCTCTGATGGCCAGTGAAAAATGCTGACACAAGTGGGGTGATTTTGAGCAACTCAGAATCAGGCAGACTGATCTGGAAGAAAAATTCAATGTGCAAAAAGCCAATATTAATAACAGAGACCAGTGCATTTAACTACTTGGAATACTGTTCAGTTTACTGACCCAGAAAGGCTTAGCAGGACGCAGAGTTACTCTGTGTAGCAAATCGTTCAGTGAGCTTGTTGAGGGCAGGAGGAGCTGTCTTAGCTACCTCTGCATTCCACAGATTGACTCAATGACCAACTCATGGTAAGTACTTAGTAACTATGTCTGCTGACCCAGACTTGAAGTTTTACCTTTCTCTACTAAAACGCAGGAAGAGCCAAATAGACATTCTTTAAGATCAAAGTGATCACTTAGTAATCCCTGACCTTTGAAAATATATTTGCAAATATATAGGGCAAATTTATTCTTCCTGGGCTGCATGTTGAAGTTCTGCAACCAGTATGCCAAGGCAAGCTGCCACCTTTGTCGTGGGTGTGAGAGGTGTGGCAGAGATATTAAACTCTCCCTCCTGGGGAGGGGCATTGTGTTGAGGGGCTACATCAATTTGACTATGACTAGAAGAGGCATGAGGTGAGAAAGTTTGCGGGGCTCTATTCTACAGCATACACAAAAACTTTGGTTTGGGGTAAAACTTCACCAAGTGTGAATAACTTGAAAATAGACTTTAAATACATAGTCTCAACTGTCTTCGTCAACCAGATTTTCTTTAGCTAACTTTTTGGATAGCTCAAAAACATCGAAAAATCACTTTTGTGAAGACAGTCTTTTGAAGCCAGGCCCGAAAGGTTACTGGAATCAGTATGGGCAAATTCATTTAAAAGAGGGTCTCAATTTAATATTCCCACAAACCTGAACCAACACACTGTCCAAGAAATAGATACTCTTTGAATCCACCTCTGTGTAATCTCCTAAGAGGATGAAAATAAAAACCAGGCCTTTTATTTGCTTATGTATTCATTGATATTACACTGCATGACGCTCCATAAATCCTTTAGGAATATAAATAAATATTTTTCTTTTTGGCTGGGCAGCAAGTAGGATCTTAGCTCTTCAACCAGTGATTGAACCTGCACCGCCCCACCCTCTGCATTGGAAGCATGGAGCCTTAACCACTGGACCACCAGGAAAGTCCTCCAAATTCTAATCTTGAAAAGATTAGGGAGTGACACACTTGGCTAATCATCTTAACTTTGCACAGAAATATCACCACTGTATCAGGATTCAAAACCATTTCCTTGGCTTTTGGGGTTTTGGTTTGTTCTCTTTTTTTTTTTTTTAATTCACAGGGAAAGTGTTCTGAATCTTCTGCCAGTACTCTAATTAAATTGTAAGGTGTTTGAAAGCAGGGACTGTCTTCTCTTTATAGCTTCAGCCCAAAAGTTCTAACATTTTAGGTACTGTGAGCATAAGAAACATTACATCAATAGATGCTGAATATAAACAGTATTTTTGCATCCAGTAGCAAGTTATATCCCTTTTTAAAAAGGGAAACCTAACCTCCAGAAGATAAAAATTTGGTTTTGGGGCCTTCCCTGGGGTCGCAGAGTACGACACAACTGAGCGACAACAACTGGTGGTTCAGTGGTTAAGATTCCACGATTACAATGCAGGGGGTGAGGGTCTCATCCCTGATTGAGGAAGTAAATACCACATGCTTCAGCTAGCCAAATAAATTAAAAGAAAGAAAAAAAAGTGGTTTTGGGTGAAAGGTCACCAAGTGTGAATAACTTAAAATATTTAATCTGAACAAGTTTTGCTAACCAAGTTTTCTTTAGCCAATTTCTTGGATAGTTTCAACAACATTAAAATTTATTTTAGTGAACAAATAATCTTTTCAAACCTGGTCCTGAAGGTTACTGAAATCAGGATGGGCAAATTCATTTAGATGAGGGTGCTCAAAAAGAACACCTTCCACAAAAGCCAGGAGCAAAATTTAAATTCTCCTGGACATCTGTGAGTTAACACAGGAGACTCAGAGTGGTGGTGCTGCCAACTTCCTTGTCTCTAGCTGCCGGGCTGGCAATCAGGAAAGGTATCTCCTGTCAATTCCTCAAAGGGAATTCAGCTGCCAAATCAGGAGGAAAAAGGAAGCTGTGGAAGGCTCTGTGAAATTGGCACCAGAGCCTACTCAGTTTCAAGGCACCGAGAGTAATATTTGAAAAAAAAAAAAAAATCACTTAAAGGTGAGGGCCAAGATTACAAGCGATTTAAATCATTGTAAAATCTTTCCTGATTAAGACCATTAAAAGTACTGGATTCCAGAAACAAGTCTAGAGGAACTAGGGCTGTAAAGGACACCTAGTTACCACTAGAAAATCTGCCTTTAGATAAGAAACGACAGTGGCAACGTAGTATAATACTAAAGATACAGAGTGGCCCTGTTATAACAGCTGACTTTTATGGACACAGGGATTTACTGAAGGCCCAGTCATGCCCCTAGGAAAGTAATACTGTGCTGTAGTTTAGTTGGTAAGTTGTGTCTGACTCTTTGTGACCCTATGGGCTGGGGCTCATCAGGCTCCTCTGATTCTCCAGGCACGATTACTGGAGTAGGGTGCCATTTCCTACTCCAGGGTATCTTCCCCACCCAGGGATCAAACCTGGGTCTCTGCACTGGCAGGCTAATCCTTTACCACTGAGCCACCAGGGAAGCTCAGTGCTGTAGCTACATAGGCAGAAACAACTCCTGTAACAGGGAGATGCTGCGACCCATGGGCGCTCTATCCTACACCACCAGTTCGCCTGATGGTCCTGAGACTTCGGGAAGAGCCAGCTCAGAAAGCACCAATGGACACAAAGAGCCAAGAATTTCAGGTTCAAGTCTCTTTCATTCGTTAATTCTTCAACAAATCCCCAAGAATCTCCACGCACGCATGAGAAAACTTGGATGTAGGGAAGGGAATTCCTGGGAGAGGAAGAGTCCGATTCGGAAGTATACCTGCTCCCCTTCCATTGTCCCCATCCTCCACCGACCCCCGATCGGCCCACGTGT
>SJYA01002663.1:624441-678702 GCA_006410615.1 Neotragus moschatus
CCACCTGCCCCTGCATACAGACCCTAAGCCGGGGCACCCCTACTCCGGGCGCCTGAGCGTCCCGGGGAAAGAGGACGCGCTTTCCAGGGCAGAGCAGGTGCCCGCGCCCCCGCGCGCGCGGAGCCGGGGTAGGCGGCCGGGCAGCCCCGCCCAGACGCCGGCCCGGCCCGGGTCCCGGCGGGGGCGCGGGCCCGCGGTAACCCGGAAGAGGCGGCGGCGGCAGCGGGCGTGCGGGAGCCGGGGGGCGGGGGAGGGGTGGGGGCGGCGCGCTCCAGCCGGCATGGCCGCCGCCGCCGGCTTTGTGTGCCGCGCGCGGGCCCCGGACGCCCGAACCTCTCCCGGCCCGCCGCAGGGCCGCTGCTGACCCGCCCCGGCTCCCAGCGCCGCGCCCGCCGGGCCGGCCCCGCCTCCCCTCTTGCGCCTCCCCGCCCCCTCCTCCAGCCGCCGGGCGGGCGGGCCGTAGCCGCCCTCCGCTCGCCCGCTCCTTGCCGCGCGCCCGCCCGCCCTCGCTCCCCAGCCGGCCTGCCTGCCTGCCTGCCGTGCCGGCGGCGGCGGCGGCGGCGCGCTCCAGCCGCCCCGATGCCCGAGCCAGGCCCCAGGATGAACGGCTTCTCGCTGGGCGAGCTGTGCTGGCTCTTCTGCTGCCCGCCCTGCCCGAGCCGCATCGCCGCCAAGCTGGCCTTCCTGCCACCCGAGCCCACCTACACGGTGCTGGCGCCTGAGCAGCGCGGCCCCGGCGCGCCCGCTCCGGCCTCGGCCGCTTCAACCTCCTCTGCCTCCGCCGCGGCCCAGCCGGCGCCGCAGCAGCCCGAGGAGGGGGGCGCGGGGCCCGGCGCGTGCAGCCTGCACCTGAGCGAGCGCGCCGACTGGCAGTACTCGCAGCGCGAGCTGGACGCCGTCGAGGTCTTCTTCTCGCGCACCGCCCGGGACAACCGGCTAGGCTGCATGTTCGTGCGCTGCGCGCCCTCCAGCCGCTACACGCTGCTCTTCTCGCACGGCAACGCGGTGGACCTGGGCCAGATGTGCAGCTTCTACATCGGCCTGGGCTCGCGCATCAACTGCAACATCTTCTCCTACGACTACTCCGGCTACGGCGTCAGCTCCGGCAAGCCCTCCGAGAAGAACCTCTACGCCGACATCGACGCCGCGTGGCAGGCGCTGCGCACCCGGTGAGCCCGGCGAGGATCGCCAGGCCTGGCCGGCCGCTGCTAGGGTGCCGGGCTGGCATCCCCTGGGGGCCTCTGGGGCGGCCTGAGGGGAGAGGGACCGTCCATCGGGGCTGTGGGCGAACAGAGATTTCCTTCCCCCCACGCACACACACACCCCTCCGCGGCCGTGGTGGCTTCTCTTTTCTTTTCCATTACTGGCTTTCTTTCACCCTCTTCAAGAACCCCGCCAGCCCTCTGATTCCTGGAGAGTTCAGATTCGCAGGGTTTTGCCTGCTTTGGCACGTCTGGGTGCCCCCGATCTCCCCGGCCGGGTCTTTTGTGGTTCTGGGCACCACAAGTGGCAGTGTGGGCATGCTTAAATACGAGGCAGAGACAACTTGGTTCGCGTTGAGTTTGTGTGAGCCGCCGGCCAGAGGCTGGAGGGCCTCAGGGTGAAGTGACCTTGGGCAAGGCGCATGAGCTCAAACCTCTTGTTTCCTTCCTTGTAAAGTCAGGGGGCGCGGCGGGACGGCTTCCAATATACGTTCCGGTTGTAAAGTGCTCAGCGGGGCCACGTCTGGGCGGCCTTGCAGGGAGCTGGAAGGTCGGGTGGTGTGAAGTTGGACTTCTGGTGCTGAGTGGCTGGCAAGGCGGTCAGGAAGTTTAGCTGGTGGTGGTGAGCCTGGAATCTTTATCAGAAACTTAGTTAAAAAAAACACCCCAGGAGGAGTTCGAATCTTGTGCTTAAAGGGCTTGGGGAATCTCTTGACCTTGAATTAGCACTCACAGGAGGACTAGGAAGTGTTTACTGAGGGAGTCTTTTATGTGCAAGACACAAACTGGGGGCTTGGTTTTGGGGCTAGACATGGTAAGAACAGCAAACCAAACTTGAGTTTTAGTCTCTAGTTACCCAAAAGTCGGGTAAGTGGGCAAGTGACGTCCACCTTTTTGTGCTCCAGCCTGGGTATCTGTGACTTCACCCCAGCCACCTAGTAGCAGGATGGTGAAAACACCTGAGGTCATGTCTTCTCTGACATCAGACTGCTTCAGATGAAAGAGCCCCCAGAATAGGTATAATTGGCACTGTTAAGCTACTGACAGGTGTAGTCTTTATCTAAAATGTGTTTGCCTGACACTTGCAGACTGCCAACATTGGTGATTTTTGTCCTCATTCCTGTTCATGAATATGTTCATAAATTATTCTGTGCCTTTCTGGGAAAATGGCCTATCCAACAGGCAAATACTTAGCATTTCATACGTTGCTTATTCACATTCTTCTCCACAAGTCTTGAAGGACTTTGTTTGGATGTCACGTTTTGAAAGTGGTTTAAGCTGAGGTTGTACAATTCTTGAGACCCCCATGGACCGTAGCCCACCAGGCACCTCTGTCCATGGGAGTCTCCAAGCAAGAATACTGGAGTGAGTTGGGTAGCCATTTTCTTCTCCAGAGGATCTGCCTAATCCAGGGATTAAATCTTTGTCTCCTGCATTGGCAGGTGGATTCTTTACTGCTGAGCCACCAGGGAAGCCCCCGAGTCAGAATCTACAAGTAGTTAAAAAGTCACCTGTTTCAATAAAGAGTTTCACATACATGTTTATGTTTGTCACACACGATCGATCGCTAGTAGCTGCTGTTGGTCAAGGTATTAAAATTAAGGGTTGGCATTAGGTCTTCTTAAAGTGAAACATAATCCCACCTTGAGTAGGTTATTTGGTGAAATTTCTGTAGAACACTGTTCGTATATGTAAGTGTCTAGATTAGAATGAAGTCTTTTTCAGACATGAGGCAAATCCTTTGCCCTGAATACGCAGGTGTGTCTGTGTTACAAGATACATGAGACATAATTATTTCCCGGAGACATGTGTCATATGTAATTTAATTATGGGCATGGCTTTGGGTAAGGTTAAATTTTGAATTGTGTGATGGGATGGTGTTAGTGGTAAAGAACCTGCCTGCCAGTGCAGGAGACATAAGACATATAGGTTCAATCCCTGTGTCACTGGAGGAGGGCATGGTAACCCACTCCAGTGTTCTTTCCTGGAGAATCCCATGGACAGAGGAGCCTGGTGGGCTGTGGTCCATAGGGTCCCAAAGAATCGAACACAACTGAAGTAATTTAGTACACACAGACACACAGCACAAAGCTGAGCACATAGCTCACTTTTGCTCAGANCAGTGTTCTTTCCTGGAGAATCCCATGGACAGAGGAGCCTGGTGGGCTGTGGTCCATAGGGTCCCAAAGGATCGAACACAACTGAAGTAATTTAGTACACACAGACACACAGCACAAAGCTGAGCACATAGCTCACCTTTGCTCGGAATTTATTTAGTTTTAGGCCAGAACTCACATCAAGGTTGATTTACTCACCTGTTAAATAGGTTAGAACTTAAAGGCTAAATGTCAATCTTAGGATTTGAAGAAACCTTACACACCTTGTGCTTTGCAAACATTTTTGACTGTGACCCCACAAGAAGGAACACATTTTACTTTTTGCTTCTAGATCTAGCACACATACACAGTTCAGTTCGGTCGCTCAGTCATGATCGACTCTTTGCGACCCCATGAGTTGCAGCACGCCAGGCCTCCCTGTCCATCACCATCCCCCGGAGTTCACCCAAACTCTCGTCCATCAAGTCGGTGATGCCACCCAGCCATCTCATCCTCTGTCGTCCCCTTCTCCTCCTGCCCCCAATCCCTCCCAGCATCAGAGTCTTTTCCAGTGAATCAACTCTTTGCATGAGGTGGCCAAAGTATTGGAGTTTCAGCTTTAGCGTCNTCCCTGTCCATCACCATCCCCCGGAGTTCACCCAAACTCTCGTCCATCAAGTCGGTGATGCCATCCAGCCATCTCATCCTCTGTCATCCCCTTCTCCTCCTGCCCCCAATCCCTCCCAGCATCAGAGTCTTTTCCAGTGAATCAACTCTTTGCATGAGGTGGCCAAAGTATTGGAGTTTCAGCTTTAGCGTGAGTCCTTCCAAAGAACACCCGGGACTGATCTCCTTGAGAATGGACTGGTTGGATCTCCTTGCAGTCCAAGGGACTCTCAAGAGTCTTCTCCAACACCACAGTTCAAAAGCATCAGTTTTTCAGGGCTCTATATATCTGAAGCAAATGTCTCACAAAGCAGTAGTTTGCCTGTGATAACTACAGTTCATTTCAGTCGCTCAGTCGTGTCCGACTCTTTGAGACTACACGTGTAGACTATGTTTTGTTTTCTTTTTCTCTTTTTAAGAAGAGAAAGAATGCAGGCTGGAACGACTAAGTTAATTTACCTTCTCATTTATGGACACTGTCCTTATGCACCCTCATTTGACAGAGGCTCAAGGAAGATCAGGAAGGTCTCCTGATTGCTAGTTTAGGACTGTTTCCACATTACCATGCAGTCTGATTTATCAGATTTCTCTAGAGGTGCATATACATGTCTCAGTTATTTTAATAGGCTAGGAGTTACTTGACTCTGAAGCTAAGCAGTCCGTGAACAGCCTTTCCCTTTGGTTTGCTGTCTGTAGATTTCGGTTCTACTTTGCCTGGAAGATGCCCTCTTCTCCACCCATTTATGACTGTTCAGGTCATGGCCCCGGCAGCAGTACCTCCCACCACATATACCCATTGTTCTGTGGCTGATTAGCTCAGATCCCCTTTTCTTTCTTAAAATGTTGTTTATTTTTGGCTGTGCGGGGTCTTTGTTGCTATGTAGACTTTTCTGTAGTTGTGGTGAGCAGGGCTACTCTAGTTTGGGTGCACGGGCTTCTCATTGTGTTGGTTTCTCTTGTTGCAGCTCCTAGGCTCTTGAGCACAGGCTCAGTAGTTGTGGCATGTGGGTTTAGTTGCTCCACGTCACGTGGGATCTTCCTGGATCAGAGTTGAACCAGTGTCTCCTGCATTGGCAGGCAGATTCTTTGTCAATGGGCCAGCAGGGAAGCCCCTTAGGTCCCCTTTTCTACTCCCAGTCTTCATGCCTTCCTTGGGGAACTTTCTGTTTTCTGATCTGATGAACCAGGCTGCTCAGAACTCTGATTGGAAAGCCAACCCCATCCTAAATCATTTCCATCTCTGCACTTAGGGTGTTCCACCAGGAGGACTGTAAGGCCTTCTAGTGCTCACCTGGCCGCCTTTTGTGTGGGCCCTTTTCCTGTGCCCCTAGTTCTCCATCCCGACTGGATCCTGATTGGATTCATGAGAGCTTGGTGTTCCTGAGCAGGTGATACTGTTCCTTCACGTGCACTAATCACATTGTGTTGCTGTTTCTTGTTGTTTAACTGCATCTCACTGAGTTGGAAGTTCCCTGAGGGCAAGGGCTTCCTGTCTTCTGTATTCCCAACAACAGGCAAAGTGCCTTATGATAATAGGAACTCATTAAATATTTGTTTAGTGGTTTGCACATATGGGCANGCGTTCCATCACCTCGGGCATGAATGACCTCTCAGCTTGTCCGCCGTCTCCTATTGCTGATGACCCTTCAGCTCTACCGTCTCCTGCCTCCTCTCTGTCTCTCGATGCCAGCCCTTGCGTGCAGCTGTTGTCCTCTACTCCTGTACTTCTCAAGGTACTGTACTGTAAGATTTAAGTGTTTTATTTTTTGTGTTTTTGTGTGTATCATTTCTGTGACGAGTATCATAAACCTGTGACAGTGTAGTACTGTGTAACCGGTTGTGTTAGTTGGGTACCTAGGCTAACTTTGTTGGACTTATGAGTGCTTTCCGGAAGTGGAACTTGTTCACATGTAGGGGACGTACTGTACATGTGTTCTGAGGTGCCTTCTTTAATTGAGGCTGTGTTTCGTCATTTTTAAGGGAGAGTACCTAATGTTTCTGAATTTGCTTCTCTTGACTACGCTGAGAAACGTGGTGGACTCTGTCTCTGCAGTGAATCTCAAGCCTGGCTGCATCTCAGCAGCCCTAGGTAGATATTTTTTGTGTGTCTGTGTATCTAGACATATGCATGTGTGTGTGTCTCTGTGTGTACATGTATAAGGGAACATGAATTCACGTGTGTGTGCATATGTGTATGCTTGCATGCAGCCTCGGTTGAGTTGCACTCGCCTAGAGACTGTAGTTAAGGATTGGACTCTTTTCAACTCCATGGACTATAGCCCACCAGGATCCTCTGTCCATGGGATTTCCCAAGCAAGAATACTGGAGGGATTGCAATTTCACTGTCTTGACAACTGAACTCGCACAGTGTGATAACCTAGTGATTGCACTGTTTTCATCAGTCACATCTTTACAAATAGGTAGACTCATTCATCGGAGAAGGCGATGGCACCCCACTCCAGTACTCTTGCCTGGAAAATCTCATGGACAGAGGAGCCCGGTAGGCTGCAGTCCATGGGGTCACGAAGAATCGGACACGACTGAGCGACTTCCCTTTCCCCCTTCTTGAGATCTATTGACTCAGGGGTTGAACCTGGGTCTCCTGCATTGCAGGCAGATTCTTTGCTGTCCCAGCCACCAGGGAAGCCCTCATTGGCTAAGCCTTGAAGAAAGATGAATACTAGGGAAGATTTTTTTTTAATACACTTATATAGTTGGTTTTAGTCAAAGGCCTTTGGTGGCCAGGAATCCACTCATGTGGACCGTGTGAGGGCACACAACCACGCTTATACTTGCAGGATTTGTGAGCCTCATGGGGACTGAAGCTGGGGGCTTGGAAGCCATCAAGACCCTGGATTCTCACCCTCTCAGCTTCCTCTTGCTGAGCTGGTGTCCCCCATCTCCTCTCTGAGTACCTGCTCCTTCTTCCTACAACAAAGCTCTTCATGCTCCTGATCGCTGCATATCACCTTACCCCCCAACCCAGCTGTGCTTATTACCTTCCCTCTCCCCACTCATCTGCCTGGGAGCTGGCCTCCCTCTGGCTTCCAGACCCCTCGTTCCCATGCTTGGCTCCCCTGCTGTCCCCCAGGATGNGTACCTGCTCCTTCTTCCTACAACAAAGCTCTTCATGCTCCTGATCGCTGCATATCACCTTACCCCCCAACCCAGCTGTGCTTATTACCTTCCCTCTCCCCACTCATCTGCCTGGGAGCTGGCCTCCCTCTGGCTTCCAGACCCCTCGTTCCCATGCTTGGCTCCCCTGCTGTCCCCCAGGATGGTAAGGCTGGGGCTCAGGCTGTGTAAGTGGACAGGGCTCCTCCCCGGGGGATGAGGTGGGGCCATGGCCAGGACCATCAGCTGGCACTTCTGGGCCTCAGTGAGTCCTGCCCCAGCCGGAGAGTGTTGTGCGGGGCAGTCTCCACTCCATTCAGCCTGTGTGCCCCATCGCGCGTCTGACCAGAGAGCACGGACCTTGAAGAACAGATCATAATTAATAGACCTTAAACCAGGTCAGTGGAGCAGTGATGTGGTTGCCTTGTGACCAGCCTGTGGCTCCCTCTCTGAGCCTGGGAATGGAAAGTTGTGGACCGATAGGGCTCTCCTCTCTAGTCACGTCTCTTCTCTCTGCCCTGCAACTGGGGCTGCTGTGCCAAGTTGATCTGTGGTATGGGGACAGAATTCTGCACTGCCCACGGAGCACCCAGAGATGGTGGGTGAAGAAGGGAGAAGAGGGGAGCTCCCAAACTCTGCAGGGTCCCATGGACTCCTGTGTCTTAAGATTAGAAGAGATGCCCAGCTTGGAATGATGGAATGACTTAGTCCTTCATTTAGATGATTTATAGCCAGAGCTGATTTCTGGCTCTTCTGTCAGAGTAGCTCAGGCAATGTTGTCTCAAGGGGAACCTGAAGAGGGATGTGACTGCACGCCTTCATTTTCTCTGACATCATTAATAGTTCCGGGCAGAGATTTTGAAATCAAACAGGTATAANTTATAGCCAGAGCTGATTTCTGGCTCTTCTGTCAGAGTAGCTCAGGCAATGTTGTCTCAAGGGGAACCTGAAGAGGGATGTGACTGCACGCCTTCATTTTCTCTGACATCATTAATAGTTCCGGACAGAGATTTTGAAATCAAACAGGTATAAGTTCAGGTCCTGCCTGGGCCACTTATTAACTACTTGACCTCAGGCAAATTTCCTAACCTTTTTGAACCTCAGTTAAATTTTACCAGGGTGCAGAGTTGACCACTTCACTTCCTGTCTCTTCAGCATCAGGATTATTTGAGGCTGATAAGAAACTGCAGACTCAAGAGAAGCTTTGGAAACCCCAAGTAGGTGTTGTTGTTATTCAGTTGTTCAGTCCTGTCTGACTCTTTGCGACCCCATGGACTGCAGCATGCCAGGCTTCCCTGTTCTTCACCAACTCCCAGAGTTTGCTAAAACTGTGCTTTGAGTCGGTGATGCCATCCAACCATCTCATCCTCTGTCGCCCCCTTCTCCTTCCCTCAGTCTTTCCCAGCATCAGAGACATTTCCATGTATAAGGGAAATCTCCATTTGTAAGGGTGTCTTCCAGGGTGCTCCTGGAAGTTGAGGGGAGGTGACCTTCATCATGAATGCAGAGCTCTCATTGGTGCAGAAGGTGATAACTTAATTTGCATTACAACCTCACCTTTGTTTTCTCTGCTTTGCCTCGTGACCTCCCAGAGAGTATCCCACCAGCTTCTTCTTTTGCTTTAGCTGAAGAAGACATTTATGGTGAGAGCTTCCACCGTTTCAGAGTTACTCAGTTTTCCTGGGTCTTTCCCAGATAAATGTGTTATTAAACTTGTTTGCTTTTCTCCTGTTAATCTTTTATCAGTTTAATTATTAGACCAGCTAAAGGAAATCAGTCCTGGGTGTTCATTGGAAGGACTGACGCTGAAGCTGAAACTCCAGTACTTTGGCCACCTCATGCGAAGAGTTGACTCATTGGAAAAGACCCTGATGCTGGGAGGGATTGAGGGCAGGAAGAGAAGGGGACGACAGAGGATGAGATGGCCAGATGGCATCACTGACTCGATGGACATTAGTTTGAGTGAACTCTGGGAGTTGGTGATGGACAGGGAGGCCTGGTGTGCTGCAATTCATGGGGTCACAAAGAGTTGGACACGACTGAGCAACTGAACTGAAAGAACCTAGAAAGGAAGAAGAAAAAACTTTCCTGTGCCTACAGTGATAACAGTAATAATAATAACAATGACTTTATGTCACATACTCTAGCAGTGTTTTCCACACAGTCAGAGCACGCCAGACAGGATGTTTTTGTTGTTTAAGACTCAATGAGCATGAGTTTGAGCAAATTCCTGGAGATAGTGAAGGACAGGGAAGCCTGGTGTGCTGCAGTCCTTGGAGTCGCAAAGAGTCGGACCCGACTAAGCGACTGAACAGCAACAACAAAATCATTGAGAGCATTAATCACCAGATGCTCAGATCGTACTGTAGACCGTGTGCTTTTTCGTAGTTGTAGTTTAGTCGGTGAGTCATATCCAACTCTTTAGGACCCCTGGAGTACAGTACGTGGATCGCCATTTCCTTCTCCAGGAATTTTCCCCACCCAGGGATCGATCTTGGTCTCTTGTTTCTCCTGCATTGCAGTCCTGTTTTTTACCACTGAGACACCGGGGAGCCCAGACAGGACACTTAGATCAGGTGTTAAGGAAATTCCTCTCTCCCCCGTCTCCAGAGATGTAAATAATACCCCAGTCAAGGAAGCTTGGTGTGTGTGGCTATAAAAGAACTGTAAAGGAGTGTTAGTTTTATTTGTGACAAAGGGGAAAGAGCCTCTCTGAATTTCTTCCTCTAGGCTCAAGGACTCTAAGTATCATGGTCTGGCTTTGGAGAGTGGTGTGTGTTAGTTATTTTAAATCAGATAGCACTTCATCTACTGAGGTGTTTATATCCCTAAAGGAGATCTTAAAAAGAGAGGAAACCTTACCTGTAATCTAATACCTCGCAGTTACTTTGCCAACCCTTCCTCTGCTCTCTTCCCTCACCCTGCTGTTTCCAGGCTTAGCTCTCAGTATTCTTGCATTCTGGGTGAAACAAGATATTTCCTGTCTCTCCAGCACTCAGGACATTCTGGTTGCTCTTTATTACTGGGACGACCTTTGATAGATTGTTGTTGTTGTTCAGTCACTAAGTCGTGTCCTACTCTGTGACCCCATGAACTGTAGCATGCCTGGCTTCCCTGTCCTTCACCATCCCCCGAAGCTTGCTCAAACTCTTGGCCATTGAGTCAATGATGCCATCCAACCATCTCATCCTCTGCGTCCCCTTCTCCTCCTGCCCTCAATCTTTCTTAGCATCAGAGTCTTTTCCAATGGTTGGCTCTTCACATCAGGTGGCCAAAGTATTGGAGCTTCAACNCCGAAGCTTGCTCAAACTCTTGGCCATTGAGTCAATGATGCCATCCAACCATCTCATCCTCTGCGTCCCCTTCTCCTCCTGCCCTCAATCTTTCTTAGCATCAGAGTCTTTTCCAATGGTTGGCTCTTCACATCAGGTGGCCAAAGTATTGGAGCTTCAACATCAGTCCTTCCAGTGAATATTCAGGGTTGATTTCCTTTAGGATGGACTAGTTTGATCTCCTTGCTGTCCAAGGGACTCTCAAGAGTCTTCTCCAGCACCATAGTTCAAATGCACCAATTTTTTGGCGCTCAGTCTTCTTTGTGGTCCAAGTCTCACATCCATACATGACTACTGGAAAAACCATAGCTTTGACTATGCAGATCTTTGTTGGCAAAGTAATGTCTCTGCTTTTTAATATGTTGTCTAATATCAATATATAGAGTTATCTTTATTTCCAAATGTTGGTCTAGGGACCTGAATGCACAGATTTACTTATGAAATATGAATGCTCCCATGATGCCTTGTACCAGAGATCTCATACTGAGTTTTCAAGGCTCTGTGAAATGGAGCTCATTGATAACTTCCACAATATTGATTTACTTCAGAGTGTTAAAACCATGGCACCATGGTGAAACTGGAAACTTGCTTCCAGAAAGCCTCGGTCATTTGCTTTCAGTGCTCAGACTAACAGTTAACTGTTGCAAGTCATTGATTTGCTGGGTCACTGAGAAGAGTCAGTCACCTCAAGATTACTTGATAACTGAGCACCGCTTAAATCCTCGGATGGAAAAGGAATACAGAGAACCTCTGATGCTGATTATTAGTTTGTTCCTTTAGTTTAGGTTTTTATATCTAAAAAAAATTTTTTTTTCTCTTTTGGCCATGATACTTGGCGTCTGGGATCTTAGTTAAATGACTTGCGATCCAGCCAGAGTCTCTTGCATTTGAAGTACAGAGTCTTAAACCACTGGACCACCAGAGAAATCCTCAGTTTACAGTTTTAAATGGACAGTTACATTGGAAGAAAAACGCAGAGCAAGCCTTTATTCAGAGTATATTCGCAAAGAGGGAGTTTGCAGACGGTAATTATAACTGCTGGCTAACACCTCCATTATTATGGTCGGTAATCACATGAGAATTCTAACTTACCTAAAACTGTTCTTAGTGATTGTCGTGGACAGAGCCAGACCTTATGCAGTGATAATTATATTGACTGTGAAGGTCTATGATACCAGAACAAGATTCTTATACACTGGTTTAATTAGAGCAACTGGATTTATCCCTGTTGTCATAAATAATGCAAAGATATTTCAGGATTTCTGAATTTTGGAATTCAGAATTTGGTTGAATTTTTGCTTGCTGTGTTATTTAATGATTACTGTTGTCTTAACATTCATACCATTTAAGTATACATACATATATATATATATATATAAAGCCATTCATGTGTTAATCATGTCTAAACGTTTTATATAACAAGGCCATAAAAAATAATTTTTAAATGAACCTGGAGTCATATTTAATTGGGAAATATTAGTTTTTTCCTACTAAAAACATCAAGAAAATTCTAGAAAGATATGTTAAGAACATATGAAGCTAGAATATAATTGCAAAACAGAAAGTAAGATAGTTTGAGCTCTCATCTGACTGCAGAGGGTTCCCCATCTCTGTCTCCTTCCCTAAAGTCCTGGGGTTCTGGCTGCTTCAGGTCTGCACCCACTGGGCAGTCCTGCGGGACCTCCAACTCATCATATTGTAATTACAGCTCTTCAGGGCTCTGACCTCTCAGCATACTTTGTTTACCTAGCTCCCAGTTGCAAAGTCCCCACTGGTTCCTTCCTCCCCATCTGTTCGTCACCCACAACTATCTGTTCTTTTTTCTCTTGCTGTCTTGCCCCTGCAGTACTTTAGAGATGTGATGATGGGGGCTTGGACCAGAGTGGTAACAGCTGAGGTGGAGGGAAGAGCTCAGATACGGATGTTTCTTTAAAAGCAGAAGCAGCAGTATGTGCTGGTGTCTAGCGAGCAAGGGAGTGCGTGGCGGATGCCACTAGAACAACAGGAAACTTAGAGCTGCAGTTGATTAAGGTTGAGGGAGGCGGTGTAGGTAAGTGGTTCAGGATTAGGGAGGGGGGGGTCAGGAGTCTCGCATTGGATCCAGTGAGTCTGAGGTGCCTATTAGACTTCTTTTTTAAAAATAATTTTATTTATATATTTATTTTCATCTTTGGCTGTGCTGGGTCTTTGTTGCTGCGTGGGCTTTTTTCCAGTTGTGGTGAGCAGGGGCTGCTCTCCAGCTGCTGTGCACAGACTTCTCTTGTTACAGAGCAGAGGCTCTAGGACCCGTGAGCTCAGTAGCTGTGGCTCCCAGGCTCTAGAGCACAGGCTCAGTAGTTGAGCACAGGCTTAGTTCCTCACGGCATGTGGGATCTTCCCTGATCTGGGATGGAACACTGTCTCCTGCATTGGCAGACAGATTCTTTACCACTGAGCCACCAGGGAAGCCCGCGCATCAGACTCCTCAGTGGAGATGAAGAGCAGACAGTAGGATCTAAGTCCAGGTCAGAAACGAAGTCTGGACTGCAGATAAATTTGGGAATTGTCCCTTCAAAGAGAGAAAGCAGTTAAACCAAAAACAAACTTGGGAGAACTGGCATTGTCCCTGGGGTAGCCCTGCCTCTGCCCACCTCCTTGCCAAGGTCACCTTGTAACAGCCTATTTAGTCCTTTCATCTGGTTTTGCTAGACCCCTGAACAAACCCAGATGTTCCGGTGGATGACTAGTCTCCCCAGAAGACTTGGGCTTCCCTGGTGGCTCAGATAGTAAAGAATCTTCCTACAGTTCAGGGGACGTGGGTTTGATCCCATGGTCATGGGGTCGCGGAAGAGTCAGACATGACTGAGCAGCTAACAGTCTCCCCAGGAGACATCACCGTGGCGTCAAGCTGTATATGTGCTGCTTGCTTGAGTTGAGGCTCTTTGGTCACTTTCTGTCCCTGGGGAGTGATCACTGATCTTGCCTGCCATCTCTGCTGAGGAACTGGGAGAGCAGCTGATGGCTCCGAGCTTGCCGAGCTCCCCTAGCAGCCTGCAGAAGGCTCTGCTTGCTCCTGTGTTCTGTGGTCCTCCCCGGGGCCCATCATTACCGCCTGCTTCCTGGCTTCTCCTGGACCATCTTCTGAAAACCCTGATACTGACTCAGATGGACTCGAGTTTACACATCTTGTGTGAAATGTGAGAGTATCATAGTCACTTTAGCAGGATTAAGTATGTTGAAGATGACAATTTTAATTTGCATAATCCCTCTGCCAATCTATTTCCATTTATTTTCTCTCTGAACTGAAAATGGAACAAGAATTTCTTTTCTAAAATAAATATTTATTTGTTTATTTGGTTGTATCAGTTCTTAGTTGTGGAGCTCAGGTTTCAGGGCGTGTGGCTTCAGTAGTTGCAGTCCTAAGGCTCAGTTGCGCCATGGCATGTGGGATCTTAGTTCCCCGACCAGGGATCAAACCTGTGTCCTCTGCTTTGGGAGGCAGATTCTCAATCACTGGTCCACCAGGGAAGTCCCCGAGGCAAAAGTTTCTTTGGGACATTTATAGACATCTTTAACTTCTAAATTCCATCCTTGTATTATTTTTGAGTCATTCTCCCATCCTCCCTTTGACTAAAGGATTGCAAAGCTAATTAATTCACACCCTAGACAACTGGAATCTAAGTCTTTCAGGACGTGTCTCTTCCATGAGCACCTCTTTTCTGAAAAGTGCTGCTCGGAATAAAAGACTGTATGTTTATGGGAGAAAAACATGTCTTGACTTTTCTATGTCTTTATCTGGTATGCCCTTGTCAGGCCAGCACAGGCTGTTCATAATCCACCCCACCCCACTCCCACTGACTGGTCTCCTCTGCACAACCTTGCCAACCAGGCAGCCAGCCCTCTCTCTGCTCCCAGAACTTTGATTATACGTCTGTTCTAGCTCTCATCACCTGGTGTTTGGTTTGTTCTGTCTGACTCCTGCAAGAATGTAATCTCTTTGGGACTTCCCTGGCAGTCCAGTGGCTAGAACTCCACACTAACAACGCAGGGAGCATGGGTTCCATCCCTGGTCTGGGAAATAAGATCCTGTAAGATGTGGCAAAAAAAAAAAAAAAAAAGAAAGGAGTGAAGGAATGGAGGGAGGGTGGGAGAAAGGAAGAAAGAAAAGAACGTGATCTTTTTGAGGACACGGCCAGACTGACTCTTTTGCTTGCACAGAGACCCCAGTACAACACTCCTTGTGTTGTACCAAAGACCACTGAGTGTCATCAAAGCAGTGAGGAGAATGATTGGGTGCAGGAGGGGGTAATGGGTGGGCAGTGATTTTACTGAGGGCTCTTTCTTTGCAGGTTTAAGATTCAGAGTCTTAATCTCCTTTGCTTGCACCACCGGTTATCTGTGGCCGCCCCAGCTTTCCCTGGAGAAGGGCATGGCAACCCACTCCAGTATTCTTGCCTGGAGAATCCCATGGACGGAGGAGCCTGGTGGGCTACAGTCCTTGGGGTTGCAAGGAGTCAGAGATGACTGAATGATGAACACACACAGCTTCCTGTTGAGGTCTCTCTCCTGAATGGTGTGTGAGTGTCTACCCCAGCCCAGGAGAGGGAGAGGGGCAACTCGGACCCTGGGGACTGAGGTCCTCCCCACAGCCCAGTATCCCCTCCTTCACATGTCTGGCCCTCCTTCTGGAAGACAAAGCTGCCTGCAGGGGCCACCCCAAGAAGGGTAACAGGAGTACTTCGAGGTGATAGGGGGACATTTGTCTTTCTTGTTGTTGATGGGCCAGGAGTGGATGCAAGTCTACCTGCTGTCAAAGTGCATGCCCCCAGTCCTCCACACATGTACTGATGACCAGCTCATGTTGTGGCAGGTGGTTGTGGCTGCTAATGTTGAGGAATATATATCTTTTTCATCTCAGCAAGCAGAATGGGAGAAGAATGTCCATCCAATTCCACTGACTGCCTCCCTCTTGGCTTCATNTGCTGTCAAAGTGCATGCCCCCAGTCCTCCACACATGTACTGATGACCAGCTCATGTTGTGGCAGGTGGTTGTGGCTGCTAATGTTGAGGAATATATATCTTTTTCATCTCAGCAAGCAGAATGGGAGAAGAATTTCCATCCAATTCCACTGACTGCCTCCCTCTTGGCTTCATTTCCGCAGGTTCTTGAGACTTCTACACCAGCTGTTTTTTCCCCCCTTGCCATTTTTTAAAAAAACTTTATTATGATTGTTGTTGTTTGGTCACCAAGTCATGTCTGACTGTTTGCCACCCCATGGACTGCAGCATTCCAGCCTTCCTTGTCCTTCACTATCTCATGGAATTTGCTGAGATTCATGTCCATTGAGTCAGTGATGCCATTCAACCATCTCATCCTCTGCTGCCCTCTTCTCCTATTGCCTTCAGTCTTTCTCAGCATCAGAGTCTTTTCCAATGAGTGGGCTCTTGGTATCAAGTGTGCAAAGTATAGGAGCTTCAGCATCAGTCCTTCCAATGAATAATCAGGGTTGATTTCCTTTAGGACTGACTGAATCAATTTGATCTCTTTGCAGTCCAAGGGACTCTCAGGCGTCTTCTCGTTATTATGATATACAAGGCAAATGAAATATTAAACACCATGTCTTTCTCACCCACCTTCAACCACTATCAACATTCTGCCATTCTTACAGCATCTGTATACTTCAACCCACGCTCCATCTTTACTCTTTTGTCATTATTTTATAATAGGTCTCTCTCTTTTTTCTAAAGGAAAAGTCTGCCTCTTTGAAATGCACAAGTCTTAGTTGTCTGCCTCCCAGTAACATCTTCTTGCTGTCTGCATCAGCCTGTGATGAGCCAGCTGCAGAGACGAGCTTTTCCTGGTGTGCTCTGGTACTGTACCATCTTTGGAGCATGGATTGCCATGTGAGAATAAATTTAAGGAAGATATTAAATAGATTTAATACCAAATATTTATCAAAGGAAAGGTTTTGGAGTCTTGACCCTTGGTTTCAACACCAGTGTTGTAAAGACAGAAAAGTTGAGGACCCCAGAGTGTATTCCATTTATCTTGAAATAGTAGGTTACAGTTAATATATATATCTTTTTCCTTTTTTGGCCACACCATGTATCTTGTGGGATCTCAGTTTTCAAACAAGAGACTGAATCCAGGCCGTGACAGTGAAAGCCAGGAATCCTAACCACTAGGCCACCAGAGAACCCCCTAAGGTACAGTTAAAAGATCACTGATCTGGAGCTAGGAGACGGTGGCTTCTAGGCCACCACTGAGATATCCAGTTCCATGGCCTGGAAAGTCAGGTAATGCCTTTGGGCCTCACTTTTTCTCCATTTATAAGAAGGTGGTTTGCATTGAATGTCAGTTCTGGTTTAACCATCATTCCTGGGTTGTCTGTGTTGTGCTAAGCACATTTCACTCAATACATTATTTTAATCATCAACATATCTGTAAGGTGGAAACTGTTATCTCCACTTGCAGGAGATCCAGATTCAATCCCTGGGTCAGGAAGATCCCTAGGAGAAGAAAATGGCAACCCACTCTGGTACTCTTGCCTAGAGAATCCCATGGACAGAGGAGCCTCGCAGCCTACAGTCCATGGGGTGGCAAAGAGTTGGACATGACTGAGCGACCAACACACGCCAAGATTTGAAAACTGAGGACCAGCAGGGGTGACTTGTCCCAGGGGCACACGGAGACACAGGTCACACAGAGACACAGGGTCACACAGAGATGAGCCCAGATTGTGAACCCTGCCATCTTGACCTTGACCCTGGGGCTCTGGTTCAGAAATCACAGTATTCTCTGTTACTCCTCTGCCAAGGTGATGGGGTGGGGTAAGCATCATCCAGGATGCTCAAGACTTGTACGTTGGGATGTGCAAAGAAAATACCAGAACTTATATTTCTGCTTGCTATTGATTTATTCTTAATGTTTATTGGAGTATAGTTGCTTTACAGTGTTGTATTAGTTTCTGCTGTACAGCGAGTGTGCACGTATCTCTTTCTTCGGATTTCCTTCCCATGTAGGTAACCACAGGGTACTGAGTAGAGTTCCCTGTGCTATAGACTAGGTTCTCATCAGTTTTCTATTTTATACACAGTAGGATATATATGTTGGGTTTCCTTATGTTAATCCCGGTCTCCCAATTCATCCCACCTCTCTTTTCCCGCCTTGGTGTCCATATGATTGTTCTCTATGTCTGTGTCTCTGTTCCTGCTTTGCAAATAAGATGATCTATACCATTTTGTTAGATTCCTGCTATTTTTCAATGTATGTTTTTGTTTTAAATGTTCATAAGATTTTATAGTGTTTTAAAACATGTATATATAAGTTTTTATACATCTACACACGTACACCAGGAGTACATGTTCTCATTTTTAGGAAAAAGGATGCATGATGAAAACTGTGGACAACAGTGCTCTAGATTAATATGGTTACTTAATAGTTTTTGGATCTCTTTTCTCAGAATTGTAGGATCTGAGCATGATGAGAAATTAACATTTTTAGAAGTGACAGTCCTTGGGCAAACTGAGCGTCTGATGTGTGTCGGGTGTTTGGCAAGACACTTGGTACAGTCTTGCATTGTTACCAGGTCTTCTACAGTACCAGAAAATCTTTAGTTGGCATTTAAAAGATGATTGAATACCCCCAGAGAAGTGATTTGCTCCTCCCTCCCCTCCCCACCCACCTCAACATAGAATTCAGAGCTTTTGTCTAATGGTATTCTGAAGACAAAAAAAAAAANCCAGGGGCACACGGAGACACAGGTCACACAGAGACACAGGGTCACACAGAGATGAGCCCAGATTGTGAACCCTGCCATCTTGACCTTGACCCTGGGGCTCTGGTTCAGAAATCACAGTATTCTCTGTTACTCCTCTGCCAAGGTGATGGGGTGGGGTAAGCATCATCCAGGATGCTCAAGACTTGTACGTTGGGATGTGCAAAGAAAATACCAGAACTTATATTTCTGCTTGCTATTGATTTATTCTTAATGTTTATTGGAGTATAGTTGCTTTACAGTGTTGTATTAGTTTCTGCTGTACAGCGAGTGTGCACGTATCTCTTTCTTCGGATTTCCTTCCCATGTAGGTAACCACAGGGTACTGAGTAGAGTTCCCTGTGCTATAGACTAGGTTCTCATCAGTTTTCTATTTTATACACAGTAGGATATATATGTTGGGTTTCCTTATGTTAATCCCGGTCTCCCAATTCATCCCACCTCTCTTTTCCCGCCTTGGTGTCCATATGATTGTTCTCTATGTCTGTGTCTCTGTTCCTGCTTTGCAAATAAGATGATCTATACCATTTTGTTAGATTCCTGCTATTTTTCAATGTATGTTTTTGTTTTAAATGTTCATAAGATTTTATAGTGTTTTAAAACATGTATATATAAGTTTTTATACATCTACACACGTACACCAGGAGTACATGTTCTCATTTTTAGGAAAAAGGATGCATGATGAAAACTGTGGACAACAGTGCTCTAGATTAATATGGTTACTTAATAGTTTTTGGATCTCTTTTCTCAGAATTGTAGGATCTGAGCATGATGAGAAATTAACATTTTTAGAAGTGACAGTCCTTGGGCAAACTGAGCGTCTGATGTGTGTCGGGTGTTTGGCAAGACACTTGGTACAGTCTTGCATTGTTACCAGGTCTTCTACAGTACCAGAAAATCTTTAGTTGGCATTTAAAAGATGATTGAATACCCCCAGAGAAGTGATTTGCTCCTCCCTCCCCTCCCCACCCCCCTCAACATAGAATTCAGAGCTTTTGTCTAATGGTATTCTGAAGATAAAAAAAAAAAAAAGCCTCCTGAACCTTTGGAAATCAAATGAAAGAAAGAATAGAAATGATTTCTTTCCTATTGAGATGTCCACTCAAGTTCTTTTCAGCACTTGGATTGGATGGTCCTCACTGATTCGCTTTTGTTGTTTGGATCCTGCTAAAGTGAGGTGGCCGAGGATGAGGAAACAGAACCCTTGATAGCTCTTGGGAAGCTCCGTGATGTAGAGCAAGACGGAGCAGCCCAGCAGCCTGGGTTTGAAACCTCCCTGTGCGTTTCTTCTGGGACTTGGTCTCCTCTTCTGTAAAATGGTGAAATGATAGTTGTGTATGCAGTCGTGTTTGTTATGAGTAGTAAATCAGTAAACGTAAAGAGCTTGTATGTAAGTTTGTTCATATGGATTTTTAAAAATCTGAAAAGAAAGAGGGAAAGGAAAGGAAAAAGTTTATATCAATAGTAGATCTCCTTTATTTTAAAGATTTGAAAAATAGCTTACTGTATTTCTGAAGGGTTTGGTAATCTCCAAAGTACTATCACAGACACAGTCTTTGTTCCTGAGAGTAGCTCTAGAGAAAGGCAGGAGAGACACTGTTATCACTACTTGATGCAAAGATAGAAGGAAGTCGAGGAGAAAATGACTTACATCACCTGGTGTGGCTGTTAAGTAGCAAGCGCTCGGTTTCAGTATATTTCTTTAGACTTTAAAAATGTTCTAAGGGCTCCCTTTTCAATTTGTTGCCATTAGGAATTACTTCCACGGTTGTTTTCTAATGATTTTGTCAGCTGTGTGCAAATATTCCAGCCACATAGTCTTCTCATGTTTGATGCCACCCCCCTTTTAAAGACATATATTTTTTAATGTGACCACTTTTTTTTTTAAGTCATTATTGTATTTGTTACAATAGTGCTTCTGTTTTATGTTTTGTTTTTCTGTCTGCAAGGTATGTGGGATCTTTGGACCCTGACCAGGTATGAACTGCACCACTTGCGTTGGAAAGAGAAGTCTTAACCACTGGACTGCCTGGGAAGTTCCACCCCTGCCTCCCTCCCTTTTTAAAGCACCATTGAGCTTTCTTTCTCATTCTTCTCTTTAATTTCATTCCCCAAATTGGTTCTAAGGAGCCATTATGACCTATTTTAAATAATAGAACAGTGTTTTATTCCCGAGCGTTTTAAAGTTGAACCAGTTTTTCCAATGGAATGGAAGAAGTTCTCTTTTTAGATGGAAAGTGAAAACCCTTAAAAACTCATCTGAGGTTTATGGACCTGGCCTGGGGGGATAACTACAGAGTGGGGTACTTATCCTCAGNGGCTACTTGAGATGCTCCCTCCCAAGCTTGAAGTCCTAAGAATTTCCCACCATATAAAACCTTAGTCTTAACTTCTAGGTTGTGACTGTTTCTTAAGTCGGCAGTTTCTATTTCTGTTGTTAAAGTGTAAAATCAAAATATTGTTGAGTCATTTGAAGATATTCTAGGGGATATGATGAATTCTTAAGAAGACTCGCCTTGGCGTCTTCCAGTCCTTGAGGAGCTCAACTGTCTTCACCCTTGAGACAAGAGATTAGAATTGCTTAATGTGGCTTGGTGGTCCATGCACTTAAGCAGGCAGTTGGCCAGCGGAGGGTGTGTTGTAGTATCTGGTTCTTTGAGAAATTCAAACTGGTTATTTGGCAGCTGACTCTTCTCATTNAATTCTTAAGAAGACTCACCTTGGCGTCTTCCAGTCCTTGAGGAGCTCAACTGTCTTCACCCTTGAGGCAAGAGGTTAGAATTGCTTAATGTGGCTTGGTGGTCCATGCACTTAAGCAGGCAGTTGGCCAGTGGAGGGTGTGTTGTAGTATCTGGTTCTTTGAGAAATTCAAACTGGTTATTTGGCAGCTGACTCTTCTCATTTTCATTGTACCTTTGCTGAAGAATGTCTTCTGTGCTCAGTCAGCCTCTGCCTGGAAGGGTTGAATAGTTTGCATTCTTCTGAGTCCCTCCCAGTCCTTTAACAGTCCTAGTCCTAATGGAGCATTCTTCTAGAACTTAGAATAGAATCAGTCTCCACAATTAGAGATAGCTTTCCTGACCAAACTGGGAAGATACTGGGTGAGAAAGAGGAAGTGAAAAGAGCACAGGTGAGAGCGGTGGTCCGCAGCATCTGAGTCTCAGGTTTGCGCTGTGTGTGGTCTGAGCCTTCCTGTGGTCGTGCAACCACCGACTGGTCTGGCTCTGCTGATTTCTGTGCACCAGGAATTCCCGGGCCTCCAGTAAGGTTTTGGAACTTCATGATTTAAAGATGAGTGTGGAGTTAGGGGAAGGGCCAGGTGACATGCTTAAAAACTTCGGTGAAGGGGTCATTAGGCCTCTTCACTCCTGACTTCATNGCGACTGGTCTGGCTCTGCTGATTTCTGCTGCACCAGGAATTCCCGGGCCTCCAGTAAGGTTTTGGAACTTCATGATTTAAAGATGAGTATGGAGTTAGGGGAAGGGCCAGGTGACATGCTTAAAAACTTTGGTGAAGGGGTCATTAGGCCTCTTCACTCCTGACTTCATCTGGCTATCAGGGTACTGTGAGGCTGCGACCACCCCTCCCTAGCTGTTGTGAGTCTCAGGGCAGAGGGGCTGAGCTCTGGAGGCAAACATCTGATGTGAGGTCAGAGCCAGGCTCTACCACCTATCAGCTTCAGGCATTTCACGCGTAGCTTCATGTGTGTGTGCTGTCTCTCAGTCGTGTCTGACTCTTTGTGACCCCGTGGACTGTAGCCCATCAGGCTCCTCTGTCCATGGGATTTCCAGGCCAAGGATACTGGAGTGGGTTGCCATTTCCTCTTTCAGGGTATCTTCCTGACCCAGGGATCAAACTGCTGCATTGGCAGGCAGGTTCTTTACCACTGAATCATCTGGGAAGCCCATCAGCTTTATGGCCTTTGATAAAAACCACCAGACCCCCAGAAGTACAGATTAAAAGAACTTAATAGCAACTTAATGGCACCTTGCAGGTTGTTGTTAGAATTAGAGATAAGGTATTCNCTGCTGCATTGGCAGGCAGGTTCTTTACCACTGAATCATCTGGGAAGCCCATCAGCTTTATGGCCTTTGATAAAAACCACCAGACCCCCAGAAGTACAGATTAAAAGAACTTAATAGCAACTTAATGGCACCTTGCAGGTTGTTGTTAGAATTAGAGATAAGGTATTCCACAGATCATCATTGCCTCTGAAGCTGAAACGCTAATACTTTGACCACCTGATGGGAAAACTCTTTGAAAAAGACCCTGGTGCTGGAAAAGATTGAAGGCAAAAGGAGATGAGGGTGACAGAGGATGAGATGATTGGATGGCATCACCGACTCAATGGACATGAATTTGAGCAAACTCCAGGAGATAGTGAAGGACAGGGAACCNTCTGAAGCTGAAACGCTAATACTTTGACCACCTGATGGGAAAACTCTTTGAAAAAGACCCTGGTGCTGGGAAAGATTGAAGGCAAAAGGAGATGAGGGTGACAGAGGATGAGATGATTGGATGGCATCACCGACTCAATGGACATGAATTTGAGCAAACTCCAGGAGATAGTGAAGGACAGGGAACCTGGTGTGCTGCAGTCTATGGGGTCTCAAAAGAGTCAGACATGACTTAGCGACTGAACAACAATGATAAAAATCATCCTCAGTCTCCTCCTCCTCATCCTTCTTCTTGTCATGGTTCATCCCTGGTCACCNTCCAGGAGATAGTGAAGGACAGGGAACCTGGTGTGCTGCAGTCTATGGGGTCTCAAAAGAGTCAGACATGACTTAGCGACTGAACAACAATGATAAAAATCATCCTCAGTCTCCTCCTCCTCATCCTTCTTCTTGTCATGGTTCATCCCTGGTCACCCTTCTGTGTACCAAGTACCTTCACGTGATAAACAGCAGCAAAGCGCCCCCATTGGTTCCTGGCTGTTGTTCACAGGTTGAAGGGAAACCCACCTTCCCTGGGTTAAGCACCTCTAGGCTGGCCTGATCAAGTGTGGTTTGTGACCTGAGCCTGCAGGGCAGAGTGGCAGTGACTGGGGTTGGGGGTGGGAGCAGAGGAGGCTAATAGGGGCCTAATCCCCTCGGAAAATGACGTCAAAGGGCCTGAAATGCCACAGGAAATGTCTGGAGGCGTTGGACACAAGCGGCCATGAGCAATGCAGTGATTTATTTTGGATTTCTGATCTGTCAATTGAGGGGAATGAATCAGGCCTGGATCTGCCTCCCCAAATCTTTCAAATCAGGAACTCTTATTCTGATGTTTATATATTTTTATTTATTTAACTGTCTGTGCCCAGTCTTAGTTTCAACACTCAGGATCTTTAATTATCATTGAGGTACATGGGATCTCTAGCTGTGGCCTACAGGATCTAGTTTACTGACCAAGGATTGAACCCTGGCCCGCTGCATTGAGAGCGCAAGGGTCTTAGCCCCTGGACCACCAGGGAACTCTCGCAGGCACTCTCAATTTGGAATAAAGAGAGTGTACATAATCAGACTGTTAGACTATAAGCCCTGGGAGGGCGTAACCCAGATCTTTCTTTGTTCTTTTACCCTTAGCCTGTATTACCATAGATACGTAAGAGTCCCACAGTGGTTATTTGAGAAATAAATTATCCCCTGCTTTATCTCTGTCGTGGGACAGAACCCAGTCAGCATGGATGTATATAACCAGTGGGGGCTGGGAGAGGTGGGGGCCAGCTCAACTGATGTATTTCTTATACAATACTCGATTCAAATATTCAGTTTATGAGAACTTATAACCTTGCCCATAAATTTTGCTTTGTGCCAGAGAAGTAGCGAGTCTGAAATTATAATAAAACCTTAATATTTTCATGAACATTTTGGCTATACTGTTTCACTTTTTTGGCTGTGCCATGTGGCATGTGAGCTCTCAATTCCCCAACCAGGGATTGAACCTGCACCCCTACATTCAAAGCGCAGAATCCTAACCACTAGACTGCTAGGGAAGTCTCTGTTTCACTTTTGCTTTTTTTAATATGAGGAATTCTGATACGTTGTGAAAGACGGTGAAAATAAGTTCTTTCTGAAGGTAAAAATACATACAAACAGAGCTATAGTATTGAAAGCGTTTGCTAATACTTTATAAAAGATTTGTCTATTTTGATTTCTTTCCAATTTTGAATGGAAAAAAAAAAGTTCTTTTGATGAACTTTGCAAATCTGGAGTAAATACTCTCCTTTATCCAAATTGCCTTGACTTAATGGGAACTCACAAACCATGGGAAATTGTCAACAGGGAGTCAGATGTATTAGAAATAATAACATAGGAACATTCCAGGACTGAGGAGAGAGATTTGAAAGTTTAATATGTTAAAGTACCCGCTGGCGTCTTGGATGGAATTTTGGCGAGATTGGGACTGTTTGAGGTCCAATGGGCTTAGAGAGAGGACAGATCCAGCTAGGGAAGCCAGTTTGGAACAGGGGGCTGCTAGAGTGAGGGGTGAGTGCCGGGAAGCAGATACCTGGAGGTTGCTGATTAGCCTTGCTCAGAGGGTGGAGTACATTTATGATGCTCAGAACAAAGGAAAGGAAGATGGATCCAGTGGCAGATTCCCAGAGCACTGCCTGAATTAGAAAACTCCTGACTGTGTCTGACAGTCCACTCTTGTTTCATTTCCCATCCTTTGGGGTGTTTGTGTGGGTGAGTATGTGTGTGCACTCAGTTGTGTCTGACTCCGGGATCCCATGGACTGCAGCCTGACAGGCTCCCCTATCCATGGGATTTCCCAGACAAGAGTACTGGAGTGGATTGCCATTTACTTCCCCAGGAGATCTTCCTTACCGGGACTGAACCAGCATCTCTGGCACTGCGGGCAGATTCTTTGCTGCTGAGCCACCAGGGAAGCCCATCTTTTGTTTTAGCATATTTTAAAAAATATTTATCTGTTTGGCTGTGTCAGATCTTTGTGGCGGCACACAAGATGGCTCGAACTCTTAATGTTTTAGCATCTTAATCCCAGTGTCTGCCAGTGGGTCCTAAAGTCCCATGTTCCACATAGCACATGGAATTGGCTTCTTCAGGTGATCTGGCCTTCTCTGCCCTCCCTGAATTCCCATTAGATGCGTGGGGATGGGGGTCACGCTCACCGGGCTCCTTACTCCACTGCCTTACATTGGACTTCTTTGGTAGCTCAGATGGTAAAGAATCCGCCTGCAATGTGGGAGACCTGGGTTGGATCTCTGAGTCGCGAATATTCCCCTGGAGAAGGAGATGGCAACCCACTCCAAAACTCTTGCCTGAAGAACCCCATGGACAGAGGAGCCAGATGGGCTACAGACCGTGGGGTCACAATGAGTAGGACACAACTGAGCGACTTTCACATTCATTCATTCATTACATTAGATGCCAAAGACTGGTTTATGAGGCTATCAGAACAGGTTGGATGCAGTGTATGGAATGGACTGTGGTGAGTTGAGTGTTTTTGAGTTATTAATGTTATGGTACATGATATTCTTAGTGGGCCAAATAAAGGCTTCCTGTTAATGATAAATAAGGGCATGGCGTTTGCCTCTGTGTTTATAGCCTGTGTAGTATTTTAATTAAAATGTAATGTTGAAGTTACCTCAAGGCTGTATTTTAGACGGACTGGAAAAGGAAATGAAGGCTCCTGTGTGGGTAAGACCTGTGAGTCACATAGACGCTGTCTGGTGTTTGGAGGCTGCAAGGCTGGCTCCGCCACCCAGAATTCCAAGCCCTCTGTCCTTGATAGCCTCAGGGGTGATATTTCAGAATGCAGCCAACCTCTCTAACAGCTGCCCTTGAATATTTAGATATAGAATTGGAATTCTGTGCTGGTGTTACTCAGACGAAAGGTACCACTGAGAAAGAGAGGCGTCTGTCTCCATCACCACGTCCCACACTGGCCTCATCTTGTGATGTCCCTGAGTGAGTCTTTTCATGTCCCGAGGAAAAAGGATGGTGGAACTGGTGGGGTGTGCTAAGAAGTGGTTTTGCTTTGTTTTGCTTTACAAAAAATTCAGGCAAGGTGGAGAGAAAATGGAAAGGATAAGAATGTCCTTATAATTAAGTAAAACAGAGCTGTCACCCTCATCCCACCTTCGTAAATGCCACTGAGCCTCCCTGAAGCTGCCCTTGGAGATGGCTCATGAGTAGAATGTTCTACCAGATTTGTAAAAGAACACAGTTTTAGTGACATGCAAATCTTTAGAATCTTCTTCCTTTAAAAAAAAGTGAACTATATTTACTATTTTATTTTTGTAGTAAAATCTCTCTCTCTCTCTCTTTTTTTTGGGGGGGGGTCTACCTCTTGGCTTTCGGGATCTTAGGTCCACAGTCGGGGATGGAACAGGGGCCCCAGCAGTAAAAGCGCCTAGTCCTAGCCACCGAACCTCCAGAGAATTCCCTGAAGTCTCATTTGGACTTCAGGAGAGCTAGCCTTTCTCCCTGGTATGCTCTAATAAGAAAATAAGTAGTAGAAGTCAGATTTAAGAGGATTGTTCACTTGTCCCCCTTATTTTTGTGACCAGATGTGCATAACATGAAATGGAGTCTTTGGGCCAGTTTTAAGTGGACAGTTCTGGGGCATCGAGTCTGTTCACATTGTTTGGAAACCATCACCACCATCTGTGTCCAGAACTTCCCATTTTCCCAGATGAAAACTCTGTGTCCCTAAAGCAGAATGTTCACATTTTAAAGCGTGATTTATTTCAGAAATGCTTAGGCTGGGCGTCTGGACACACTGATTCCAAACCGTTTTACATTTATGTTGCAAGGGGATGATAAAGACATGACTGAGCAGTACACACCACCCTAGCCTGGATAGGTAGGAGCCCACTGAACGCACCAGGCAACTAAAGCCAAGAGCGTGACTGACAATGCTGTCTGATACTGAACCTGTGCTGCACCCCTCCAACATGCTTGTGCTGGTTTGGCTGTAATTTGTGCGATTGACAATTCTTCCCCAGTTTGTCCATATCCTGGAGCTATAATATACTTACAGCAGTTATCTTGGTACTTACTATTCAGAGTGAAGTTTTAACCTTTCTCAAAGCTTTCGTTTCCTTGTCTTAGAGTGACCCGGCTGTGTGATCTCTGAGGAAGGGTCTTTCCATCCACCTGTCCTGTGAGGAAAGTGAAGTCGCTCAGTTGTGACTCAGTTGCTCAGGCTGAGTCTTTGCAACCCCATGGACTGCAGCCTACCAGGCTCCTCTGTCCATGGGATTTTCCAGGCAAGAGTACTGGAGTGGTTGCCATTTCCTTCTCCAGAGGATCTCCCTGACCCAGGGATCGAACCTGTGTCTCCTGCATTGTAGGCAGACGCTTTACCGTCTGAGCCACCGGGGAAGTCCCAACCTGTCCTGTAGTTCTAGTTATTTTCATAATTGATGTTGTGAACTTACTGTGCTTTAAGAAGGAGGAAAGGGGGTGGGGAGTGGAAGCTTCTGGAAGTCAAGTGAAGAGTAGAGAATACAAGGGAAAAAAGACACAAAGAAGGAATGAGACCGAAGAGAAAGGAATGCGATGTCAGCAAGGAGGGACTCTGGACATCACCGGGTGTGTCCCAAGGAGGATGTTTATCTAACAGACTTCCGTTGTGAGTGTACACAAGCATTAAGGGAGCAAACGGTAGCACGCCCAAGCTGATGGGAGGAGGAGAACCCACATTCTGGTTTCAGATCGCAGCATCTTGTGTCCTGGGGCCGCATTCAGTGTCCACTTGTGCCACGTCTGGCTGTGGGCACATGAGAGCAGCCTAGAGGGGGGCACAAAGGGGGACCGTGGGGTTTCACCCATCACCTTGTTTAATTCTCCCTGTCGGTCCAAGGCAAGGTTACAGCCCTTTAGAGCCCAGGAGACAGGACTGCTGGTCACTGGGACTTCCCTGGTGTCCAGTGGTGGGACTCTGCTTCCACAGCAGGGCAGAGGGTTCGATTCCTGGTCAGGAAACTAAAATCCTTCATGCTGGCCTATAGCCCCCCCAGAAAATAAATAAAAATTTTTTTAATTAAAAAAAGATCAGATCACTGATTGTGGCAGAGCTGGGCTCCCGTCCTTGAGTTGTCTAACTCAAAGCCTATTCTTTTCTCTAACCCACTGTGCAAATCTCCACCCTCTGTCCACACCCCAGACCATCATACAGTTGTGACTACGTACTCTGAGCTGCTCACAAAAGGCTAATGTTAGCCCAGATTCACGAGAGAATAGCGTAAGCTCCACCCAGGTCAAAACTCCAGGAGCCCTATAATTGGGTGCTTGACCAGGTTTGGGACCTCAAATGGTAGCTTCAAGACCCAGCTCACTTCTCTCAACTTTGCTTTCTTGTTGGTAGCATTTTTTTTTTTTTTAATCTACTGCAGGGCATGTGGAATCTTAGTTCCCTGACCAGGAACCGAACCTTTATCCCTTGGCAGAGTCTTAACCACTGGACCTCCAGGGAAGTCCTGTAGTGATTTTGAGGAGGTTCTTTCTGAGCAGTGACAAAGGTGATGCTCGGCAGAAGAGGGCACAAGCGTCCTGGAAGAAATCCTATTGACTGGTCTTGGTTCTAACTCTGCTTCTCCCAGAAGCAGTCACTCTGGCCAAGGAGATCCACCTTGGGCTTGTGTTCACACCTGCAGCTCCAGGGTCAGGAGAGAGATGCTCTGAAGATACAGCAGATCAGAAAAGCTCTCTGTCGGCTGTGGGTGACCATCCGTGAATGTCTACTGGACATCTCAGCCGTTGTCATGTAGGAGTTAAAGGGCTTTTGTTGAACTCCATTTGTGAGTCCCTGTGAGGCAGGGCAGAAACTGACCTTGTCTTATGTGCTGTGGCTGTTGGGAGAACTCACCTTACAGTGAGATAAAATGATTAGAAATTGATTCTTGGGTTTCTAGTTCTAAGAAGTGACTTTGGCCCTCATATAATTAAGTAAGATTTGTAAAAAAAAAAAAGTATTTCCTTGTCCCAGAAATTTCATGAGTTCTGTCTGTCTTTTAATTTCATTTGTGTTTCTTGGCTATGATATAGGGAGATCCTTTAAGCCAGAGGTCCCCAACCTTTTTGGCACCAGGAACTGGTTTTTTGGAAGACAATTTTTCCATGGACCAGGGATGGGGGATGGTTTCAGGATGATTCAAGGGCTTTACATTTACATTTATTCCTATTATTATTACACCAGCTCCACCTCAGATCATCAGGCATTAGATCCCAGAGTTTGGGGACCTCTGCTTTAAGGCTTTGCTTTGGTCACGTGTCTGTTTTCAATCTGTATTTGGTGTGAATGGGAGTGACATACATTAAATGTCTTTTTTATCAGATGCTTGTGACTTACATAAGCCAGCTCAGGTAATCCTCTCAAAAACTGTAGGGTAGGTGGCATTCTAACCATTTCACAGCTGGTGGGGGGCGGGGGGAGGCCAGTGGGGAGGGAAGACAGCATTTCTTCTGCTTTTCCAACGTGTTAGATAATTGCAGAATGCCAAAAGAGCCCCAATTATCATTAGAACAATTTCATGCACAATTATACTCAAACAAGTTCAAGCAAGTTATTCTGTTTTAATTGTAACAGAGCTAAAGAGAGGTGATTTTCATATTCTTTAGGACTGTTAACTTTTCCTCTGAAAAGTAATTTTTGTAAAAAAAATTAAGTCATGCCAAGTCTTGTTTATTTTTGCTTTGATACAGAGAAAGAGTATTGTAGGGGAGAGAACGATCTCTAATGTCACAAAGAATCATGTTGTTTTGGGACTTCCAAGGTGGTCCAGTGGTTAAGACTCTGCACTTTCAAAATTTATCTTTTGGCTTGGCTAAAAGATAGAAAAAGAATTGTTTGGAAAGTGGTTTTAGACCTGGCACAGATAGCCAATCCCTATGATTATCTATCCCAATGATAGATAGCTATCATTTGGAAGGAAATAACACCTAGGATAGAATGAAATCCCATCCTTGAGGGTAGTTGCTAGTTTACAAAAACTGGATAATGCTTGTCTCTTTTTTGGCTGTGCTGGGTCTTCGTTGTCACTCAGGCTTTTCTCTAGTTGCGGGTGAGTGGGCTTCTCATTCCATTGGCTTCTCTTGTTGCAGAGCACGGGCCCTAGGGTACCTGGGCTCAGTAGTTGTGGCTCCTGAGTTCTGGAGCACAGACTCAGTAATTGTGGCACACAGGCTTAGTTGCCTCACCGCATGTGGGGTCTTCCCAGACCAGGGATTGAACCCGTGTCTTCTGCATTGGCAGGTGGATTCTTTACCACTAAGCCACCAGGGAGGCCCCCTTGTTACGTTGTGAAATACCTGAGCACCTGTAAGAAAGGCTCCGTGGACCGGGTGTGCATCGCCACACTGCTGCCCCCTGGTGAGTTGGGATCTGCTGGGATGCCCACATCCTGTGTGTTGTGGCATTGTCGTCACAGTCCATTGAAGAAAAGGACACATTCCCTTTTTGTTTACAGATATATGCTGTGATGCGTACAGTCCATCTGTCTCCATGGGACCTGGGCCATGTTGTCTCTCCCAGAGCCTCTGCTTGTGGCTGGCTTTGCTCTTGCAGCCGCTGGCCTGGACGGACACCCCGGCCCCCGTCCTTCCAGCTGCTGGGCTTCCCACACCCTGGCAGGAGGCAACATGAGGAGCACCTAGAGGCTCGCCTAGCTGACATTGACCTCAGTATGATTCATAGATTTTCCTTATAAGGAGCCCTGAGAGTGTGACTCACATGTGCCTTCCTGGGATGCCCCACAGTTACCTGGAACCCACTGTCTTCCCAAGCTGAACATATTTTTTAAAATAATTTACTTATTTATTTGGCTGTACCAGGTCTTAGTTGAGGCATGCAGGATCTTTTAGTTGCAGGGATCTAGTTCCCCAACCAGGGATCAAACCTGGTCCCCTGCGTTGGGAGTCTTGGCCACTGGCCCACCAGGGAAGTCCTCAATGTATTTTCTAAAAACCGAAATTCCAACCACCCATGATCTCCTTGTCAACGTCTCTGTGTGTGCTCATTTTCTGTCCCTTAACTACAGAATTATCTCCATGTCTGTCCCTCCCCACCCACTGCTTGCTGCACAGACACGTGATGTGAGCCACTCAAAACATGTCTCGCCAAGCCATTCTTTTCCTTCCGGTGGTACAACCTGTCACGTCTCTGTCCTCTGGGGACTGTGTGCACATTCCCCAGATGCTTGCAGAGTGGGCGACACCTCCTTTGGACGGCCCTGTGCTTTCTGAGGTGAAACCCTCACGCCCACCAGGACAGGGTGCCCTCCGTGTTCTTAGGATGCTCATCTTCCCCTCCAGCTCTTGCCTTTCTTCACTTGTGTTTTCAGATTTCTCCTTCTGAGTGACTGGCTTCAAGTTTCTGCGTCTGTGCTTCCTGATTTCCTGGCCCCAACTGAACCATTCCACTCGCTGTGCTCTGATGAACTTAACTGACTGTGATAGTCATGTTGCCTAAACTTAGCTTGGTTTTAGTGTCACTTCTTGGTTTGAACCTCATTTCCTTCTTCAGTTCTCCAGAGACTAATAACCCAGGAGCTCATATTTATCCTCATCGTCTTCACTGATGCTTCTGATGAAGGAGGCTACTTTAAATGTTGCATTTTGGCACACTTCATTTTGTAACCAGTGTCGAGAAGGGTACCATGAGCACCGGCTCAGTTTTGAAACTTTCACAGTTACCATCATCTTGCTTTTCAATGTCCCTTTAGCCAGATTTCCTTGGTCAGAAAAAAGGAAACAATCCACTGACATTGCTTACCATTAAATTTTTTAATTGTCTCAAACAGAGCCCATGCAGCAGGTACACTTTAAACTATGTTTCCTTTGCTTTTGCCACTGGAGTTAAATGACCAGTAGAAATATGTTTGTGAAGCATCAGTATAACGTTTAGAAAGCCTAAACCTACAAAGATGCATTTTAGAAAAGGAAAAATAAGCATGTTTCAGGGGATGAATGCTTTTTTTATCTCCCTGATAATTAAAGTATAAATCACACATTTATGGTTTGTTTCTTTAACGTTTTAGTTTGTATTGGAGTATATAGCTGATTAACAATGTGATAGTTTCAGGTGAGCAGCGAAGGGCCTCAGCCATATACATACATGTATCCACTCTCCCCCAGGCTGCCCTCCCCTCCAGGCCGCCACATGACACTGAGCAGAGTTCCCTGTGCTGTACAGTAGGTCCTTGTTGGTTATCCGTTTAAAATATAGCAGAAGTCACGCATTTGTTAAGCTCTGGCTACAGAAAGGAAAAGATGGATTTCCCATTTCTGTGGCTGAAGGTGAGTGTTCCCAGGTCATCTGTGTTTTCTCCAGGGCCGTGTTTACCCACCTACTTCCCTCCCAGCCAGACCTTTTACTCTGAGGCTTTGCTCTGAAGTGTATTAGGGCTTTTCAGTATCCTCAGACCTCATCCTCCAATTAACTTTCACGTTATCTTTTGTATTTATCTTTGTCTGATGTCTAAAGGTATTTCTACTAGGAGTCCTAGCTCTGAAATAGTTAACATGTTGACTTCAAAGTTGGTGGAACTGTGCCAAGCATGCTTCATCTGAAGATAGATGGAAACGCTCTTCACGCAGGGCGAAACCAAGGCCCACTGGCTTAAACAGGATGCAGTGTGTCTTAGGGGGCTCAGCTTGGCCCTGTTTGTGGACAGAAAGCAAGCTTTATGTTAAAGCGAAAGCAAACATTCTCCTTTATCAGGGAAGGGAACATCCCCACTGGACACGGTCCCCCGGGCACTCTCAGCCTCCATGAGCACCTCCTGCCTCAACTCCTGCTCCTGCTGCCATGCCCTCAGGTATGGGGGTCAGGGCAGAGGTGGTGGGGGAGGTGTGCTCCTGGGAACGTGTCCTGTACGCTGAGTGGGAACCAGAACTTAACATTTGTGTTGTTGATCTGAGCTCAGCATAGCTGGTGACTGCAAGAAGATACTAGGTGTTTGCAAGAAGCAGAGTGCAAAATTTGTAGATTTCCAAGGGGTTACCATACACATGGCATTCCCTGCTGTGGAAAGTAATCATTCAGGGTCATGACTTTCCCCTAGCAAACACTGGGAGACTTTATTCCTTGTGTTGTATTTTAAGTAAATCTTAATTCCCTGACTAGGGATCAAACCTGTGGCTTCTGCATTGTTAAGCACAGAGTCTTCATCGCTGTATCTCCAGGGAATTCCCTGCACTGCATTTTGAGGTTTCTATTATGTTTTCTCAGAATCTATCCTGACTTTGGCCCCAATTCACTGTGTCATGCAAGTATTTCTACGAATGTACAGGCAAGCGGCTATTGGAGCTCATCTCTAGCTCAAGTGTTTCCCTCTGTGGGCAGTTTCTTCCTCCTTTTTAAACTCAGTGCTCTGTGGTGACCTAAATGAGAGGGAAATCCAAGGAAGAAGGGATATATGTATATGTGTAGCTGACTCACTTTGCTGTACAGCAGCAACTAACAGCATAGTAAAGCAGCTATATTCCAGTGAAAATTAATTTTTTTAAAAAGCAGGATGGTCAGGATGTCTAGGATTCTGGGGGTTATAACACTGGGGATTGAAGATCTGATGTACTGTGGTTGAGCATGGGACTTAATGGGATCAGAATTTTGGCCTGGGTGAAATTTGAGGGATCCAGTCAAAGAAGGGTTAAGGGGCAGTGGAGACTGTAACCAAGAGGAGACTCAGATGCAGAGGCTGGTGTTTACGCAGTGCTCATGCTGAGGAAGCTATGAAACTAGGCCCTCTGAATGGTCCTCTGACAGGCCTGGGACTCTGATCATCAGCATCGGGACTTCCAGGCTCAGTTATAGCTACAGTGTAAATACAGGTCTTGGCTGTTCAGTCTCTCCATGTGCCAAGGGTAAGATCTGAGTGTCAGAACCAGCTGTGGCAGGCCTGGATGCGCCCTTGCAGGAGAGGATGACATTCTGACTGGAGACTCTGCTCTGAAATGGATGCATGGACTCTCACCGGCTAAGAGTGNCAGTGTAAATACAGGTCTTGGCTGTTCAGTCTCTCCATGTGCCAAGGGTAAGATCTGAGTGTCAGAACCAGCTGTGGCAGGCCTGGATGCGCCCTTGCAGGAGAGGATGACATTCTGACTGGAGACTCTGCTCTGAAATGGATGCATGGACTCTCACCGGCTAAGAGTGGCTTTTCCCTAGAGATCCAAGTGCAGACAGTACCTGCTTGCGTATTTAAGTCAGGAATGAAGATTTCATGGGGAGGTCCAGGGAGAGTCTGATAAGAACGTGTGTCTGTCTGACATGCAAATGGAGCTGTAGTTGGCTACAAGCAAATGGAGTGCTTTGTTCTCGTGGCTTTGACCCTGCCTGACCTTGAATTTCTTGCCTCATCTGCTGTGACATCCTGTGTCCTAATCACTCATCCAAGATTTAGATCTGGCTTTAGCTTGTCCACCAGGCCAAGCTTTCATATACATCCCTTGCTTCCCCAGCTAGACCATAAGTTGCTTGCACCCACCCAGTGTTTTATGTTCATCTTTCTGTACCCCCAGAGGTTCTGTGCTTAGTCCTTAAAGAGGCATTCAGCAACTATTATTTTTAATGTGTTATTTTTAAAACAGTGAGTGACATCTTCCAGGTGTAGAAACTAGTCCCCTGTTTGCATAATCACCAAGCTAATCGGTCACTGTCAGAATAAGCTGAGCTCTTTACCTGGATTTCTNCCATCCTTACCTCCCAGGCTTCTCCTGTGTTGTCAGACAGTATAATAAACAGGGGAGAGTCCGTAATGTAATATGAACAAATCTGAACATTTCACTAGCACTTTAGTTTTCAAAGCCTTTTCAAATACAGACTGTAAAGAACGCTTGCTGACTCCATGCAAAACCTTCCAGCAATTGTGCCTCCTTAATTTATTCATTTTAACAAATCACTACCTAATAATTATAGGAAATTAGAAATGAATATTTGAAAGAAGAAACATTACCTGGTTCTCACTACCTGAAAATAACCATTATTATCATTTTAATAGATTACTTTCAAGNTGCAAAACCTTCCAGCAATTGTGCCTCCTTAATTTATTCATTTTAACAAATCACTACCTAATAATTATAGGAAATTAGAAATGAATATTTGAAAGAAGAAACATTACCTGGTTCTCACTACCTGAAAATAACCATTATTATCATTTTAATAGATTACTTTCAAGTCCCTTTTCCATATAGATTTTATTTGAAGGAATGTAACTGTGACCCGGTTTTTTGTTGGCTGCTTTTTATGGAACATTTGAACATGAGTTTTCCCCACATTAGCTCTTGATGAGATGCAATTTCTAATGGCCTCATGTTTCCTTAGAAGGTTTGTGTTTAGCACAAAATCTATCATGATTCATAACAGTTTCCAGGAGGGCTGTCTCCATAACTGAAATATCTGGTGAGCTTTTAAAAAATATTTACTGTTGTGAAATATAATAGATAGAATGGTAGCCAGTAACATTCATAAGATTGTAAATGTTCCACTTATGAACTGTAAAAGGAACATTTGTGACTAGACATAGACTGTTAGGCAGTCTATGACTGCTATTAGACATAGGCTATCCTTTGGGAGTCCAGTGGTTAAGACTTCATGCTCCCAAGGCAGGGGGCCCCAGTTAGATCCTTGGTTGAGAAACTAGGATCCCACATGATGTGCAGCTCAGCCAAAAAAAAAAAAAAGATACAGACTATATCCAGTGATACATAAGCCTCCCCAGAACAACATGCTTCTTCCCAGCCACGACCTATTTCCCCCTCCTCCTGTCCTTAACCACTGCCCTGGTTTTTTAGGGCTTCACTTCTTTGCCTTTCTTTAAATTAAGTATCCCTAAGAAGCCCTTTGGGGCTTCCCTGATGGCTCAGATGGTCAAGAATCTGCCTGCCGTGCAGGTCAGGAAGATGCCCTGGAAGAGGAAATGGCAGCCCACTCCAGTATTCTTGCCTGGAGAATCCCATGGACAGAGGAACTTGGTGGGCTACAGTCCGTGGAGCAGCAAAGAGTCGGACGTGACCAAGCAACTTTCACTCAAGCACCCCTTCATGGATCACACCCTTGCTGTGGCAAAGGGGCTTTTGTAACTCTGTGAAGCTGTGAGCCAGGTCACGCAGGGCCACCCAGGATGGACTAGTCATAGTGGAGGGTTCTGACAAAATGTGGTCCACTCAAGGAGGGAATGGCAGTCCACCCCAGTATTCTTGCCACGAGAACACCATGACAATATGAAAAGGCAAAAAGATATGACACTGGAATATGAGCCCTCCAGGTCGGAAAGTGTCCAAGATGCTACTGGGGGAAAACGGAGGACAACTACTAACAGCTCCAGAAAGAATGAAGCAGCTGGGCCAAAGTGGAACTGATGCTCAGCTGTGGATGTGTCTGGTGGTGAAAGTAAAGCCCAATCTGTCAAGAATAGTATTGCATAGGAACCACGAATCAAGGAAATTGGACATAGTCAAACAGGAGATGGCAAGAGTGAATATCGACACTTTAGGAATCAGTGAACTAAAATGGACAGGGATGGGAGAATTTAATTCAGATGACCATTATATCTACTACTGTGGGCAAGAATCCCTTAGAAGAAATGGAGCAGCCCTCATAGTCAACAAGAGTCCAAGCAGTGAAGTTTAATTTGGGTGGGTTTAAGTTTTTCACACACGGTGTGTTCTGTGTATCTGCTCATTCTGATTGTATCTCATCCATCCTAAACAGGAAATCTTTACCATTCATCACCATTCATTGTCCTGTGCTGCTCTGTGACACCCCTTGCGGCTGTCTCCAATCCCCCACGAATAGTCCAGGAGATATTTCTAATCCATGGTGAATATATCTGGGGGAGGAATTGCTAGGTCTATGGGAATGTGTCATTATTGTATCTTCACTTTTACTTTTTTGCAAAGTGCTTCTATCTATCCTCTTATATCCCCGTCAGGAAAGAATGAAAGTTCCTATGGTCACATTTTTGTCAACACTTGGTATTGTCAGCATTTAAGTTTTTGTTAGTATCACGCTGTGGTTTTCGTTTGTGAAATCTCATTTCATTTTTACTACTGAAGTTGAGTTACCTGCCTTCCTTCCTCCCCTCTCTGCCACTTAGATGTCTTCTGTTATGAGGAGATAATTTTGTAGAGTGCTGTTTTTCTGTACTTGATCATTTTCCCCCCCACCGATGTGTTCTTTGTTTCAGTTGTGAGCCCTTTGCTGGTTCTATGTGTGCAAATAATTTTTACCACTTGCCTTTTCACTTTCTTAATGGTATCTTCTGAGGACCAGACATTCTCTCTCTCTTTCTTTGGCTGCACAGGGTCTTAGTTGCGGCCCAGGGGATCTTAAGTTGTGGCATACGAACTCTTGGTTTCAGCGTGTGAGATCTAGTTCCCTGACCAGGGATCAAAGCCGGGCCCCCTGCATAGAGAGCATGGAGCTTAGCCACTGGACCACCAGGGAAATCCCAAAGTTCTTTATTTAATGTAATACCAGGTGTCATATTTTCCACCATTAATAGCTTGTGTTTCGCATAGTGAAGTTTTCCGATGAAAACGTGAGTTGTAAAGTGTTTGTTGTTAAGGCTATGGGTGTCTGTGTGTCAGAAGTAGGATTTGTTGAGATTGGTGCCAGGTGTGTCCTGATGCCCATGAGTAGAAATTCTGAAAGCTGAGCATCCTTCAGTGAAAAGTTCAGGCTGCTCTATAAAGACATTTCAAGGAGGTCATGATCTTGGAGATTGGACAAAGTCAGGGCACTCAAGAAAAGGCTGTTCGAGTAACTACACACCCACCTCTGTCCTTTGCGCCTGTGCCCAGCGCTCCTTTACTCATTCACTGTAGCCCCCGAGGCCCATGAAACAGGATGTAAAACAGTGTCAGGTTACTGAGAAAATAAGTTTGACTCTAATAGTAACACTCACTACTATTGATAGGTTATCCTGTATGGTTCTCATCACTCTGCAGATCCGATCAAAGAAGGTAAGGGTTAGTCTGATGCCATCTTAATCCGGAAGTCTTTTACTTTATGTTTTTACTTTTGGCCACACCATATGGCATATGGGATCTAGTTCCCTGACCAGGGATCGAACCCATGCCTTCTACAGTGAAAGCTCAGAGTCTGGACTGCCAGGGAATTCCTCTTTTAACTTTTAGTATTAACCATCTCTTACTCTTCTCCCCTTCAATAACTACCTTCAGTTTTTATTTTCTTCTTCCTCTTATTGTTGTTTATTACTTAGTTGTTTATAATCAATAGCAAAATATCCTGCCACAGAGCTGGCCAGTGTGGAAAGAGCCTACACTTCAAATGTGGGGGTTACAGGTAGTCTTACCTCCAGGTGCCTTGTGACACCCTGCAATCTACCCCATGCAGCATCCAATGACCCTCATGCTTTGGGGTGCCAGAGCCTACTTTAATGAAAATTATGGAGGGAGAAAGAAGACCCCTAATCTTAAGTATACTTCCCCTCCAAGGGACTTTGAACTCTCAGTTAAATCCTGCTGAAATGGACCTCCCTGTCCATCAGAGAAGGAACTCAGCGGTGGTTCCAGTGGAGGGAGGTCCTCCCCAGGATAACTTCCCTTCAGTCCTTAGCATCTCTCTGGGGGATGGTCTGCTGATGAATGATAACAGAGTCCCTTCCTGACATCTCTCAAGATTTGGGATTCGTGTTTTAAATTTGTGGATCTAAGGCAAGAAATACTGGAGCCATGAGCTCCTTCCTCAAAACCATCCATCAAAACTCTTTTTGCTGACCTGTCTTATAAAAAGACATATTTATTTGGCTGCATCAGTTCTTGGGTGCGGCATGTGGGCTCTTCCTTGCAGCACCCAGGCTTAGTCTTTGTAGCACGGAGCTTAGTTGCTCCTTGGCATGTGGGATCTTAGCTCCCCAACTAGGAATCAAACCTGCATTGCCTGCATTAGAAGGCAGGCTCTTAACCACTGGACGACTAGAGAAGTCCCACTGATCCTTTTTTTAATCACTCGTTCTTCAACTGAAATGAATCCCAGGCAGGAACGCCAGACGAGACTTGCATCCTGGGACCGTCTTTTTCTACAAGCACGGTTGTGTTAGATGGTGTCAAGTTCGAAGGCCTGGGGCCACACAGAAACTGGTTTTTTGGGTTTTTTTTTTTTTTGCTGCACCAGGTCTTAGTTGCAGCCTGTGGGATCTAGTTTGAACCCGGACCCCCTGCAGTGGGAGTGTGAAGTCTGAGCCACTGGACCACCAGGAAAGTCCTAATTGTAGGAGTTTTGTGAGTTTATGACACTGTGATGTTTGGCTTCCTCGCTCTCGCTGCCGCATGTCAGCTAATGGCCTGTGCCCTCTTGACTTCTCCAGGTATGGCGTAAGTCCCGAGAACATCATCCTGTATGGTCAGAGCATTGGGACGGTCCCCACGGTAGACCTGGCCTCCAGGTATGAGTGTGCTGCGGTGATTCTCCATTCACCTCTGATGTCTGGATTACGTGTGGCTTTTCCCGACACCAGGAAAACGTACTGCTTTGACGCCTTCCCCAGGTAAGCTCACTGCTGTACAGTAAGTAAGTACTAAGACATCCAGTGACCCGACTTCAGGTCAGAAGCCGTGGTTAATTGTGGGTAAACCTCTCCTGAATGCAGCTGGCCATCAGCCCTTGTGCTGGGCTCCTCAGGGGACGGGAGGTGGATGTGGCACGTGTACCGACCAGGGACTCAGTCCTCTGGGCCAGACTCATTTGTAAAAAAAAAAAAAAACCTGCCAGATGACGTCTAAGAACCTCGCTTGTCCCGACATCCAGGATTAATTGGTTCAGCTGGATGTACAGGAATAAAAAATAAAAACAAGTGCACACAGGTCTTAAAGGAACTTCTAGTACAGTGTTCATTTGTTCACTCAGGTGGCCATGTATTGTTGAGTCACAAGAACCAAATCAGAGGTCTAGATACTCAAATAGGTCTTCCCTGATAGCTCTGGCTTCCATCCTTGGGTTGAGAAGACCCCCTGGAGAAGGAAATACCAATCCTTTCCAGTATCCTTGCCTGGGAAGTTCCATGGACAGAGGAGCCTGGTGGGGCTACAGTCCGTGGGGTTGCAAAAGAGTCAGACACGACTTAGTGACCAAATAGCAACAGATACTCATATAAAAACTGTAAGCATCCCCAAGTTTGAAGTTTCTTGTATGTTTTTGGTCAGACCACTAGGTAAGAGAAAAAGTAATGTAAGCTATGCCGATGATGGGCATCAGGGACAGTGTTAAGTCCTCCATACAGCCCTAGACACCTCCTGCTGCCCACCTGTGCCTGAAGCCCCCCTTCCCTGCATGAGAGCCCATGGCCAGGCCCCCTCAGCAGCACCCCAGGGGCGACAGAGCTCCTGCCAGCCTAGCCCCTGCTGTTTTCCAGTCCCTGAACAGAAGGAGGAAAACAAGCAGCTGTCTTATACAAGCAAAGGCAACAGGCACATTGCCTTCTTGAACACCTCTCTTTGAAAACCTCTGCTTTAAAAAAAAAAAAAAATCTAAACTGAGGAAGGGCTTCACTGGTGACTTAGATGGTAAAGAATCCACCTGCAATGCAGGAGACCTGGGTTTGATCCCTGGGTTGGGAAGATTCCTTGGAGGAGGGCATGGCATCCCACTCCAATATAATTGCCTGGAGAATCCCCGACAGAGGAGCCTGGCGGGCTACAGTTCACAGGGTCGCAAAGAGTCAGTCACGACTGAGTGACTAAGCACAAGCTAAGGAAAGTATTTAATAAAGATTATTTGCCCGGGGCGCATCCATAATTCTGACAGAAGGACACCCATGGCCATGTTATAGAAAACCTCAAGAGAAGTATGTACAGTTTTTGGATTTTGATCAACACGTTCATTGCTGTCATTCTGTTATTATTGGGAATGAGAGTGGGGGGAGCATCATTTGGTTGCATAAACATCTGTCCCACAGGTGGGCTTGGTTTCCTAAGAAGAAACTTTCTCTTAACACCTTGGGTGAACTCTGTTGTGCAGCCTGTATGAGGCTCAGCTTCATGGGAAAGTTAAGCAAGCTGCAGATTTCCAGTGGCATGGCTGAGAATGCTAAGCAGGGACCCTTTGCATCTCAAATGTGGCCTTATTTGCGCTGAATGGGTAACGAGAGGTCCATTTGTTGAAAGGGAGATATTTAGCGTGTTTGTGGAAAGCCACACAAGGGGTTACCCTGGCAACAAAACAAGTAGGTTTTCCCCTGACTCTTAAATTAGCAGATACCTTAAAAGCCACAGCAACTAATTGCAGCTTATTAATTAATAGGAAACCAGCATACTACTCTTACTAGGTTTGAGTGATCTGCCAGGCATGGCTAATCATTTCATGCTCCTTATCTTGAAAGACTCATTTTACAGTGAGGAAACTGAGGCTGAGAAAGTTAAGTGGTTTAAGCAGCTTCATTAAGGTGGGTGAGTGGGTATAGGCAGAAAAGGCCATTCTTCCTGTTCAGTACCATAAAGTATCAAAATGAGAGACTTCAAACCATCAATAGTCACATGAACTGTCATCACTAATTGAACCTGAAGAATATTTTCTTAGGGTGTCTGTTGCTACCAAATGCACACTTGTTTCTGTCCCTCTCTTTAAGGAAAGCACATTCCCATTTCTTTTTTAACACTGAAGAATAGAGATAAGGGACTTCCCTGGTGGTCCAGTGGTTAGAGACTCTGGGCTTCAGTGCCTGGTTGGGGAACTGTTATAGGATCACACATGCCATACAGCGTGGCCAAATATACACATATTTATAACATATATTATATATACAGAGAGAGATAAGTAATCCTAATCATTGCTTGGTTGGTGATTTATTCTCTCTTGCAAAAAAGTGAAAGTGTTAGTCACTCAGTTGTGTCTGATTCTTTGCAACCCATAGACTGTTTGTAGCCCACCAGGCTCCTCTGTCCGTGGGATTTTCTAGACAAGAATACTAGAGTGGGTTGCCAGTCCCTTCTCCAGGGGATCTTCCCGATTCATGGATCAAACCTGAGTCTCCTGCATTATAGACAGATTCTTTACTATCTGAGCCACCAGGGAAGCCCTCATTCTCTCTTACCTCCTTTATATTTAGAATCAAGATGGTGGCATTTAACTTAAATACACCTTCCAGGCTATAGAGAGTCCCCTAAATCATGCAGCATGGAACTGTCAGCAAATAGATTTTTAATGGAATATAATTGGACTTTTGCATTCTGAGAAGAAGTCACTTTAAAAATTAAATATTAGAGGATAATAGATTTCTAAATAAGATTCCTAATCTGCCAAATTGACTCCTGCCACAGTAGCCCTGATCTTGGCAAATCACACAGCCAATGAGGTGTTGCATTCTTCCTGGACATTGTGAGGTGGTTGGCAACTTCATGAGCTGTTAACGAGGCTCCGTGACAGCTGTTTGTAGATCTTTGGAATGTGTGATGGATGTTAGGGTCTGTATAGCTCCACAGCCTCACGCCTGTTCTTTAATAATCTTCTCCAGGCTTCAGTTCCCTCCGTGGTTTAACAGAGACAGTCCCTCCTCTTTAACTGTGTCTCACTGAAGATGAACAGCATTTCATATATCAAGTGCAAAGCACCTGGTCATGGTCCATGTTGAATAAATGTTTGTTGATGTTTCGTTGCGCAGGCGTATCTGACTCTTTGTGACCCCAAGGACTGTAGTCCACCAGGCTCCTCTGTCCATGGGATTTCCCAGGTAAGAATACTGGAGTAGGTTGCCATGCCCTTCTCCAGGGGATCTTCCCAACCCAGGGGTCAAACCCGAGTCTCCTGCATTGGCAGGTGGATTCTTTACCACTGAGCCACCAGGTATGCCTTTAATAAATGCTAGCCATGACATAACAAAATGACCCCTGTGGGTAGAACCAGTCGATCCTTCTGTAACTTTGGCTAGGATCAGATACAGAAAGTCAACAGTAAGGGGGTCTCTGGCAGGAGGCCAAACTGGACAGAGGGTCACCTCTCTATGTGTTTGTAGGAGAAATGACAGTGAAGTCACCCATGCACCCAGCCTAACAAGCCTTACTAACTTCTCAGTTCCTCTTTGGCAAATGCTTTCAGGGCCTGTAGTAGATTCTTCTGGAGATCTTCAAATATTCATCCTCTGTGGGTAGATTGGGCTTCCCAGGTGGTGCAGTGGTAAAGAATCTCCCTGCCAATTCAGGAGATGCAAGAGGCGTGGGTTCAATACCTGGGTCAGGAAGATCCCCTGGAATAGAAAATGGCAACCCACTCCAGTATTCTTGCCTGGAAGATTCTATGGACAAGAGGACCGTGGTGGGCTACAGTTCATGGGCTCACAAGCTGAATTTTGGGACTTCCCTGGTGGGTAGATTTGATTTTTGTAAACAGAATTCATTCAGGATCCAATCTAGGCATACATTAAATTTCCAAGCTAAATAGTACAGTTTTTATTTAAGGATGAGGTTTTCGTTTTTATGAAACGAGGCTTCTGACAACCTTGTTAATCAGTGCTGAAGATGGCTTACACACTGAGAGAGTCCTGAAAACTTGAGTGGCTGTGTGTTCATTGCCCAGCTTTCAAGAGACATTCATTCCGGTATGTTAAGTTCTAGCTTGTTTATTTTTTTTTTAAATCCTCTTTCCAAAATATGAATGTAGCAGAAATATTATTTACCGGATGGGTAGTCAGATGACATTGAGAAGTTCTGTTTTTAATAAAATACTTTTACAAAAACACAATGGCTAACGGCATTGTAGTATTCTCAGTTGGATCCTGGAACAGAAATAGGACTTCAGTGGAAAAGTTCATAAAATTCAAATAAAGTCTGGAGTTTAGTAACATACCAGTGCTGGTTTTTGGTTTGGACAAACGGACTACGATCATGTGTGTTGTAGGCCTTATGGAGAGGGGGTTAGGAGTAGATAGGAGCACTGTGTTATCTTTGCACCTTTCCTGTAAATCAAGAATTATTGTGAAATGCAAAGTTAATTAAAAAAAAAAAAAAAAAAGAACTACTAGAAAAGTGAGGGGAAATTCCTCCAGGGCACATGCCTTCTTTGCCTAGGATGCTGACTCAGTGACATTGAGTGTGAAGTCTGTGATCCTTCTTTTTTCTCCCCCTTTCCTGTCTTGAAGCATTGACAAGATCTCCAAAGTCACCTCTCCAGTGTTGGTCATTCACGGCACAGAGGACGAGGTCATCGACTTCTCCCACGGCCTGGCCATGTACGAGCGCTGTCCCCGGGCCGTGGAGCCGCTCTGGGTCGAAGGGGCTGGGCATAATGACATAGAGCTTTATGCACAATACCTAGAGAGACTAAAACAGTTCATTTCTCATGAGCTTCCCAATTCCTGAAGATGACAACTTGATCTTACCTCACTGACTGTGAACACGAGTCCTCCGTGTTACACATGCTTTCACTGGACAGCGGTCGTGGCGTGATCACCACAAGGAAGCACGCAGCTTTTGGGGCATCCTCATCAGAGAGCCGAGGACTTCTCAGTCTTTCGTGTCCACAGGTTCTACTGACTCACACATCATGTTAAACCGAACAGTTGTGACTTCCAGCTTCATTGCCTTGCAGGGCGGGAATGAGAGCTGAGTGGGGGGAACCACTGTCTTGTGCTGTAAAAAAGGATGCTCACACCCCTTTCTCCACCTTTCCCGTCACGTAGGGTGCGTTAATGCAGGACTCAGCCTCTCTCTGCCCGTGTTCTCAGTATTTGACCTGCAGCTCTCTTTCAGCCACTGGATTCATGGGTTCAGTCCATTTGTGAAGCTGTGATAGTTTAACTGGAAACCATTGTGATGAAAATTCCTTCGTTCATTTTTATTAACGTGCTGATCTTTTCCCTCAGACAAATCAATTAAAGGGTAATTTACTGGAACTGTGGTGAATGGCTTCATCAACTGGAACCATATAAATATAACTGGAATATTCTTAAACAAAATGAAACTTTTTTTTTAAGTGTAAAGTTATTACTACTAGTCCACAGAGTTTTAATATTTTGATCGTCTGGTTGGTCTAACAAAGAACCTAGCCAACTTTCCTCCTTGTAGGCTTTTTTAAAGTACTGTACATATTTGCAATCACATTGTGCATAGATTCCTATTGAGTAATTTTCTTCTGTCAGGCCACAACAATGAACTGCAGATTCCTTGTTTGTAATGTAAATGATTGAATACATTTTGTTAATATGTTTTTATTCCTATGTTTTGCTATTAAAAAAATTTTATAACATTTCCAAGACAAAAAAAAAAAGACAAGTTTATGCTTTGAAAAATTTATGTAATTAAAATTTCACGAAACTAATCTTTTTAGTTTAGGAGTTATTTGGATTTTGACACTGGGGTTGCACCAACAGCATCAGAAATGTAAGATGCTTAAAATTGTTACACTACTTCTGTTGATTGGGGATTTGGGCTTGAGAGTTCTTTGGTTTTATTAAAAAAGCTTTTTTTTTTTTTTTTTCCAAATTTAAAAGCCTTAAATGTACTGTAAGCCTCCGATTGTTGTACAGCTGGGTTGCGGGTGACTGCCAGTTTGTGTAGTGTTGCCTGGTTGCAACACAGTGGTTGGTCATGGAATAAAGGATGCATGGATCTGAAAGCGTGGGCTCCTGCCATTTATTCCTTCCTCTCTCCATCAAAGGAAGCATTTCGTCTGGATTTAAGAAGAAACCCTTGCAACTTACACACGTCTCTACCTTTCTCAAGGTGTATGCTTTTGTTCTGTGAAAGACCGTAGGTTAATTTCAGAGAAACCAAGATAAGAAGCACATAGTGGTAACATGCAGACTGAGTCCAAATAGAGAGTGCAGTGGGTTCTGGCTATGAAACAAGAGGGATGAAGGCAATCTCACTGGGACCTGGCTTGGACTGAGAACAGGCCTGTTTCTTGGGAACACCTGAGCTGAGTCTTTTCTGTCCTTTGATCACTGACCAGAAAAAAAACAACTGAGGGGTGTTTGTTTCCAAGTGTCAGGAGGATTACACTTCCTGGGGAGAGAAATGATGGAGGAGGGCACAGGGCCATGCTCCTGGGCTTCTGTGTCCCAGCACCTTGCAAGCTACTCCTTGGCCTTAGATCAGTACCTAAAAAGCAGGGCCTTGGAAGGGAGGGGGCCCCACTCACCTTAGGATGCATCAGCGAAGTTCCAGAGGTGGTGGTGTCCCAGAGGTCTAGGTGACCTTGAATGGAAACACACCCAACAGCGTGCCTGTGGGGTGTGGCAGCACATAACCTCGGTTTGTGTGCTGTGTGTGCGTGCTTAGTCGCTCAGTTGTGTCTGACTTTGCAGTTCCCTGGACTATAGCCCACGGGGCTACTCAGTCCATGGGATTCTCCAGGCAAGAATACTGGAGTGGATTTGCAGAGACCAGATTTCTGAGTCTGTTTGTCTGTTGCTTGCATCTTCTGTAACTGTCCCCCGCCCTTCCCCTCCTGAACTATTTATTTAGTAAACTTTTTTTTTTAATGTAAAATGAGCTTTTATCTAGTATATTCTTACATTAAAGAAGCAGTTCCAGTAATTAAAATAAAAGCTCAAAAGCTCTATGGAGATAAAGCCTTCTTTTATGAGGAAGACATTTTTATAATTTGCGCAATAGAGTATTGTTACCTTTAGGCAGAATGTTGTGTGGTAGAGCTCTAGAACTTACTTGTCTTGCATAACTGACATTAGTAAACTTACTTCTGTCTGTCAACTTTCAGCAGTGTTCATGGGAAACTCTTAAGATACATCTGGTGGCTCAGATGGTTAAGAACCTGCCTGCAATGTGGCAGAGCTGAGTTTGATCCCTGGGTCAGGAAGATCCCATGGAGGAGGAAATAGCAACCCACTCCAATGTTTTGCCTGGAGAATTCCATGGACGGAGCAACCTGGTGGGCTACAGTCCATGGGGTTGCAAAGAGCAGGACACAAGTGAGTGACTAACAGTTTCACTTTCAATGGGAAACTATAGTAAAACCCACAGTTGCAGAAGCTAAGGGGGCAAAGCCCCTGAAGTTCAGTTGTTTTAGTAACTTGATGTAGGTGGTTTGTGGTTTATATCCATTTGAAGTGGCCCATGTCTTCTGACTCCTGACTTTTTCCCAAAAACCGAGGAAGAGGGTTTTGTCTGCTCTTTCCTGAAGTTTGTCATGGGGACAGCCTTTCTCTGAGGATGGCATGTGTGATGACAGTGGGAATCCCAAGAGAGACCCCATTCATGACAGTTACAGATTCGAAACACACTTGGTGCTAAACCTAAAAGATCTGTTTTCTGCTCTGAGATGGAGTGAGGACCAACTCTCCGAGTGGAAAAAAGCAAAAACAATCTAGCACTACTAAATACAATGGAAAAGTCTTAGATGCAGGAACTGGTAATAAAATAAAGATTATGCAGGCCAAAGACCAAGTAAAGATGAAGCTAGTTTTGTCTCGGAAGGAATTTGCTGAACTTAGGTTAACCTGAACATTGCTTTTCCAGTCTGGTGGAGCTCAGGGAACTGTCAACAAACCATGGAGTGCCTTCCACAGTAGGAAGACTAATTGGAAACTGCCCTTTTTAAGGGAAAATCATATGATCTTCTCCATAGACACAGACAAAACATTGGATGGAATTCAATGTCCCATTCATAATTAAAAACCAAACAAAACTTATCAAACTAGGGCTAGAAAGCAACTTTATGGATAGGGATTATCTCAAAACAAACTAAAAAACCAAGCATTATACTGAGTGGTAAAACAATGGAAAAGAAAAAAAAAATGGAAAAATTATTCCATTTTATGTATACTTAAATATTTTATTTACTTTTAAAATTTTTTTAATTTTCTAAATTTTAAAACATTTTATGGCTCCCCTGCAGNTGGGAGGGATTGGGGGCAGGAGGAGAAGGGGATGACAGAGGATGAGATGGCTGGATGGAATCACCAACTTGATGGACATGAGTTTGAGTGAACTCTGGGAGCTGGCAATGGACAGGGAGGCCTGGTGTGCTGCGATTCATGGAGTTGCGAAGAGTCGGACACGACTGAGCTACTGAACTGACTGACTAACTCCCTTGTGGTACAGTGGATAGGCGTCCACCTCCCAAAGCAGGGAACGTAGTAGGTTTGATCCTCGATCTGGGAAGATTCCATAGGCCACAGAGAAACTAATTGCCCATGAGCCCCAGCTGCTAAGCCTATACATGCTGCAACCACTGAAGCCCATGCACCTAGAGCTTCTGCCCCACAACAAGAGAAGTCCTCACAACAAGAAGGCCGTGCACCATAATGAAAAGTAGCCCCCGATCGCTGCAACTAGAGAAAGCCCACTCACAGCAACGAAGACCTAGCACAACCAAAAATTAAAAAAGACTTGGGGAAATGTGTATACAATATACTATGAAATAACAAAGGCTTATTATTACATATGAACATAATCTTTTGCCATTTAAAAATTATTCACTTTTTTCCTCAGGTAGTTCATTTACTTGGTTCAAAAATGAAAAAGCATAAAACCATACACAACAAAAATGACTATTTTTTTATTCCTATCTTCCATTATCCTGTCGCCCCACCAAAACCATCACCAGTAAGATAGGAAATCATGTTACTGGTGTCTTATAGAGCATCATAGATGATTTCTTATGCATCTATAAGTAAAAGCAAATAATCCTTTTTCCTTTTCCCTTTTGGATAAATAGTAGCTTGTTGTATACATTGATTTACACTTCAATTTTTCATTTTAATATATAAAACAGATCCTGATTCTTTAAAAAAAAATAGCTGCATAGTATTGTGTTATATGGACTTTCCTGGTGGCTCAGTGGTAAAGAATCCACCTGTCAATGCAGGAGATACAGGTTTGTTCCCTAGGTCAAACAAGCTTTGTGATAGCCAACACAATACCCACTCCAGTAGTCCTGCCTGGGAAATCCCATGGACAGAGCAGCTTGGTAGGTTGCAGTCCATGGGGTTGCAAAGAGTTGGACACAACTCAGTGACTACACAACTTTCTATTTTTTGAATGTAACATGTTAGGTAGCCCTACCACTAGGCAATGAGGCTGTTTCTATTTTTTTGTGATTACAAATAGGGCTGCGATGTATAACTCTGTACATGTCATTTCACACATGGTGCAACTCTAGCTATAGGATAAATTCCGGTAAGTGGGACTGCTGAGTCAAATATTATGTACATTCTCAAAAATCTTGGCCAACTGCCGTCAGAGGTTGTACCAAATGGAGCTTTCATCAGCCAGGTATGAGGCAAGGCTCTGTTCCCCAACCTCACCCCAACCCCAACAAAAGTGGTATCATCAAACACTTGAATTTTTGCCAATCTAATAGGGATTTCAACATAGCACTACTTTGCATTTCTTTGTTTATGGGCAAAGTTGAGTCTCTTTGCAAATGTTTACGAACTATTTGGGTCTCTTTTTCTATCAACTGCATGTATACCATTTTAATTAAAAATGTTGGTTAGAATTCGGGGCTTTGACTGCAGGGCTCAATCCCTGGTTGGGATACTAAGATCCTGCAAGCTGCATGGCACAGCCAACAAAACAATACAAATAAAAAAGTTCCATCTGTGTATTCGTTCATTTACAGTGTAAACACTTCTTACGTACCAACTCTCTGTTGGACATTATAGGAGCAAGTAAAGGGCTTCCCAGGTGACAGTACTGGTAAAGAATCAGACTGCCAATGCAGGAGACACAGAGATGTGGGTTCAGTCCCTGGGTCAGAAAGACCCCCTGGAGTCGGAAATGGCAACCCACTCCAGGATTCTTGCCTGGGAAAATTCCATGGCCAGAGAAGCCTTGTGGACTACAGTCCATGGGGCTGAAAAAGTAGGTCATGGTTGAGCAATTAAACGCACACACACACTGTAGGTAGAAGGGTGAACTTGGGAGACTCCGCTCTTTCTCTCCCAGGATATGTGATCTGGTGGAAGAGAAAGATTTTGAGTTTAACATTGAACTACTTATGGAATATTTATTGGGTTGGCCAGAATGGGTTCCCAAACAAGCTTTATGGCCAACACAATACACACACGTACATATTTGTGCGTCTGTATATGGGACTTATCTATGGAAGAGTACTTGGTTATATACTATGAGTTAACAGAGAAGACCTTTGAATAGAAGTGGTATTTTTTCTTTGGGCTTTTCTGTATTTTCTAAGATTTTTGTAATGTCTCAGTTATACACATAATATTTGCAGTTAGGTGATTTCTCCTTTGTTCAGTTTCTGAATTTTCAAAGTCTTTTTGTTTGCTATTTTGCAAAGAATATATATGATTTTTGCACTTATGAAAAAGAACTAAGTGATAGGAAAACATCATGTACACACATAAAGTTTATATGTATGTTTAGACAGAGAAAAGCGCAGGAAAGAGTGTTCTTTCTGTATGATAATGATGACATCGAAGAGGAAGATGTGGAAATCTATCCAGCTCCTAAGTGGCTGGCCAGTGTTCTAGAACTTCCCATCTCAAATTCCAGCGTGGACCTCCACTCGCCAGAGAAACAGGACTTGTCTCTTCTCAGCTGGGCAACCTCATCTGCACCCGACGAAACAGAAACTGAGCAGTTGAGTCCTGAAAATCTGGCCCCAAGGCCCAGGGCTGGGAATTCCCCCTTTTCCATGCCAGTTTCTGNATTCCAGCGTGGACCTCCACTCGCCAGAGAAACAGGACTTGTCTCTTCTCAGCTGGGCAACCTCATCTGCACCCGACGAAACAGAAACTGAGCAGTTGAGTCCTGAAAATCTGGCCCCAAGGCCCAGGGCTGGGAATTCCCCCTTTTCCATGCCAGTTTCTGGAGAAGGAAATGGCAATCCACTCCAGTATTCTTGCCTGGAGAATCCCAGGGACACAGGAGCCTGGTGGGCTGTCGTCTAAGGGGTCGTAGAGAGTCAGACACGACTGAAGCGACCTAGCAGTAGCAGCAGCGTGCCAGCTTCAGGCTCAGTGTCCAAGGGCGACCCCTGTTGGTGGAATTTAAAAGTGCCCATTATTTGTGATTGCTGTTAGAGGAAATTCTAAAGTGAGGAAATCAACCCTGAATTGGAAGGACTGATGCTGAAGCTGAAACTCCAATACTTTGGCCACCTGATGTGAAGAGCCGACTCACTGGAAAAGACCCTGATGCTGGGAGAGATTGAGGGCAGGAGGAGAAGGGCGCAGCAGAGAACAAGATGGTTGGATGGCATCGCTGACTCAATGTCTGAGCAAACTCCAGGAGCTAGTGGAGGACAGGGGAGCCCGGCATGCTGCAGTCTGCGGGGTTGCAAAGAATCGGAAAAGACTGAGCGACTGAACAATGACAACAATTAGGACTGGTGTCCCTGAGTGGGATTTTCTTGTGGGGAAGCCTTGAACTGACAGCACTCACTCCTTACCCTGGCTTCTTCCCAACTCTCCATACCCCCCTGTTGCCTCATTTGTCCACTGTTTGCTTGGGAAAACCAGCAGTGGCGCTTGAAGGATGAAGCCACAGCTGTGGCCGGCTTTTAAATGTCACACAGGCAGGCTGCTTTTGCAGCAAGGACTAGCTCTGCTGGCCAGAGTCCTGCCAGCCGACTGAAAATACCAGACTTGGGCAGCTTATGGGAGCAGCGAGCAGGCAGACCATTCTACTATGAGGATGTGGTGGAGGAGGCTTCACCTCCGTTGAGAAAGGTAGGCTGGAGGTGGATGCACATGGAGGAACAGCAGGCATTCTGGATGGACTCATACCATTTAAGATTACTTCCCGGGATTTCCCTGGTGGTCCAGTGGTTAAGACTACATGCTTACAATGCAGGGGGTATGGATTCAATCCCTGGTCAGGGAACTAAGATCCCACATGCATCAAGGCCAAAAGAAATTTTTTTTCTTTTTAATAAATAAAAAAGATTATTTTCTTCCCTATCTGGAGATTTTGCTGGGGGATTCTGACACGAACCAGAAAACCCAGCATGGCCTTTCTTGACCAGCTCCTGTGCCTGCATTTATAAGAACAAGACCTTGGATTGAGGAAAGTATGGGTAGTAATTATGTCAGAGTCATGCTGCCAACATTCATCCAAAAAAAGAACTGCCCACGTACCCCGTCCATCACTGAGTGCTGAGTGGAAGTGCTGAATGGAGCTCTGGCTGGAGAATCTGGTTTAAGACATGTAGAGCCTGTTTGTAATTCATCAGCATTGCTCTTTCCCCAGGGGCATCAGCCTGTGATAAAGAAAGCTGGACACCGAGGAATGTGCTGGGCATTTCTGGGCTTTGAGAAAACATGACTAAGCACTTCTCAGAGCCCATCAGCAGACAGGAATCCTCCTTTACTGGCTTCATCTCTCAGAGGCCTGTGGTACAGGCATCTCACCAGAGACCTTGTGTTATGCAGGTTTCACATCTCCTCTCTCCTGATGGGGGTGCGAGGGGAGCCTGCTTATCACTCACACTGCTTTAAGCAAGGCTGATTCAAGGCTGCTCCAAGGTCTCCATTTGCACTAAATGCTCAGCATTCTCCAAATGCCTGGTGTCTGGGGGATCTTATTAAGAAAGAAAAGAAATCAGGAATTAAGGAAGGGATGCAGGGGCCCTTGGGTACATTCTATCTAAATTTGCTGGAAAGGAAAGGCTGGGTGGGGGAGAGGCGGGGAGGGAGAGAACCTGCCATAGTACCCAGCCTGTTACCTGTCAAGAAAGGCTGAGAATCCTGGTAAGGGACCTAGGGATGGTCATGATCAGTCTTCTGAGAAAAGTCTGGAAAGGCAAGGTATTGCTTCCCTAGTTTAGTCAGGTAACTAAGGCTTCTGTCCCAGTGCAGAAAACACAGACACAGAGTCCAGCAGCTGCTGTCTGACTTCAAAGCCCAGACATGGATTCACAGTGTGATGTGTGCTGCCTAGAATGAGAACCGTACCTGCAGAGTCAGTTTTCACATTGAGCTGGAAGGGAAGGGAGAAAGGACTAGCTATTCTAGGAGGACTCCAGTCCACCAGGTGAGTGGCTGAGCTGTAAGCTCCAGGAAAGTGGAAGAGGTACAGCAAACAGAGAAGGAGAATGGATGACTCCAAATCACAAAGCAAGTTAGTGGCTGAGTTGGGACAAGATGCCAGGTGCCCTAGGGCCCTGTTGTGAGCTCTTTCCACTAGGACTGTTTCTTCTAGCAGGGAAATATCTAGACCAGTTGTGCCTTTCTGATCTGACCCTAGAGGGCCTCAGTCTGTCCAGAAAGATAGAGAGCTCTCCCCCACATACAGGGAGGAGTCTAATTTACTGAAGACCTGCTGTGAACTGGGTACCTGCACAACTGTGCCCTCACATCCTATGAGTTGGTAAGGAAGCAACGCATTTTTCTGATGAAGAAACCGAGGCCCAGGGAGGTTAAGATCCCTGTGAAAGTGAGTGTTGTTCTCTCAGTCCTGTCTGACTCTTTGCAACCTCATGGGCTGTAGCCCACCAGGCTCCTCTTTCCATGGGATTCTGCTGGCAAGAGAACTAGAGTGGGTTGCTGTTCCCTTCACCAAGAGATCTTCCTGACCCAGGGATGGAACCCAGGTCTCCCACATTGCAGGCAGATTCTTTACCGTCTGAGCCACCAGGGAGTGATAAGATCCCCATCCGCAGTCACATACCTAGCGTGTCTGACGCTGGTTTCAAATCAAGAGCTCTTTGACGGAAAAGCCCACGGGTCTTCCACTTGGAGCAACTGCTTAATCTTATACTAGGATCTCTTTCTAAAGCCACCCTCTCCTTACCAAAGGCAAGCTTGTGTGCCCAACACATAGTGAGGCCAAGCAAACCAAAATGTTGGAATTTGGTGCAAAAAAAATCTACTGCAGAACCTCAAAACCTGGAACTCTGGGAGGAGTTTCAGCAAAGCATTTTTAAAGGCAAGGTGAGGGACAGGGCAAGGTTGCTGGCTGCAAGTGCCTAGGTGCAGTAATCTTTGTCAGCTGAAATCGGGTCACAGTGTTCCTATAAACCTCCAACAAGACAAATGTTACTCTCTTTTCCGAAACTTTTTCTCTTTCTATGCAAGAATAAGTGTTATCCTCAAAGGTCAGAGCCTTGAGAATGGGCTATCCTTTATATTTCAGGCTACAGGCGGCACTGTTAAAGCAATAGAATACAAAGGTTAAAGCAAAAGAAACACATCTAATACGGACTCAGATTTGTTCTTCCCTATTACACCCTGATAAGATTAGGAAAAAAAAAAAA